>OX463758.1:29241081-29539306 GCA_949824845.1 Rhingia rostrata
GCACAACCCTATACATCTTTACACTTCTAATGTATGCAAGGCAACATGTGATTTGGAAAATTATCAAAGTGCACTTCATTAATTTCTGAGATAAAAACAAAAAATACAGAATGCTGCGCCTTAATCGCACAAGAATCACTGAATACCTTCATTAATCATGCTTCGTTACGTTGATGGGCTGCGGATGTGCATGCGCACACTCCACATCTGCTCCTTTGATCTTCGGACACTGCATGCATATGTTTTCAACGACCGGTTGTAAAAATAAAGTAAATAAGATGCCGGAATTGAGTTAAGCACGCTGCAATACGACCCTAGGCTTTTACAACGCATATAAAAACGTATAACTCCATTTAAAACGATCGCAGAAGCTTGCGCCAAGGAAGCATTGCACTCCAGCGACCACCGATTCTAGTGAAAAAATAGGCCAATTTTGTACAGCAATTATAATTTCTAATAAGTATTCTAACTGTATGCATCCGGCACGGAGAAGGTGGAACACATTGGTAACAAACTCCTGGAAATAATTGTAAGACACCGATAATCGGATTCATGCTGATTTGCTTGATCGCTTTAACGAGTGCAGTTGCATTGGGTACCTAAACTGATCTTGAGAGTCTTCGTGTTGCGGACTAATATTGAACTCGGAACGCTATTAATCATTTTACGGAATGGTAACGAAAAAAATATGTCGCCCACCTGCTACGTCCATGGCAAGGTGATTTAAAAACTTGAATATGGACTTGGAGCTTAAGCCGCTTGAATTTTTTAGCGCCTGTGAATGGAAAAAAAGAAATCAAAAATATTTTATAGCCATTGCCTGCATCCGAGCAATAAATAAAAGGGGCACACAAGTTGATAAATGATGATTTTGTGTAAAAATGAATTTATTGAACGTCTGTCTGCAGGAAATTCCTGACTGTAGGGCAAAGGAAGATGTTAACCTCTTATAGGTAATTTTAAATAAATGGTCACCAGTATTAAAAAGCCATAAATGCTGTTTCTAATTATAGTAGCTACAACATAAGTAGCTACTATAATTGAACCTTGAAGCTGACAAAAAAATTTTAAAGCAAAGTAAGACATTTGAGTAGAATATAACCCGCTATGTGAACTGTCTAATTCTGTATCTTATTCTTTCATTAATATAAACAGCTTCCAAAATTGGGAGTGGCATTCATATTTCTTAAGAACAAATTTAAAGCACATCATTGGAAAGTGAGAACATATAATGACTAGAAGAGGTGCAGGCGAACAACTAGCGGAAGCCCTCAGCTGCTACATTACAGACATTACTGTCATTAAGGAAATACGATGGGATGGGACGGGCAAAAAGAGGATGAAAAACTGTGACATCTACTGCGGACCGTGTTATAGTGAGCAGAAACAGACTATTCGGATGCGGATTTGTTATAAGTGCTAGACTAAGGCAACAAGTTTTTTGCTTCCAAGACATTAGCGAACGTATTGTAAAAATCGGCATCAAGATCAAATTCGCCAACATAAACCTTGCGCTCAACGGAGGAAAAAGATGATATAGCTAAGGATTGCTTCTACGAGCTCCTTGACAAAACCTATGATCGACTACCGTGATCTAAGCCAACAATGTAAATGAGTCAAGACTTACTTTTAAATTTACCAACACCACTACTAGACACTGAATAAAACAATGAACACTTCTTTTACCATGGCTCGCTATGTCTCAAATCGAAAAAGACAGCTTGATGAGATGTGATGAGGAGTGAGATTCAGGCGTAGCTTAACAGAAGCAAGCCTGCTATGAACTAACAATGCCTTAGTGACACAAAAGTATATGTCAATATTTGGTAATTTTGGTGTTTGTAATTTTTTTACCACTTTTTCCTTTTTCTTATTTCTATCCTTCTTTACTTAGAGGTCAATGTTTTGTCACAATACATAAATTATATATTTTAGTAACGCGGAATACCCAGCCTTAAGCCTTAAAAAAATGTAGTAACGTTCTTGTGTCGCTAGGGCGAGGAACGAACCTTTTACCAGGTCGCCTAATACGACCCCTATTACAATAGTTTACCCCCCCTTTCAGCTAATATTGCTTATAGTGAAGCTGCAGTTGATTTAGATATTTTTTCTTTCTTTTCTTTGCCCTCCCTAATATCCTTAAATTTAATCTCGATAAGAACACATATTACATTTTCAACTATTTGTATCTTTAAGTGTAAATATACATTTTTTCCATCTGTATCTTTTAATCTGAAAATTTGTATTTAAAATTTTCAAGCCAATAAAATTCAATTTCAGTTAATTATTAAATCTATATTTAGTACAATTTCAACATACATTGTAATACTTATATTATATAGGAACACATATTTGATATTAAGATATCTAGTCAGGTTTATAAATCTATTCCAACAAATTGAATATTTGCTTGGATTTCATCTGTCGATTTGATCGTTAATAGCTTCTGCTTCAGGCAAAAGTGGGAACCGATCCAAAAAATCAGTAATTGATTCAGTTTCTCGGCTTATCCTATCAGATCTTTCCTCTCGGCTGTTGACAGCGTCGCTTAAGAAATTATTCCAATGTCTGGACACACTTGGCAGGTTTAGTAAGACCGAAACTATACTTCCGTCTCCACATGAAACGTCGATTTGACCTTCGTTTGCATTAGAAAATGACATGATTTTGACTGTGCTACGTTTTCAGAACTTAATGATTTCGAATCAATGTTCCGTCTTTTATTTAGTAAGTGCTGCCAGGTAGATTTAGACGGGCGAAAATGTATTAATATTTTCTTAGAATGTGATTAAAAGAGTTAGGATTAATAGGTCGGTAAAACAGTTAGGTAGTTTCTGATAAAACAAGTATACGTGAAGAGGGAATCCATTGTAGGTATCCCTTAATCAATATGAGTTCATATTTTATGATGGTCCCTGGTTTATCTCGAACACCAAAAATCTTGATTATAGAAAATTTCAAAGCCATATGAGAAAATATCATGAAAAATGCTTTTAAGGCAAAACTTTATTTAATTTTATAATTATAAGGTTTTCTACATGACTTGTTTAGAAAAAGTCACCATTCGATCACGGAATGCCGATTTTAATTTGTTTGAGAACCGACGAAACGATGGACTGACATCCGAAAAGATTGAAAGAATCGCTGCGGAACCACTTCTTTATGGGCCTTAAAAATAGAAACGACATTTTTATCAACATAATTTATTTTTAAAATTGTTACACTTGCGCTATTCCATTGTTCGAAATTTAAGGCCTTAAAATCGATGTCAAACAGTCGAAAGAACGGGCAAAACAGACAAGGCTATATATCTTGCGATATAGCTATACAATTTTTCTATTTTGCAAACCTTATGTCAAAACTTATATACTTCTATGGGATAAAGATGATAAACCTTTTTATCTTACTCTTAGATTGAACTAAATTTTCTGAATTTATCGATCGAAAACTACCATAATGCAAATGTACAGGGTGTTGACAGTTCATATTTGGAAGTCGTGAAGTAGACATGTGGTAGATTTATTATCGAAAAATATTCCATAAACCAACATGTTTTAATCGTTAAAACATTTTATGAAAATCAAACATCGATTACTGTGATGATGAGAAAGTTACGTGAAATTTTTGGGACAAACAACGTGCCAAACAAACGCACTATTTATCGTGTAGTGAATGATTTCGAAGAAAAATGGTGATAGGCCCAAGCATGGACCACAACGTACTCCAAGATCGGCTGAAAACATTACTGCTGCTCAAGGAAGTGTTCAAAACAATCCATCAACCTCAATTCGACGCCGTGCTTAGGAGCTTGGTCTTCAAAGAACAAGTTTGGCCACAATTTTGCACAAGGATTTGCATTTGCTTCCATTTAAGATTCAGTTGACACAAGATCTTCCTTCACAAGACCATTTACGCCGACATACTTGCTTAGGAGCTTGGTCTTCAAAGAACAAGTTTGGCCACAATTTTGCAAAGGGATTTGCATTTGCTTCCATTTAAGATTCAGTTGACACAAGAGCTTCCTTCACAAGACCATTTACGCCGCCATACATATGCCAATAGGATGTTACAGCTAGCCCTTGACAACGCCGATTTTCATGAAAAAATCATAATGAGTGACGAGGCACATTTGCAGGCAATAGCCTAACGGCGTCAAATCGCACGACCAAGACGGCCAAGCGACTTGACCATTTCGTGAGATAACACGTTCTCCAAACTTGGTTTCCAAAACAAGGATTGTTGCATTCGCTGTGTGGCTTATGGCGCCGTCCAGTTGGAACCACATGCCCTCAAGTCCATATCATCCAATTGGGGCCAAAAATATTCGGTTGTCATTGAACGTTAGCGATTCCAATTCACAGTAATGTGCCGGTATTGATCATCACGGAAGAAGTACGGCCCAATAACGCCGCCGGCCCATAAACTACACCAAACCGTAATTTTTTCGGGATGCAATGATGACCTATGGAGTACGTGTGGATTGCTGCCTGAGCAATACCGCATATTTTGTTTATTGACGAAGCCATTCAGCCAGAAAAAACGACGTCACAGAGATGCCCAACGCTTGAGAACGACATGTGAGAGACACATTTGGGCATTCTTCAACTGAAGCCTCAGCGGCAGCAATATGTCTATAAAAATCGGCTACCATATCCACATAATGCCTTATAACATCACTCCGCCTTTCATCATAAAGGAAGTGATGCCTGCGTTTCGGAAAAGTTAAACTTCAGTATTCATGTGTCCATTCTGATGAGCTTAATCCGAAAATAAGATTAAAAAGAGTTCGATTGCCAAGTCCCGATGAGGATGGAAGGTTGCCTTGTCTCAGGCAAAAAAACATTAACGGGTATTTGATGCAATTAAATATTGTATGGGTGCAGGTGCAGGCTTATGTCTTTGTGCCAAATAGAAGTTTGGATCGTAAAGTAAGTAAAGTACTCCATGTTTTTCACCGTTCTTGGTTATCTCCTTCGTCTTAGTGTTTCGATCGAAATTATAAAGATCTCTTCAATTTTGTTGACCTATTTTCACATACGATGTGAGATTAACCTCGAATAGCGTAAAATCTTCTAATCACCGTTTTTTCGGATTAGAGAAACTCTCTATAGCAACTGAAGGCTGAAAACTGGGTTCACACAGAATGCCAACCAAATATAAACAATTTTTCTTGTATCGGTGTATCTTTTCCTTTAGTTTAAAAGATGTTCATTCCATGAAAAAGTGTTTGTCAATTAATTATTAAATCTATATTTAGTACAATTTTACCATACATTGTAATACTTATATTATATAGGAACACATATTTGATATTAACATATCTAGTCAGGTTTATAAATCTATTCCAACAAATTGAATATTTGCTTGGATTTCATCTGTCGATTTGATCGTTAATTGCTTCTGCTTCAGGCAAAAGTGGGAACCGATCCAAAAAATCAGTAATTGATTCAGTTTCTCGGCTTATCCTATCAGATCTTTCCTGTCGGCTGTTGACAACGTCGCTTAAGAAATTATTCCAATGTCTGGACACACTTGGCAGGTTCAGTAAGACCGAAACTATACTTCCGTCTCCACATGAAACTTCGATTTGACCTTCGTTTGCATTAGAAAATGACATGATTTTGACTTTGCTACGTTTTCAGAACTGAATGATTTCGAATCAATGTTCCGTCTTTATGTAGTGAACACTGACTAAATGGTTAAACAGGTAAATTTAAAGAAATTTAATATTTTCTTAGAATGTTATTAAAATGGTCAGCACTAACAGGTAGGTAACAGGTATGCAGTTGCAAAAGGGTAATGGGTGGTTTATGAACAATAGGGCAGGTAGTAGTTTAATTTTTTCACAATAGAAGCCCATAAAGTCAATTATGGCTATCATGTCCCATCAATCAAAATAAGGATTTTATGTAAGCCAATGGCTTTTCTCTGGACACCAAAGACCACGGTTGGAGAAAATTTCAAGGGCATTTGAAACAAAATCATGAGAAACGATTGAAAACCTTGCCCTCCTCTCGTGATGATCTGACAGATCATTCGAGTAGTGTCAATTGACAAGAAAAGCTTATCTCAAATTCGCAGCTCGGAGTCGGAATAAAACAGAAGGTCCAGTCATCGTGTTAGAAGTACAAATGCACTTATAAATGTTTGCGATAGAACTCGGTACGGGGTAACACGCATGTTGTCACGAGGAGGTAACATCGACTCGCACCTATGAGTGTTTACGATAGAACTCGGTGCTAACAAGCATGTTAGCACGAGGAGGTAACATCGACTCGCACCTCTACCTTGTTGCAGCCATGGTAAGGGTGCGGATATCAATCACGCCACAACAATTCGGAAATGCTGTGCAAAAATGTCGAATGACTGCCATCTCAAGAGACCGCCAAGATAGGAACAACTACTAGCATACGCTTACAATATTGACATCATTGGGGGGATTTCATAGCCACGTTTGCTAGTATAAAGAAGGTATCAACACGAAAGGACACACAACATCGACGAATTGGACAGAACGTCACCATTGTCAGATATTCCTTTGAGGTAGTACGGTGCTTTGTCTACCTTAGTTTCGCTATTAACTCTGACAACAGCCTCTCGTCAGAAATTAAACGAAGAATTACTCTTGCCAACCACTGGTTCTTTGGTCTACGAAGGCAATTTAGTTGTAAAGCCATCACTCGAACTACTAAGGAGAACCTATATAAGACCCCAATCATCCCAGTGCTACTCATCGGCGCTGAAACATGAATCCAAAGTAGATGAAGAAATCCTTGGTTGATTCGAGAGGAATATTCTTTGAAAAATCTTCGGTCGCGTTTGCGTCGACGGACTATGGAGACGAAGATTCAACCAAGAACTATATGAGCTACACAGCGACGTGCCCCTGGTCGAAAAACTCCGCATTCGGCGTTTAAAATGGTTACGGCATTCAGAACGAATAGACGCCAACACTCCGGCTCGCAGAGCCTTCGATTACCAGCCAGACATCGGCCGCAGTAGAGGAAGACCTCGCCTTAAGTACCTCGCACAAGTAGAAACCGTCCTCAATCAACTTTGAGTGTGCAACTGGAGGCAGTTATCTAAGGACCAGGCTAATTGGAGAGGCATGTTGGTTGAGGCTTAGGTTCATTCTGGACTCTAGCGCCACTTAAGTAAGGAAGTCAGACATCATTTAATGATTTTTCAAATAAGGAGTAAATTAGTTTTTTTTCTAAATCGCTGCAATTATTTGTAAATGCTTTGAACTTTATAAAAATGAAACCAGAAAAAGCGATGTTTTCAAACTGTGTAGTCGAGCGAATAAAAATGCAACCCATAAACGCAGATGTTAACCTTAGAACAGTTTATTCAAAACTCGACTTAAACTTTAATTCAAAAGTTGTATCTAAAGACTTCTTAAATACAGAATATGCTAGTGGGAGGATCATAAAGGGTGATCCATTTCGAGGTTCCCTACTTTTTTAAAGAAAAAAACACAGAAAATTCAAATTTAATCGCGAATGTTTATTATCATTTGAAAGAACATTCTTTGGCATTTATTTTTTGAAGATTATGTCTATCAAATGTTCCGTTGAGTCCAATTTTCGATCACTCGTTCGAGCATTTCGACTGGTAACTAGCGAATGACACGCGTGATGTTTTCCTCCAAGGCCTGAATCGAAGCGGGTTTGTCGGCATAAGCTTTTGACTTTACATATCCCCACAGGAAAAAGTCTAACGGTGTGATATCACACGATCTTGGTGGCCAATAGACCGGCCCAAAACGTGAAATTATGTGCTCACCGAAATGTTCTCTCAATAAGTAGATTGATTGATGCGATGTGTGGGAAGTGGCGCCGTCTTGCTGAAACCAAATGTCGCCGAGATCACGAGCTTCAATTTCAGGCATCAAATAGTCGGTTATCATGGCACGATAACGGTCGCCATTGACGGTTACGTTCGCACCGGCATAATTTTTAAAGAAATATGGACCGATGATTCCACCGGCCCACAAACCACACCAAACCGTTGTTTTTTTCTGGATGAAGTGGCAGTTCTTCAATCTCTTCAGGTTGCTCTTCGTCCCAAATGCGGCAATTTTGTTTGTTTACATACCCATTGAGTTAGAAATGGGCCTCATCGCTAAACAAAATTTGCCTCGAAAACGTCGGATCTTCTTGGAACTTTTCAAGAGCCCATAGAGCGAAGCGATGTCGCTTGGGAAGGTCGAGCGGCTTCAATTGTTGCACAAGCTGTATTTTGTACGCTTTCAATTTAAGATCTTGACGTAAAATGCGCCAAGTCGTTCCATACGTCAGTCCGAGTTGTTGCGAACGGCGCCGAATCGACTCTCTACGGTCTTCGTGTACACTCTCAGCTACGGCCGCTATATTTTCTTCACAGCGTGCTGGACGTGGTCTATTCGGTCGAATATTATCCAATAATGAATGCTGGGTCTCAAACTGGGTGATGGTGTTGCGAATAGTATGCCCAGTAGGCCGATTATGTTGACCATAAGTTGAGCGAAGTGCACGAAACACATTCCTCACAGAACGTGAATTTTCATAATAAAGTTGAACAATTTGTAAACGTTGTTCACGCGTAAGTCTTTCCATTATGAAATGCCAAACAATACTAAATAAAAATAACATGACAGCATGACAAGACTCACACGTGATCTGTCAAAAAAGGCTATTGAAAAAAGTATCTCTACTTGGATCACCCGTTATAACCTGAGTACACTATTTAAAGAAAATAGTATCGACTTCTATATACTTTCTAGTAAAGATACAGTGTACAGTGTGTCGTACAAGATAATAGACACTAATAAATAATTTTAAAGTTGACGGCCTACACATGTGGCATTTCGGATTAAGTTGTTTTCGCATTTGTTATTGCCAACTTTTAAGGCATTTTTCATATGCCCCTGAGGCAAACGTTATTCAACTAACCCAGCTTACTTTTTCACTAGCTTTTTCAAGTCATTTTGTTATTTCTCGTCGATCATTACAAAATCCACATTTTTGCACTTGTTTTCGTGCAATTTGACTTCATGTTCTTGTAGTTTATTCTGTCGCATGATTGCGCCATCAAATATGGTCACCATCATCGTACTTATAACACAAAACATGGTTCATAAATTTTAATGAGCGGACATTTGTTAACAAACAATAACAGCACATTTGATTTAAATTCTTTAGTCGTTCCATTGTCCGTTTAACTTGTTGATTTTTCTACAAGCCTAAGGCGGTTTTGTTTAATACAGCCTTGACTGAAGTAATTTCGTCTCCATTAGTGTCAATCGAATTGCTCCATTCTATTCGTTTATTTGTCATCTAGTCGTATTTTGCTCTTGTCTGACTCGTAGATCGTTTTCAATCACATAATTCAACCGCAACCACTCGAATGGATTGCATTAACTTTATTGTGTTTGCATACAGTTGCCAGTCATAATTGTTTGCATTTCGGTTGGTCAGTCTTGTACGGAAATCGAACAGGACCCCACGCAGTGCCAGCATTGTGGCTTTTAAACAAAATAAATAAATAGTCCGCTAGACTTGACCCCAATCCATTTGCAAGACTGTTTACCTCAATGGAGTGTGACTTGCTTAACGTTCTTTTGTGCATAAATGCAAACTATAGTTAGTAGTATAAGGCCGACCTTCTCGCGCAGTCATTGAACGAAACGTTTAATCTTTCAGCGCCTTGCCTCACAATGTTCCTTCTATCACTATTACACAATCCGATGGGCAGCAATATTGT
This sequence comes from Rhingia rostrata, assembly GCA_949824845.1. Lineage (NCBI taxonomy): Eukaryota > Metazoa > Arthropoda > Insecta > Diptera > Syrphidae > Rhingia > Rhingia rostrata. The sequence continues at coordinate 29,250,826 of OX463758.1, forward strand.
TTTTCTGCACGCTGTGCCCCTAACCATCTACACAATCTTCCGGTTGCACATGAAATGCCCACAACATCGATACGAGACCAGATCGTTACGTTTATTCCAAAGCTAGGTGATGCATTTGTATCTTTTGCACTTCGCGTAAAATGCTCAACACTCAAACGAGGAGGCTATCCCCTCTCGCAAACTGGATTGTCCAGAGATTCAGATGCGCGAAAAACCGGTGGTAATGCCGGTTGAAAAGTTTCGAATCCGTGGCTTGCTGTATGCACGGCGTTGTAACGGGCAAAAGACCAGTGTATGCCAAGACCACGCTACAATATGGGGGACTCAACTACAACATCTATATGTAAAGCTAATCTAACCGTATGCTGTGATCCCGGCACAGCTGAATTGTTGGATATATTCGTCATGGTTCATTAAGTGCACTTATGAAAGGCTTCGCCATCTCAATGGGTGGTGGTTGTGCGCCAAAGACCCCAGCACCTTGGACCGTTCCGAATTTATCTTACTCTACAAGCGGATAAAAATAGTTTCACCAAATGTCAATGGAGGCATTTGTGTCTTGTCTTTTCTTATGTTGGGTTGGGCTGCAAGCAGGCCCAAAGTCGAGTAGCATGCTTTTGTTATGTTACGCTGAGCTGCACAGATTTTCAAATGAGATGAATGGAGCTTTGACATTTAGGATTAGTTACGCCAGGATGCACTCAATAAATTGAAAGCAATTTCAAATGAATTACATTTTAGGGTTGTAAGCGCTAATTAATTATGCATAGCATACATTTTGTATTTAAATCGTAAATAGTGCGAGCAACCGATTTGACCTTTAAAGCGACAAAGTAGTACGATGACGGGTTGTTTGAAAAACGTCAAACATAAAAATATTCCGCAGGTGGCCATGGCTCAGAGGAATGCGTAGTTGACTGCTAAGCCAAGCGCTGCGGGTTCAAGCCCCAGCTTCGGCAGCATTTGTTTTCTACGAAAATTGCCAGCTTATCTGAGGCCACCTGTGCGATAACATGAGACGATATAAATCGATGTCTCCGCCTCTGTGCCACGTAGGTTTATGTTATATGTCTTTCCTTCTATGTATCTATCCGTCTCTCTCTGTTGTGTAAATGTCTTGATCTGTCCCAGCCGATGGCCTCAGTCGCCAGTGCTGTTATGTGTCTGTAGTTCGTTGCATTCATGTGCGAAGTACTGTGATGTCAATGTCAACGTCAAAAATATTCCATAGAAGCATGCGTTGGGGAAGTTAATTACTTACATACTTAAGTGGCGCTACAGTCCGGAATGGACCTGGGCCTCAACCAACATCACTTTCCAACTAGCCCGGTCCTTAGCTAACTGCCACCAGTTGCGCACTCCAAATTGATTGAGGTCGGTTTCTACTTGTGCGCGCTACTTAAGGCGTGGTCTTCCTCTACTGAGCACAACGTCTGTCTGGGAATTGAAGACTATGCAAGCCAGAGTGTTGGTGTCCATTCGTTCTACATGTCCTAGCTATCTTAAACTTCCAATGCGGAGTTTTTTGACCAGGGGCATGTCGCTGTACAGCTCGTATAGTTCTTGGTTGAATCAGCGTCTCCATATTCAACGCAAACGGGACCGAAGATTTCTCGAAGAATTTTCATCTCGAAATGACCAAGGATTTCTTCATCCGCTTTTGAGACGGTCCATGCTTCAGCGCCGTAGAGCAGGACTGGGATGATCAGGGTCTTATATAAGATCGCCTTAGTAGTTCGAGTGAGGGCTTTACTATTGAATTGCGTTTTTAGCCCGAAGAAACAGCGGTTGGCAAGAGTAATTCTTCTTTTCATTTCTGACGAGATGTTTTCAGAGTTATAGCGGAGCCGAGGTAGAAAAATGCCCATACTACCTCAAAGTTATATCCGTCAATGGTGACGTTTTGTTCATATCGACGATTTTGTGTGTCCTTCTGTGTTGACAGCATATACTTAGTCTTACCCTCAATTACTGCTTAATCCAATTCTGCCGCTTCTTTCTCTATACTAGCAAACGTGGCTACGACATCACGTTGGGTCCTACCAATGATGTCAATATCGTCGGTGTATGCTAGTAGTTGTACAGATTTTTGGAAAATTGTGCCTCTGGTGTTGGCTCGTGAATTTTGCACAATCCTCTCAAGAATCAGATTGAAGAAGTCACGTGACAGCGCATCGCCCTGCCTAAATCCTTTTTTGGTATCGAATGTATCAGGTAGGTCGTTTCCGACCCTGATGGAGCAGCGAGAATTCTCCATCGTCATCCTACACAAACGGACGAGTTTGGGCGGTATACCAAAACTAGACATGGCTCTGTCTCTATAAATGCTGTCGTATGCGGCTTTGAAATCGATGAATAGGTGGTGGGTATCGATTTGGACTTCGCGGGCCTTTTCCAGGATCTGCCGAAGTGTGAATATTTGATCGGTTGTGGACTTCCCTGGCCCTTAACCAAACTGATAAAGGCCGATCAGGTTGCTGGTAAACGGTTTCAGGCGTTCACACATTATGGCAGATAGGATTGTGTAGGCGATGTTGAGGAGACTTATGCCTCTGTAGTTGGCGCAGCTTAGAGGGTCTCATTTTTTGTGGATCGGGCAAACGCAGCTGAGGTTCCATTCTTCGGGCATATTTTTTCCGAAAAGATTTGAATTATGAGTTGGTGGATGTTCCTTACCAAGTCATCTCCGCCGGTTTCATAAAGCTCGACGGGAAGTCCGTCATTTCCGGTAGTCTTATTAAGCTTGAGTTTAGATATTGCTATCCTCACTTCATTCAGGTCGGGTGGTTGGCAGCTTTCGCTGTCGTTGCCAATATGGAATCGTTCGTTCTGCCTGACAGCGGAATGTTGCTCGTCATCGCCGTATAACAGTCTGCAGAAGTGGTTCTTTCATATCCTCAGCATCGACTGTGTCTCAACTACGATATTTCCTTGTTCATCTCGACAAGATTCTGTTCGAGCCTTGTATCCTTGGCGCTTACGTTTTACACTTTGATTAAACTTGCGAACATCTTTCCTGGAGTGGCTCCTCTCTATATCCTCGGTCGCGCGCTTTTCTTGCTCTTTTTTCTTCTTTCTAAAATGCTGGTGTTCTTCCCTCCTTCTCTGCCTACAGAGCTCAACGGCAGCCCTCGTCTTCATCTGCAGCTTAGCCTTATAGGCCTCGTTCTTGGCTGCGAGCATCTGTCGGCATTCCTCATCAAACCAGGGGTTTCTTGCTGGTGGGCGCGAGAAACCTAGCACATCAGTTGCGGCTGATCTAATGGCTTGTTGGCATCGTTGCCATAGTTCTTCGACATTCGATGTTGGTGGTATGGGGTTAATCGAGAGGTTTAGGGATACGCGTTGCGCGAAGGTCTTGGCGGTCTCTTGCGATTGCAGTCTTTCGACATTCAATTTATTCACAGTATTTCTGGATTGTGGTGGCGTGGTGGCTATCCGCATTCTTACCTTGGCTGCAACAAGGTAGTGGTCCGAGTCGATGTTAGCTCCACGGAATGTTCGGACATCCAAAATACTGGAAGCGTGGTGCTTGTCTATCGCTATGTGATCAATTTGATTGACCGTTCGTTGATCTGGAGAGCGCCATGTCCATGTTCCGTGACCGAACCACGGAATACATCATACATCCATTGAGTTTGTGGATTAATTTTACAACCGGCACCGCCTAACATCAACGTAATTAAATGTTCAACATGTCCTCACAATCTGCTCTTCACAACACGAACTTTATTAATAACGCATTTCGATGTTTATAACCATATAATTCGTTAGCCATAAACTCAAAAGGAAAAATCCGAAAAATCACAAAAAAAAAAAAAACTAAGCTGACAGGACTTCCCCCAAAGGTTCGCACAATCAAACGTCGTAAATTCATCTTAATGGCCAAACGATTTTACCATTTTCAAGTTTCACTGCCCAGAAACACACGATGTGGAATCTGTTGTTTGTCTTCTAAGAGCACACCTACGAGCATGCACCAGGACGTGCATGGACGATGGTGATCGTTGTATAACGCACGCCCGTTCGGAGCCATTGTCGGATATGTACGGTACGTGCGCGCATAAGCCCCACTCATGAACCCAAGTCCTATAAATTCTCATTTCGTGATGCCATAATTTCTGCTCTATTAGGTGCATCGAGGCAAATTATGGCCTCAATGCAGAGGCAAGTAATAATAGATCGCGGGGGTCAGGACCGGTCAGTGCGTCATTCGATTGGCTGCTCTTTTATAGATCATCGGTCTAGTTGGTGCATGTAGTAATTTCGCAAAGTTGCTTGCAAGTGAACAGTAATACTTGTATTTACAGGATCAAGAGGTTAAAATTGTGATGCTGCATGGTTCGAGTTATGGAAAGTTTATGAGTTATTGCACACGCGGTGGACAAGAAAATTACGAGTACATGATGAAGTGTAGTTGCAATTGTAGTTGATGCAATCGAAAAGTTTGTTATTATGGTTGGTAATGTTCTGCAATACAGAAAATATTTTTGATCCATATGTATAGAATTGATTCAGTATAGAAATCTGAATTTGTAAGATGATAAGGATTTGAAAAATGAAGTTACAACTTAGTTTCGTAACAACTTTTGGAATGTATCCAGTATGCGACGCACTGTACTAGCAACTACTTTTTTGAGTGTTCCTATAGAGGTTAAAATGACAAGCATCCAAATAACAGCATTTAAATGTACGCTGAGTTTTTAACTACCATATGTTCTTTAATTGATAAAAATATACAAAGTTTTGTCCTTTTTCACTTTTTAATTCGTTTTTTTATTTACTTAAAATATTAACTTAATACTAGACCAAAATGCTTAAATCTAACTTATCGGCCCATAGCGGGCGCTGTAAGCTTATAACTAACATTTGTCTTTTGCTTTTCAGCTAAAATTTGTCATTTATTTTTTTATTATTAATATTAAGACATTTAATTGATTTTTCAAAGAAAAAATTAAAACTTTAAACAGTAACAATTTTTTTTTGTTTTATATAAAAACTTAATCTAGACTAAAGGGTCAAACCCACCGAGCAACCGAAACCGAAACTTCGTTTTATTTTTTCATTTTTCTGTTCAATTATGACATTTCATTCCCACCGAAACTGAAAAAAAATTAAACGTCACATTTGACATTCAGTGAATTCAGAATGCGGATCTATAAAAAAAAGAAAATTTTGTTATATGTTGCGTTATATTTTGCAATGCTGAAAAGAACAAAACGTTCCAAATATTGGATTCATCCCCTAAATGGAGACCGAAGAATTAATGGAGAATTCTACCGAATCTCAACAAAATTGGAGGAGTATCCGGCCCGGTAATTCCGATATTTCCGTATGAGCAAGGAGCAATTTGATGTAATCCTTAACGGAGTGCAACATAAAATAAGCCCGACTCCAAATAACTTTAGGAAGGACGCAATTTCACCAAATGAAAAATTGTTTATAACCTTAAGGTATTATTTTAAGTAGGTAAATATAAATGAAGTTTTATAACATCTTATCTTAGATTTTTAGCCACTGGTGCTTCATTTTATGATTTGGGTTCACGATTCCTAATGGGAACGACTACAGTTCGACGATGTATAGTACAAACTATTATTGCCATTGACGAAGAATCGCAGAGAAAGGTTTTGCCGCAGCAAAGCACAGCAAGTTGGAATAATATTGCAAAAGATTTTTTACATAGATGGAATTTTCCAAACTGTTTGGGTGCCGTGGTCGTGGACGGCAAACATGTTCAATTGTTTTGCCCAAGAAAGTCGGGAAGTCTTTTTTTTAATTATAAAAAAAAACTTTTCACTAAATTTAATGGCAGTAGTAGATGCAAAATATAAGTTTATTGTGGTAGATATCGGATCATATGGTTCCAATGCTGATTCAGCCATTTTTTCCAACTCCTTTTTTTGGGAAACATTGGATAAATCAATCAGGCATTCTGAAGGTTCCAGAAAACAAAAAATTACCAGGAACACAAACTTATGTACCTCATGTGCTGGTTGGTGATGAAGCTTTTGGACTTAAGACAAATTTGTTAACGATATTTCTTGCCAATCAGATGCTTTTATGTTCCTGTTTTTATATTCTTTGCAAGTTTTATCATAAATAGATTTATGAGATTCTACTTCAAGAATTAGTTTCGACTCGAAACTGTATAATTCCTGTTTTCTTTGAATGCTAGCATCTTTAGCTTTTTTTTTTTTGCTTTAGCATTTCCTTTTCTAATTTTTTTAATTAATTCCCTTACCATTTTTATTTCACGTTAGCTTTTCATCACACAAAAAAGAAGAATAAATAAAAAAAAAAACAATTCACTTTGACATAAAAAACGTCAGAAAAGTGACGTCTGCGAACTTCGGCAAACAGAAATTACAACGATGAAAAAAAAAGTTGCAAGTTTCGGTACGATGAATTGCAAAACTGCAAATGAAAAAGTAAAATTTCGGTACGGAAAAAAAATAAAATCGTTTTATATCAAAATAAAAAGACTTTAAGAAATAAAAATAGATGATATAAGTGTGGTTTATTAATATCTTTTATTTAAGAAGTATTTTTAACTGAAAAACACAGCAAATTTTAAGTAATTAGCAGTTTAAAAAAAATGAAAAACAAAGTTTCGGTTTCGGTTGCTCGGTGGGTTTGGCCCTTAAAACTAACTTAAACTACTTAAGACTAGTTAAACCTAACTAACACTACTTAAGACTACTTAACTACTTAAACCTAACTTATTATAATCGGGGTGGCAAGCACTCGTTGCATATGCCCCGAGGGTTTGCCATCCCGATTGCGTCATTGGGTCCAGCAAGCATTTATGCAACCATATTAAATAAGCCCAGCCCCAGACCTTGTACCTAAATTTAATTTACTTAAGTACTAAGGAGTGGACTAAAAGTCCGCAAAGACCTGAGGAAGTGCAGAAATACTTTCCTCGTTTAGCCACCAAAACTCGGTGCGCTGCTTTTCAGCGTCGGTCCTATCGCGATCAGATACCGCCGTGCTAAAGCGGAGGAGCTCCGGAGCATTGTCGACGTACCCATCGCGGATTAGCCGCTTGTCCCGCGCGTCACGGTAGCGATGGTATAAAACCGAGATACCGTTCCTGTCTTATATTAACCCTAACGAATCGATATAAATGAATGCCTCTGGTGGAATAAAGCCGGACATGAGCGCACTCTCCATGTACATTTCATTGGGGTAATAAGCCCCGAATATCAGGTTGTTGTCGCTACTCATCGCCCTTGAAGCGTGCCTTCGAGTCACCTTAATTAGGAAATTGTCAATTCTATTCAACTGAGCCCCATTGTATAGAACCTCGTTGCGATAATATTTTATGTACTCGGAGTCCGGCGTACGGTGCAATCCTAAGCAGAATCGGAGACAACGCCTCTCAAACAGCCGTATCCTTTCCATGTAGGATGGTGGCACATTGAACCACACGGGACAACCGTAAGCGATGATCGGCCTTATGAGGGCCATGTAGCAAATGACTTTCACCCTTGAATCAAGTTGACTGCTATGAAACAATCTTCTTGTCGGAGCATAAGCCCCCCTAGCCCTGGCCAGACAAGCATCCACATTTTTATTAAAATACAGAAACTTGTCAAGGCAGATGCCAAGGTATTTGACTTCGCTTCTCACCGCCAACGGCCGTCCATGCTGTCCCAGGATACACAATTTTTTCCAGTTTTTTCTGGTATCGTAAGAAGCCCTCTGCACTGGGGTCCTGAACAGAATTGTTTCGGTTTTTTGGAAATTGATCCTTAATTTCCAACCATCGCAATATCCCTTAATGTGATCGAAGTCACGTTGCAAAAGTTCGTTGATTACCCCAATTTTCGGACCTGATCTGTACGCCACTAGCTCATCTGCGTACGCTAAAATGTGCTTAATGGATTTCGATGTGAGTTGCAGTATATCCAAAATTGCTCTATCACTTACAGAAGCTGAGCATTCGTGGCGGATTCAAGTCAGGCCGGGTTTCATGTTGATAAAAAACTATAACTGTTGTAAGCTTAGAACCTAAATATTTTAATATGTTTAATTAACACAATTATTTATTTTTGTTTTTTTGCAGGTATGCACCTTTGAATATTTATCTGTCAAGTAAGTTATATACACAGTACACACACATACCTATAATTTTTGAAATACTAGAACATTAGTAAAATATTGAAAATATGTGGGGATAAGTTTGTCTCTTGAATGCAGGAAGTGGATTACTTGATTCGTTTTTTTTTTTTGAGATATCTTTGAACAATTTGTATGGTAAAATCCAGTGAACAAAACGGTCCGAAGATTTGATTCGTTTTTTATACGCCCCATGCTTCAGAGCCCAGCAGATCAGTATGCCCTATGGTCTATTGACAACGTCGCCATTGCTCTTCAATATCTGAAGCTGGTTACATGTGATATTAATTGGAAGACCCTAAAACAAATGTCAGGGGCTCTTGCGATTGCTCTCTTTCGATGCAGTATTTTCTCATAGTAGCTACTTCGCGTTTTTTATGGTTTTATTATTGGGCGTTCTTCTTGGCCGTCAAAAGAAAATGTCCGAGTCGATGTTAGACCCACAAAATGTTTAGACATAACTACTCCCCCGAGTAGTGAGACTCCCCACCCCTATATTAATTTTTACTTGACAAAATATAGAGCAGTTTCCGAGCGTTCGTACTTCGAGTGATGCAGAAATATTTAACAAAACATTTAAAAGTTCGGTTGAGTTCTATTTAAATTTATTTTGTTCTTATTTTTTCTGTTAATACGAATAATTTTACTTTTCTACGTTTTATTAAATAAAAATCCGTTATCTGCATTTTGTCATCTTTTAATTTGCTTGGAATTATTAGGTAAAGTCTGCAGGGGGAATCTTTCGATGAATTCGTTTATTGTCTCCGAGTTTCTTCGCATCCTTTTAGCTCGTTGTTGTTTGGCATTGACAACATCATCTAAGAACTCTTCCCATTGAGAGGACAAACTAGGTAATTTGAGTACCACAGATGTTATAAAGGGTGATCCATTTCGAGGTTCCCTACTTTTTTAAAGAAAAAAAAAAAAAACAGAAAATTCAAATTTAATCGCGAATGTTTATTATCATTTGAAAGAACATTCTTTGGCATTTATTTTTTGAAGATTATGTCTATCAAATGTTGGCCGTTGCTACGTCGCAGATGGTCCATCCGTTGAGTCCAATTTTCGATCACTCGTTCGACCATTTCGACTGGTAACTGGCGAATGACACGCGTGATGTTTTCCTCCAAGGCCTGAATCGAAGCGGGTTTGTCGGCATAAGCTTTTGACTTTACATATCCCCACAGGAAAAAGTCTAACGGTGTGATATCACACGATCTTGGTGGCCAATCGACCGGCCCAAAACGTGAAATTATGTGCTCACCGAAATGTTCTCTCAATAAGTCCATTGATTGATGCGATGTGTGGGAAGTGGCGCCGTCTTGCTGAAACCAAATGTCGCCGAGATCACGAGCTTCAATTTCAGGCATCAAATAGTCGGTTATCATGGCACGATAACGGTCGCCATTGACGGTTACGTTCGAACCGGCATAATTTTTAAAGAAATATCGACCGATGATTCCACCGGCCCACAAACCGTTGTTTTTTCTGGATGAAGTGGCAGTTCTTCAATCTCTTCAGGTTGCTCTTCATCCCAAATGCGGCAATTTTGTTTGTTTACATACCCATTGAGCCAGAAATGTGCCTCATCGCTAAACAAAATTTGCCTCGAAAACGTCGGATCTTCTTGGAACTTTTCAAGACCCCATAGAGCGAAGTGATGTCGCTTGGGAAGGTCGAGGGGCTTCAGTTGTTGCACAAGCTGTATTTTGTACGCTTTCAATTTAAGATCTTGACGTAAAATGCGCCAAGTCCTTCCATACGTCAGTCCGAGTTGCTGCAAACGGCGCCGAATCGACTCTCTACGGTCTTCGTGTACACTCTCAGCTACGGCCGCTATATTTTCTTCACAGCGTGCTGGACGTGGTCTATTCGGTCGAATATTATCCAATAATGAAAGCTGGGTCTCAAAATGGGTGATGGTGTTGCGAATAGTATGCTCAGTAGGCCGATTATGTTGACCATAAGTTGAGCGAAGTGCACGAAACACATTCCTCACAGAACGTGAATTTTCATAATAAAGTTGAACAATTTGTAAACGTTGTTCACGCGTAAGTCTTTCCATTATGAAATGCCAAACAATACTAAACAAAAATAACATGACAGCATGACACGACTCACACGTGATCTGTCAAAAAAGGCTATTGAAAAAAGTATCTCTAGTTGGATCACCCGTTACGACAATAGGCACGAGATTTAATCAGTTGCTTCCTTTAGTTGTTTGTCAAAGCCTTAGAAACAGGAATTAATGAATGACACTCTGGGTGGGTTATAACATTTTTAAATTCAATGCATGGATTAGAGCTGTCCTTATGTTTGATGAAAATCAAACGCTCTCCAGATTTGTTATTTTATTTGTATTAACTGTGAACAACTATATCTATTGATCACAAGCGTGGCTTCTTGACACAATGTTGAGGTATTAAAATTTGCATAATGTTCGGATGTTGTAAAGGGACCTCATCATTAGGAGTTTTTTTTACTGGTTGATTATGAGAAGGTTATCATGTTCAACTTTATTTACATTTAAAGAGACAAATTATTCAGGGTCGGAAATTACGTCACTAAAACATTCGATACCAAAAAATGGATATAGGCGAGGCGCTGCAATGTCATTCTTGGAAAAGATTGTGCAAAACTTCCAAGCCAACACTAGCATACGCTGACGATAACGACATCATTGGCCGGACTCAACGTGATGTCATAGCCCCAATTTCTAGTATAGACAAGGAAACTGCAAAAATGGGTTTAGATGTAAATGAGGGTAAAACCAAGTATATGCTGTCAACTTGAGATGACACAAAACATCGATGAAACGGACAGAATGTCACCATTCATAACGGTTTTATTACTTTGAGGTAGTAAGGCATTTTTTCTACCTCGGCTCCGCTATCAATACTGACAACATCTTGTCAGAAATTAAACGAAGAACTACTCTCGCCAGACGCTGTTTCGTGGGGCTTAGAAGACAAATCAGTAGTAAAGCCCTCAGTCGAATCATCCAAGTCTTACTCTACGGCGCGGAAGAATAGATCGTATCAAAAGTGGATGAACAAATACTCCGTCGATCTGAGAGAAAAAAATCTTCGATAAATCGGTGATCCCATTGCGTTGAGATAGAAAGACAAAGATTCAACCAAGAACTATACGACCTATGCGACATAGCCCTAGTCCAAAAAGTCCGCATTAGACGTAGACCAACACTGGGATGATCAGAGTCTTATATAAGATCTCCTTAGTAGTTCGAGTGAGGACTTTACTACTAAATTGCCTTCTGAGCCCGAAGAAACAGCGGTCGGCGAGAGTAATTCTTCGTTTAATTTCTGACGAGAAGTTGTTGTCAGAGCTGATAGCGAAGTTAGACAAAGTCCAGTACTACCTCGAAATTATATCTGTCAATGTTGGCGTTCTATCCAATTCGTCGATGTTGTGTGTCCTTTCGTGTTGATAGCATATACTTCGTCTTGCCCTCATTGACTGCTAAATCCATTTTTGCCGCTTCCTTCTCTATACTAGCAAACGTGGCTATGACATCACGTTGGGTCCTCCCAATGGTGTCAAAATCATCGGCGCATGCTAGTCGTTGTAACGATTTTTGGAAAATTGTGCCTCTGGTGTCGGCTAGTGAGTTTTGCACAATCCTCTCAAGAATCAAATTGAAGAAGTCACATGATAGCGCATCGCCTTGCCTAAATCCTTTTTAGGTATCGAATGTGTCGGTGAGGTCATATCTGACCCTGATAGCTAGAATTCCCAATCGTCAACCTACACAAACGAACGAGTTTGGGTAGTATACCAAAACTAGACATGTATAGTTCGTCTCTATAAATGCTGTCGTATGCGGCTTTGAAATCGATGAATAGGTGGTGGGTATCGATTTGGACATCCTGGGTTTTTTTTCAGGATCTGCCGAAGTGTGAAAATTTGATTGGATTTGGACTTTAATGGCCTAAAACAACACTGATAAGGGCCGATCGGGTTGTTGGTAAGCGGTTTCAGGCGTTCACATATTACGGCAGATAGGGTCTTGTAGGCGTAGAGAGTAAAACTATTACTCGTTTGATAAAAACAATAAAAACTACAATCAGATATTTTGAAGTAAACAAAACTGAACTTTTTTAAAATGTCAGTAATACTTTATTGTTGAATAGACAGGATTTGCAAAATATCTGCAGTTTGTGCAGGTAAATTTTAAACATATGAGAAGGCTACAATCCGCTGTGAGGATCATTGAATACCCATCCCATCTTCTAAACTAATGGGTCCCAAAAAAGTGGACATCGCTTTAAACTTTATGTTGATGAAATATTGAAATTGGCGTTGTCATAACAAATTATTCAGACAGTTTATAAAACTCTTAATGGTTTCGACAAAAACAAGTTTTTTTTCTACCCCATATTTCATAAATTTCATACATTTTTGTTTATTTAAAAACGCTCCCGAAAATTGGGCGTGGGTTTAATTGATTTATAGGTGATATACAGAAAACGCTCCAAAAAGGCTCTTGGGCTTGGCAAAAAAAAAAAAACTTCATAAGGGCGAAATATAGATGTATTATCTCAATATCTATATTTTGCCCATATGTATGTTGTTCAACACTTTTTCATATTTCCCTACCGACTAAGCTATTCTGAGTCGATCCATATACTTTATGTTATGTCTATCGAAATTATTTCTCTATGTTACAAATTTCATGTCAAAGCTTATATACCCCTATGGGATAGGGTATACAAATTATCACAAAGGCCCTTCTTCTTCTGAGCGCTTTAATTATAACTTTTAGAAAATAAGTTAGTTAAACAAAATGAACATTCAAACAAACTTCATGTCAAAGATTATATACCCCTATGGGATAGGGTACACAAATCGTCATATAGGCCCTTCTTCTTCTAAGCGCTTCAATTGTAACTTTTAGAAAATAAGTAAGTTAAGCAAACTGAACATTTAAACAAAATTGCATTCCTTTGAGTTACTGCTATTTTGAAAAAATCTGAGTATACAGTCAAATTCAGAACATTAGTTATACTGCATAATAGTTTTCGTCGTCGTTTTTGAGAAATCAGTAATTTTCAAAAGTGTCGTTATATGTATTTTTAGGGAAATTCAGCTTATGCCATCTTATTCATGCATAGTTATAAATTTCCATTAACACTGCGATCGTTAAATCCGTTGTCGAGATAAATGTGCTTAAATAAAACCGCTACCTTAAATAGTACCATTAATTTTTGAGCTAGAACCCAAAAACCCACTTTAGGACCGCCAACAACGCACATACCTGAAATTTCAAATCGGCCGAGTAGCTCCAGCTTCAGTAGCAATAACAGACTCGGGACAACAGACATGCATTAAAAAAATTGATGGTACTTATCTCATATTCTGGAGAAATAAAAAAATAAACAATAATTGGAAAAAAAACCAAAGGCTTGCCAAATTTTCGGCTAAAAATAAAATTTTGTAATGTTGTCTAGTCGAGTTTAGATCTAGATCAAAAGATTAACACAAACACTAAGTGTTAATCTTTTGATCTAGACACAACTTTTATATGGACTATGTGAGGTTTCTATCTATTTTTTTTTAAATGTTAACAAATTCATTTATTGGCTTACATTGTATGAAATCCGAATAACCATTCTATAGATATTTTTCATACCTTCTAGCCGAAAGCCTTAGCAGCTAGCGGTATTAAAAACGCTTAATATTGTAATTTAATTTAATTATTAATAAAATTGTAATGATAATTATAACTACAAATACATACCTTTCTCTATATACTAGCCTACCTGTTGGCACCAATCCTCTTAATCACATTCATAGGAATTACTATTAAATGCTAGACTCATTTAATCTACCTGTTATGAGATACAACTACTTCGTCTGCCATCTTTGCATAAAAGACAAAACATTGATCCGAATAAATCAGTTCTGAAAACGTAGTAAAATTAAAATCATGTCCTTCACTTATTCCAACGAAAGTCAAATCGAAGTTTCATGTGGAGACGGAAGTATTGTATCGGTTTTACTCAACCTGCCAAGCGTGTCCAGACATTGGAATAATTTCTTAAGTGACTTGGTCAACACACGAGTGGAGAGATCTGAAAGGATAAGAATCGAATCTGAATCGATTTCTGAGTTTATGGAACGGTTCCCCATTTTGACAGATGCTGCTATGGACGATCAGATCGACAGATGAAATTCAAGCGAATATTCAGCTCGATGGCTTAGCATAAGAATACAATCTAGAACACATATTTCAATATTGAGTCGGTGTTCTTATATTATCATATAAATAATTAATTGCAAACTAAATATTAAAATATAGATTTAATAAGAAATATATAAGAACATGGCTATATATATATATTTATGGTTTTTATTTTATTAATCGACATAATTAATCGAATTAAAGATTGAAGAAGGTACACGTTTATTTAGTTTAATCGATTAAACAATCCGAACCCCAATCGCATCCGTTTCTTAGTCGGTCTAGTCATATCTGCACGTCACTGAGGTTTCGCCGATGATGGGGTTTGGTGTATAAGCTCATTGCTCATGCCGCCATTTTCAAAACCCTCAGATTGCCACTCCTGCATTTGGTGTATAAGCTCATTGCTCATGCCGCCATTTTCAAAACCTTCAAATTGCCACTCCTGCATTCACAAAAAAACGTAATTTTTAGTCAACATTGAATTTTTAAAATAATTCTAGCAGAATCGAAAAACGTTGTTTTGCCATATAAATTATTACTAGTGACTATTTTGGTCGCTAAATAAAAAAAATATTACAGAAGGCTAACACAAGTAAGCAACCCCTGGTTTGCTGATGAATGCCGCCAGATACTCGCATTAAATGACGATGCCTAGCTAAGCTGCTGGTGAAGATGAGAGTAGCCCTTGAGCTCTATAGGCAGAGAAGAAGGGAAGAACGCCGGCTTTTCAGAAAAAAGAGCAAGAAAAGCGCGTGATCGAGGATATAGAGAGGTGATACTCCGAAACGATGTTCTCAAGTTTAACCAAGTTGAAAAACGTCAGAGCCAACGATACAAGTTCGAACAGAATCCCGTCGAGATGAGCCAGTTGAGACATATATTCGATTATGAGGAACCACTACTGCAGATTGCTAAACGGCGATAGCGAACAACATCCCGCTGTCAGGCAGAACGAACCATTCGATATTGTCAACGTCAGCGAAAACTGGCAACCTGCCGACCTAAGAGTGAGGTGAGGATAGCAATATCTAAACTCAAGCTTAATAAGGCTTCCGGAAGTGACGGCCTTCCCGCTGAGCTTTACAAAGCCGGCGGAGATGACTTGGTAAGTAACATCCATCAACTTTAGAGGTTCTCTTTTTTTGTAGATCGGGCAAACGATGCTGAGTTCCCATTCTTCAGCAATTCTTTCATCCGACCAGATTTGGCTTACATCTGGTCGGATGAAAGAATTGCTGAAGAATGGAAACTCAGCATCGTTTGCCAGATCCAAAAAAAAGGAGAACCTCTAAACTGCGCCAACTACAGAGGTATAAGTCTCCTCAACAATGCCTATAAGATCTAATCTGCCGTAACATGTGAACGCCTGAAACCGTTTACCAACAACTTGATCGGCCCTTATCAGTGTGGTTTTAGGCCAGGAAAGTCCACAACCGATTTTCGGCAGATCCTGGAAAAAAATCCAAGAAGTCCAAATCGATACCCACCATCTATTCATCGATTATAAGGCCGTATTCGACAGCATTTATAGAGACGAACTATACAGAGCCATGTCTAGTTTTGGTATACCGCCCAAACTCGTCCGTTTGTGTAGGATGACGATGGAGAACTCGCGCTGCTCCATCAGGGTCGGAAACGACCACACCGACACATTCGATACCAAAAAAGGCAAGGATTTAGGCAAGGCGATGCGCTGTCGTGTGACTTCTTCAATCTGATTCTTGAGCGGATTGTGCAAAACTCACGAGCCAACACCAGAGGCAAAATTTTCCAAAAAATCATTACAACAACTAGCATACGCCGACGATATTGACATCATTGGGAGGACCCAACGTGATGTCATAGCCACGTTTGCTAGTATAGAGAAAGAAGCGGCAGAATTGGATTTAGCAGTATTTGAGGGTAAGACAAAGTATATACTGTCAACACGAAAAGACACATAACATCGAAGAATCGGACAGACCGTCATCATTGACAGATATAACTTTGAGGTAGTAAGGGACTTTTTCTATCTCGGCTCCGCTATTGACTCTGACAACAACATCTCGTCAGAAATTAAACGAAGAATTACTCTTGCCAACAGTGTTTTTTTTTTTGGGGGGGGGGGGGGGGGCCTAGAGAGGCAATTCAGTAGTTAAGCACTCACTCGAACTACTGAGGAGATCTATATAAGACCCTGATCGTCGCAGTCCTGCTCTTCGGCGCTGAATCATGGACCGTATCAAAAGCGGATAAAGAGATCCTTGGTCGTTTCGAAAGGAAAATTCTTCCAAAAAACTTTGGTCCCGTTTTCGTTGACGGACTATGGAGACGAAGATTCAGAACTATATGAGCTGTACAGCGACATGAACCCGGTCAAAAAGCTCCACATTGGACGTTTACGATGGCTAGGATATGTTGAACGAATGAACACCTATGGAAGCTCAGCATCGTTTGCCTGATCGACAAATAAGGCGACCCTCTGAAATGCACCAAATACAGTGGCATAATTCCTCTTAACATCGCCTACAAGATCCTATCTGCCGTAATATGTGAACGTCTGAAACCGTTTACCAACAACCTGATCTGCCCTTATCAGTGTGGCTTTAGGCCAGGAAAGTCCACAACCGATCAAATTTTCACACTTCGGCAGATCCTTCAACAAAAAAAAACCCAAGAAGTCGATACCCACCACCTCTTCATCTAGAGCAATGTCTACGAATGGACACCTATACAGAGTCTATGATTCCCAGCCAGACGTCAGACGCAGCGTAGGAAGACCTCGCCTTAATTGGCGCATACAAGTGGAAAACGGTAACTCAACTAACATGGAGTGCGCAACTGGAGGGAGTTAGCTAATTGGAGAGGCATGTTGCTTGACGCCCAGGTTCATTGCGGACTGTAGCGCCACTAAAGTAAGTAAGTCCATCGAATGAAAGGGAAGCAATGTTTTTTACTGAATCTTGGAACACTTGTGACCATGTGAGGGGCAACTTACGACTTCGATCGCTGATGGCAGAGCTCTTCTGCTCAATATTTGTAAGAAGCATGTTCGAGTCGAAGCTAAATAGTTAAATTATTTCTCTATATTACAATCTATGTATTAAAACTAATATTCCCCTATGGGGGAGGGTACAATATGACAAACTCAGTTGGTGTCTGTTAAAGATTCTAGGAATGCATAACCATTACCATTTCGGACCAATGTGGGAAATCCCATAGGCAGGGCAGTCAGAATGCAGTAAGTAATTTTAGTCCGTTTAACCTCCCGCAATAGACCTGCAGAGATTACATTAGTTGTGATACCAATTAAACGCACTCCCAGGTAGATTATTGGTTCTTCATTGATATCACAAAAATATTCCCTTGGCACTTTAAATGTCATTCCTTCCAAAGTGAATAAGGTTCGACTGGACTCCACTAATGTTACACAAAATATTTTATTTATTCTTAAAAATTTGAATAATTTTATAAAAATGTTAGCGCATTCTTACTTCTATTTGTAAAAGCTAATAATTTTACATGTCTATATATTACATGTATGTGTACATACTTCTTTTTTTTTTTTTTCTTTTTTTTTGCATTTGCATCATTATAGCTTATGAACCAACTGGACTTTCGAATAAATTGTTCACCGCTTTGCTTGATTGCTGTTGTTGTTGCTGCTATATCGGTTGTTATTGGCCAAAGCAGTAAGTGGAAATCGCTCCATAAATTCAGTAACGGATTCGGAGTTTCTTCGGATCCTCTTAATTCGCTGTTGTTTCGCAGTAACCACATCCTTTAAGAAGTTCTTCCACTGGTTCGATAAGCTTGGTAACTTGAGTACAACTGACGCAAGATTCTTATCTTCATACATAACCTCGTAATTGTTTTCGTCACGATTTGGGAAGGGCATACTTTTTACACAGGTTTGTCAGTATTGATATATACGACCTGAAGACGTTTAATAAATTGCGATGATTTACAAAATGGACACCGTTTTAGAACAAAACAAAAAATAGTTTTAAACAATTTACACTTAACAAAATTTAGGTTGAGAAAATAATTTTTTTTTTAACAAGCAAGCTATCCCGGCGATATCAAAAATGAATGATTTGTCACCTACAAAAAAAAGAATAAGCAAAAGGATACATTTGGGAGCTTAAATCGAACACTGCAATTATTATATTTGTGATGTTTTGTATACCTACTAACTAAAGTTTTGTCTTGATGGCTCCTGTAAGTCAGCAATTGAACTAAATTTCTGTCGAATATGATCTTTAGTGATGGGGCTTTAAATTTAAAGTTTCCAATGGGATTTTTTTGTTTCCCTGCTGTTATCGTTTGCTCTCCTTCTTTCCAATTTATATGCATATAGATGATTCAGTCACTGATTCGATTATCACTTGTTGTCTTTGTCGAATTTCCCTTTCTAGTGGAAAGCTTTTAAAGGGAATTTTTTTTAGCATGACAAATAAAGAGTGAAAATCGAGTGGGGATATTATCTCACTCTGATGACTGATGACAATTGACAAAAAAAAAAATTTAATTTCTCGAGCAGGGAAAGGCAAATCAATGCAGGGTGCCAACCAAAATATATGTCTGTGAATATTTAAAATAAACCGACATGGTTTATATCACTCTCGGTAAGTTTTAATCAATGAATTCGAATTTGCTTAAATATAAAATCTGGAGTATGGAGATTAACATTGTGGTAATTAAAAACACACATTCAGAAAAAAAAAAAACTATCGGACCAGGCGATTTCCGTCCTTGCCAAAATTTGTTTTTTGGTTGAAATAATTTCGAGCAATCACAAATAATACTAGTAACCTATTTGGAATAAACAGGGTGTTCGCCGGGAAGGTATACTACAAGTTGGCGCAAAAGTAATCCTCCTATCAGAAAGTGCTATAAATTTTGCGATTGGCCGCTAATGTCAGTTCTGTTTTGACATTTGTGTAGTAAACACATGCGAAATACACGTTAATAAACAATTTTACGCTACACTCCTCCAGAACCCGGAATATTGGTGACTTTTTATTTGAGCAATAATCGGTCGGTGACTTTGGCACAACGTGAATTTCGTCGCAGATTTCCTAGCCGTCCAACGCCTACTGGTGAAACACTGCGACGTTTAGCCGCTCGCCTCGAAGAGACTGGCACAACACGAGATGCTGCCAGGCGTGGCAGACCCCAGAGTAGCCGTTCTGCAGAGAATATTGCTGCTGTAGCTGAAGATGTCATGGAAGTGCCGTCAACATCGACCAGACGACGTGCCACGCAAATGGGTATCAGTCGACGGTCTTTACAGCGAATTTTGGTACAAGATTTGAAGATGTTTCCGTACAAAGTCCAGACGGTGCATCAGCTGTTAGCTGCTGACCGCCAATCGCATCTAACATACGCTCAAGCCATCCTTAATCACCACCAAGAGGAAGATGAAATAATCATGAGTGATGAGGCTCATTTCCATCTTAGCGGGTACGTAAATAAGCTAAATTTACGCTTATGGGGTACTGAAAACCCGCGTGTAACCCACGAAGAGCCATTACACCCGCTCAAAGTCACTGTATGGTGTGCTGTTTTCGCTGGAGGAGTGTTCAGACCTTTTTTCTTCGAAGACGTCGCGGGCCAACCGGTTACTGTGAATGGTGAGCGCTACAGAGCAATGATCAACGAGTTCTTTTTGCCGCAACTTGATGAATTGGGGTTGGAAAACATGTGGTTCCAACACGACGGTGCAACGGCACACACCGCACGTGCCACAACCGATATGCTGAAGGATGCATTTCCCGGGCGCCTAATCTCCCGTTTTGGCGATTTGCACTGGCCAGCAAGATCGCTTGATTTGACCGCTCCAGACTTCTTTTTGTGGGGCTTTTTGAAGTCGCGGGCTTATGTCAACAAGCCTCAGACTCTTGCAGCTCTTAAAGACAATATCCGTCAAGAATGTGAGGACCTATCGCCGGAAGTTTTGGCCAAAGTGATGGAAAATGCCATAAAAAGGGCTCAAATGACAATAAACTGTGGCGGCGGCCATTTACATGACATCATATTCTCGACTTGATGTAAAAAAAATTAAAAGACTAAATAAAAATAATCCATAAGAAGAATAAAAGTTTTTCTTTTTTTTTTAATTACAGCCAAAAAACTTCGGAAGGTTATTTTTGCGCCACCTTGTACTTTGTTTGTTTAAATTTTTTGATTAAATGAAAGAGAATGGATCTTATATTGATAAATGTTTTATTTAATGTCGGCAGTTATGTATGGAATACAATATCAGGTAAATGTTCGCCTCTGTCTCACAAATGCGAGCCCTTTTGAACACATTTTTCATTACATCCTGACATATTTCACGCAGTATTTCGTTAATCACATCACCAACATTTTGTCTAAGTTGCTCGGGCGTTTCTGGCTTGTTTGCGTAAACCTTGCTTTTCAGATATCCCCACAAAGAAAAGTCCGGAGCAGTCAAATCAGGCGACCGTAGAGGCCAATCAACATCACCGTTTCTTGAAATAACTCGTTGTGGAAAGAGGTCTTGCAGTAATTCCATTGTAATCCTGGCTGTATGCGATGTGGCATCGTCTTGTTGATACCACATGTTAATCAAGCCCAAAGCATGAAGTTATGTAGTTAAAAAGTTTTCAATCGTATCACGATATCGCTCCCCATTCACAGTTACCGTTACGCAGTTTTCATTTTCAAAGAAGTAAGGTCCAGTGATTCCTCCTAAATAACTTTTAATGGATGCAAAGGTGACTGATGACTAATTTGAGAGTTTTCCATTGCCCAGAACCGACTATTCTGTTTGTTCACAAAACCGTTAAAATGAACATGTGCCTCGTCACTCATTATGATTTTTTCATGAAAATCGGTGTTGTCATGGGCTTTCTGTAATATCCTATTGGCATATGTACGGCGGCGTACATAGTCTTGTGGAAGAAGCTATTGTGTCAACTGAATCTTAAATGGTAACAAATGCAAATCCATGTGCAAAATTGTGGCCAAAGTTGTTCTTCGAAGACCAAGCTCCTGAGCACGGCGTCGAATTGAGGTTGATGGACTGTTTTGAACACTTCCTTGAGCAGCAGTAATGTTTTCAGCCGATCTTGCAGTACGTTGTGGTCCATGCTTGGGCCTATCACCTACAGATCCTCTTTCTTCGAAATCATTCTCTACACGATAAATAGTGCGTTTCGTTGGCATGTTGTTTCTCACGTAACTTTCTCATCGTCACAGTAATCGAAGATTGATTTCGATAAAAATGTTTAACAATTAAAACACGTTGGCTTATCGAATATTTTTCCATAAAAAAATCTGCCGTAGCGTCTACTTCACGACTGCCAAATATGAACTGTCAAGACTAATGTTTACCAAAACGGCGGCAAAACAAAGTAATATACCTTCCCGGCGGACACCCTGTATTTTTTTACTGTTCAACTGGATTTCTGTTTTTAAGCAAACTAGCTCATTGGCGCGACGGTTAGTGCGATGAACTGCCGCGCGGAAGGTCTGGGTTCGATTCCCAGCCGTAGTAACACCTAACTGATTTTTCACTGGTTCTCCTCTCGTTATGATCTGACAAATTATCCGAGCAGTATCAATTGTCATGAAAAGCTTATCTCAATTTAGCCGTTCGGATTCGGTATAACAACAAGAGGTCCCGCCATCCTGAAAAGAAGTACACACGCACACATGAATGGTTGTGAGAAAAAAGCAAGCCCCTGGGTACTATACGAGCTTGTTGAGCCATACATTAATATAATTCAACGCCTTTAGATCGACTGAAATTTCAGAAAGTTCAAATTTCAATGCGATTTATTTGAATGGAATCGAAATCAGTAGAGAGCGGTATGTGAAAAAATGTTTTTCGATCTGTTTGCCGGCGCAAAAAAGACAAACAACGCAGACGGTCAACAGGCGGACATTCAACGTACCGTGAATGCGTACCTTGCATTGCGATTTATTGATTGTCACCGCAAAAGGCCATCGAAAGAGAAACTGAGTCCACTTGGACTGGAACGGAATGGAAGATCAGATCCTCTCCCCTGATGATCGTCGCTTGAATCACATTTCGCATCAGTTGCTTGACGGACAGTCGCATACCGTTGCACAATTTCGGATGATTCAGATTTCACAACATGATTATGACCGATCAGCTGTAAGTTATGCTGCGGTGTTCCAGGCACATCAAGCGAGCTTAAAAATTCCGTCGGATAGTTGTTCGCTTCATCCTTGTCGGTCACGCGCTGTCAATAGATTTGTACGAATGCAATTCTCCAGCGATTTGACTTTAAGTATTGAAATTCAATCGAGATTTTTATAGTTTTGTGCAATGTTGGGGAACACTTTGGTTTTGAGTTCCTCCTTTGACGATGTGAACTCGCAAACATTTTACGGGGACGATATTATTCCAGTCGAAACATCAACAGGAATTTGACCATTGCCAAGCTCTAGCAGTCGTCTCGATAATACAGCAGCCGATTGGGTTGTTCTGCAACGCCAATACAAAGGACTAGGAGCAATTGATTTCAGATCAGATCTTTTTTAAGTTATTCTATGAACTTCTTATTAGTAGGAACATATTTATTTAATTAAAGGGTGATCAATTTCGAGGTTCCCTACTTTTTTAAAGAAAACAAACACAGAAAATTCAAATTTATTGGAGAATGTTTGAATGTATGTCTATCAAATGTTGGCCGTTGCTACGTCGCAGATGGTCCATCCGTTGAGTCCAATTTTCGATCACTCGTTCGAGCATTTCGACTGGTAACTGGCGAATGACACGCGTGATGTTTTCCTCCAAGGCCTGAATCGAAGCGGGTTTGTCGGCATAAGCTTTTGACTTTACATATCCCCACAGGAAAAAGTCTAACGGTGTGATATCACACGATCTTGGTGGCCGATCGACCGGCCCAAAACGTGAAATTATGTGCTCACCGAAATGTTCTCTCAATAAGTCCATTGATTGATGCGATGTGTGGGAAGTGGCGCCGTCTTGCTGAAACCAAATGTCGCCGAGATCACGAGCTTCAATTTCAGGCATCAAATAGTCGGTTATCATGGCACGATAACGGTCGCCATTGACGGTTACGTTCGCACCGGCATAATTTTTAAAGAAATATGGACCGATGATTCCACCGGCCCACAAACCACACCAAACCGTTGTTTTTTCTGGATGAAGTGGCAGTTCCTCAATCTCTTCAGGTTGCTATTCGTCCCAAATGCGGCAATTTTGTTTGTTTACATACCCGCATTGAGCCAGAAATGGTCCTCATCGCTAAACAAAATTTGCCTCGAAAACGTCGGATCTTCTTGGAACTTTTCAAGAGCCCATAGAACGAAGCGATATCGCTTGGGAAGGTCGAGCGGCTTCAGTTGTTGCACAAGCTGTATTTTGTACGCTTTCAATTTAAGATCTTGACGTATAATGCGCCAAGTCGTTCCATACGTCAGTCCGAGTTGCTGTGAACGGTGCCGAATCGACTCTCTATGGTCTTCGTGTACACTCAGCTACGGCCGCTATATTTTCTTCACAGCGTGCTGGACGTGGTCTATTCGGTCGAATATTATCCAATAATGAATGCTGGGTCTCAAAATGGGTGATGGTGTTGCGAATAGTACGCTCAGTAGGCCGATTATGTTGACCATACGTTGAGCGAAGTGCACGAAAGACATTCGTCACAGAACGTGTATTTTCATAATAAAGTTGAACAATTTGTAAACGTTGTTCACGCGTAAGTCTTTCCATTATGAAATGCCAAACAATACTAAACAAAAATAACATGACAGCATGACACGACTCACACGTGCTCTGTCAAAAAAGGCTATTGAAAAAAGTATCTCTACTTGGATCACCCGTTACAACATCCAATAGGACTTTGTTTTTAATACAGAGAGAGAGAAAGAGAGAGAGAGTTGGTCTGACAGCATAAGTCAGATACTGGCGCGGCTTTATTTGCTACTAATTTGTTCAGTCGTTATGTTCTTGGTTTATTTGATATCACAAATAGCAAAGAGAATATGCCAACTATTTCCTTCGTACGATTTCATCATGCTGAACTCAAATCAGCATTTGAACTTGTCGTCTTAATGCGGTCTCTAACGTTTTTTAGTCGTCGCATGTCTATTTAACTTTTATTCAAAAGTAATAAAAAAAAGTTCGGTTGTTGCACCTAAAACTATGCACCGTCTTAAAATTTCTTCAAATTTAACAAACGCAAGAAACAGTGACTCCCCGAAGTTAGTTCGTACACCACCCGTGGAGCAAGTCTCCACTACATCCAAAATCTTCCCTATCACTCACTTTCTTCCCCTTCCCAACCGCTTGTAATGTGGTTAAACATATAAAGGGTATTCATAACCCCTTGAGCGCGTGCAAAAGTTAACAAATATATATATATACCTACAAAAATTGTGCGATTGTCAAAAAAAAAAAACAAAATTCGGTAGCTGCAACATATAGTAACAACTTCTTCATGAATCCATCATGCCAAACTGTAAATGTACTCAATATATTTAGAATATCAATGCACAGGAAGCACATCAAACTCATATAATTCTCCTCCTCTATATACCTGTAAATCTTCTGCCAAACTAATCGTCCGCCTTCCTTATGTTAGAATCCCTGTTTCTTCTTTGCGCATTCTCAAAAGAGGTCAGCACGTAACAATGTAATTTCACGAAACAATCAATTTACCTATCAATCTTCATCCACTTAATTTTATAGAGCTCTGCTTTGCAATTCGCCTTGCCATACCTTCGTCTCTTCCGTGCCAATCTATACAACCTTTCCAAGGTAAAGGCAATTTGCTCATTTTGAGTAAATCACATCCATCACGATCGCCACAGCGCGGCAATCGGGGCTGATCTTGTGATCTTCACATTCAGCCCGGTACGTTCTCCATTCACAGATTCGTAAAAAGTGCCTGTGATCTGCGATTCCTCATCCTGTAATAAACTTTGATGTTTAACTGAGAAAGTCGGCAACTCACCTGAAAGGAGGATCAACAACAACAAAAAAAGAAAAAAAAGAAAAAAAAAGAAGGCAGTCCGACAATTCCGACGAAAATACGTATAAATTGGAAGAATGCTCAACTCGCGAACCACCAATTACCAGCAATGGTGCTGGGTAAAAGTATCTGCCACCTAAATTGCCCATGTACTGACAAAAAACTTGCAGCGCAAAATCCACTAAAGAACTCCGATTAATGGTAAGCATGTCTTGTTTTCAGTTTTGTTGATCTTTGCTGATCTCTTCGGCTTAACAGTTACTGCACTGCAACCTGCCTTAAGATGCTCCATGCTCACCAGCTTCTCAACTGGATTTCAATGAGCCCCACCCGAAACTAGACTCTCAACCGAAAAATAGAAAGTGCAATCGATTTCGGTTGCGCACACAAAACGAAAGGCAATGAACCGCGCATATCAGATTGCCTGCTTCAGTTTATGGTCTTGATTCCGTGTTAGATCACTCTGCTGTGCGCCGTAATATCGCCATGTAAGTCGTCGCTTCGTAGTTGAAGTCGGATCGAAACCGCTGCTCGTATAAAGACGACCAACAAATTGCATTGGCGCAGCGTACCGACCCCTTTGGTAGGATAATTAGTCACGAGTCGTCCAGCGTGTTGTTGGCCGACAATTCTCGAAACAGTCACTGGCTTCAAACTGCATTATGGCCAAGCACATAGCGATCTATTGGAACAGGTTTGGAGAGAGGTGTCATTGTGGGTAAAATTTCGCGGCATTTTGCTGCAATTTTGGACGCATGCAGATAGGAGACGATGTTTTATGAGTCAAGTTAGGAGTTGCGTTTGTTTTATTGTGGACTGTGTGGACATTTTAATTAACGCCGTTCTCACGTTATTAAAATGTCAATTTACATTTTTGTCAAGTTGCATATTTGTACTAGATTTTGGTTAGGATTGTCAGACATGGTTGGGATCAAAGATTGAATGCTTGTAGCATTTAATTGTGCGTTTTTGTTTTCATCTCTATATGTGTTGTGTGAGAAAATGGGATCTTTCTTGGCTTATGAGGGCAAACATTTTGAAGTGCCATTGAAATGGGTATAAGTTGACAAAAAGGATATTTGCATACTTACTTTGACCAGTTAAGGGTCTCTGTCGCTGTCCTTCCGTGCACGTTTCTCTAAATCGTTCTGTCCAAGCACGAGTCGGTCCGCAATCGCTTAATCACTACGCCGGCGGTTCGGTAGTATTTGTCGTCTCGAATCTGAAGAATGGTTCTTACCTGTTAGATAATCTTATAAGCCCAGGTATTAACTTAATGCCTTCAGTTGCGTACTTCAAGGTCATTGATGTCGGTTTACGTTCAATGGTTTGGATCCCTAGAGCAGGACTGGGATGATTGCATTTTGCATTTACGGTTAGCAAGAGTGGTGCAGTGAAATAACGCCCACGGTATAACGTTCCGACATGAAAAAGCATTTACCGTAATTCCAGCGGGTGTTATTGCCATTTGAAATTGGAATTCTCTTCAAGTTTGGTGTGTGCATAGTTTGAATGTAAGTGGGAGGGAATGCTGCCCTCTCGCAACCCCCCTGCTAGGGCTTACTGTTGAATTTGGAATGTGTGTGAGTTTTGATACATGAAAGGAAATAAACCCCACAAGCAAAAGACATCAATAGCCGCAGGACTTATTTCCATTTCCAAAAGGAAATAATCCCGTTGGGGGCTATTTCCTTTTTGTTGTGAACTAAGCCCCATGGGGCTAATTTCCACGCAGGTTATTTCACTACACCAGCAAGAGTATATAAAATTCTTTTTGGTTTTATTTCTGAAAAGATGTCGTTGTCAGAGCTAATAGCGGAATAGAGGAGACAAAACTGCATCACATTTAATGGAATCCCGAATGCAATCGTCTAGGTGGTGCATGCTAGGTTAGGTTAGAGTGGCTGCCAGCGTTCGCCAGCACTCTAAGAACATTTTAGTCCATTGTGATACCACGTGGATCTGATCCATTCTCCTTACTATCCTTGGGAAAAACATTCTGAGTTTCAATGAAACGTAGGAGGCTTTTCACTTCCATTTTTGTCAAATCACTGAGATCTTGATAATAGTAAGCTCCAAGACGTAGATTCCTTTTCTTGGATGGGGTCGGGCAGTTACAAAGGAGATGAAGTATTGTTCCTTCCTTTGGAAGTATTGTCCATGCAGCTCTTACAGAAGGCCTAGCTTTTCTCCGTGCTTCCGAGCTGAAGCATTCCGCTACAGTCCTGCACCTTAGACAAAACGCCTCTTCATTTAGCCCGGTCCTTAGCTAAACGCCTCCAGTTGCGTGTTGGTTGAGGTTGATATCGAATTGTGCGCGCCAATTAAGACGAGGTCTTCCTCTATTGCATCCGACGTCTGGCTGGGAATCGAAGACTCTGCGAGCCGGAGTATTGGTGTTCATTATTTTTTCATGTCCAAGCCATTCCAAACGTCCAATGAGGAGTTTTTCGAGTAGGGGCATAGACAAAGTCCCGCACTACCTCAAAGTTATATCTGTCAATTGTGACGTTCTGTCCAATTCGTCGATGTTGTGTGCTTTCGTGTTGACAGCATATACCTAGTCTTGTCATAATTCAGTGCCAAACCTATTTTTGCCGCTTCTTTCTCTATACGACACCACGTTGAGTCCTGCCAATGATATAAATATCGGAGGCGTATGCTAGTAGTTGCACCGATTTTTGAAAAATTGTACCCCTGGTGTTGGCTTGGGTGTTTTACACAATCCACTCAAGAATCAAATTGAAGAAGTTACATGACAGCGCATCGCGTTGCCTAAATCCTTTTTGGGTATCAAATGTGTCTGTGAGGTCATTTCTGATGAAGCAGCGAGAATTCTCCATCGTCATCCAGCACAAATGGAAGGGTTTGGGCGGTATATCAAAACTAGATATGGCTCTGTAAAGTTCGTCTCTATAAATTTTGTCGTATGCGGCTTGGGAATCGATGAAGAGGTGGTGGGTGTCGACTTGGACTTCTTGGGTTTTTCCAGAATCCTCCGAAGTGTGATAATTTGAACGGTTGTGGACTTTCCTGGTCTTAAACCAAACTGATAAGGGCCGATCAGGTTGTTGGTAAACGGTTTCAAGCATTCACATATTACCGCAGATAGGATCTTATAGGCGATGTTAAGGGGATCTCTTTGTTTGTCGATCAGGCAAATGATGCTGAGGTTCCATTCCTCAGGCATTCTTTCAGATTTGACCAGATTTGACTTATGAGTTGGTTACTTACCAAGTCGCCTCTTGCTTACTTGCTAACAACGGATTGTAACAATGCATTCCCTAATATCTTGGAAACATAAGACTTCTTGCCTAAGTCTGGCACTCATAACAAATCCGCATACGAATAGTCGCTGTTTCTGCTCACTATATCACGGTCCGTAGTAGATGTCACAGTTTTTCATCATCTTTTTGCCCGATCCATTCCATCGTATTTGCTGGATGGCAGTAATGTCTGCTTTGTAGCAGTTTAGGGCTACCTCTAGTTGTTCGCTTGCACATCTCCTTTATAATGTTCTTAATAGGTGCTTTCAACCTAGGTGCAGATACGAATGTCCTTGTCCTTTTTTCGTTCAGTAGGGTCGTCAACAATAAAATCAGTCCCTCCCGAGGCTATTGGTTGCTTTGTAGCAAATACGTTTTTCCATTGGTGGGTAGTTAACCTAAAGCACAACCCCCAACCTGGAGGGTTTATTCGATACATCTAGGACACGGGGCCATCAGTATGCACTACTGGATTCAGCGCTGCCGTTTGCCTTTCGGTTCTGACTAACCCTTGAAATTCCTAGACAACCTGTTGCCCGAATATGTCTAACCAGCTTGTCTAGGTTCGCCATAGACAGCAGGCCGGGTATTCATTCCGTTCTATTCTGACCTGGCTGTTTATAGAGTTGCTGTTTTTCGTCGTACTATCAACACTCGTGCTTATCGTTTAGCAAGTCAAATCCGATTGGATGAGACCAGTACCCGATAGTTACCGCTTGGAGGTAAAAATAAGCACTTGATGTGTAGTCAGAGTTACAACACTGGGCATTGCCAAGTTAAAGCCAATCAGAGTCTACCCTCGTTCTACAACACCCAACCATCCATTAAAGCTTCCACTCTTTTCAAATTTCTTCACAATTTCACCTATTGCTGGAGTAGTCGGTTGTTTTTGACGAATATAATCATTGCGTAGTGCGAGCAAATCACCACTTTTGTAAAAAAAAATTTAATAATTTTTGGCAAATATTCAGTTACCTGAATATAGCTAGATAGCTGAGATGTATGGTGACAAATTCTAGCGCTACCAGCTTGAAACCACGAAATGGTTGACACAATATTATATAGACATGTCGATAAACGTGAAGTAAAAATGAAGCCGCAAATTAAAACTCTTTCCATATTATTTTTTTTTTCGATTTTACAATCTCTAAGCGGATAAAAATTACTTACATCAGGATATCAGAGGTATGGCCGGGGCACTTTGCATGGGCCTACTTACTATGAAGCAGGGTTAGGATGGTAAATTTTATATATTTTAATCGCTCCGAATTGTCGCAAAGTGTCCCCTTTCCTTCCCATCGCTAGGCCACTGACGTAATGCTAGGAAAACATCAAAATAGCAATAAACAAAAAAATTATTAGAGAACCAATTAAATGATATTATTCGGTGGTTATTAGATGAATGGACGCACGGACTTATCAATCAAAAAACCTCTTTTAGTAAATGGATTAACTATATCTTTTCTTTAAACAAATTTTTACCAATATCTAAACACTTTTCTTCTTTTTTTTCAGGTTCGTTAATATACATACAAAACAACGTAATAACCGTAAGCATTTTTATTTTATAACTGATTATTGAAAATCAATCGAATGTACATACCGACTATACTGTTTTTTTTTAAGTTGCGCTACAGTCCGGAATGAACCTGGGCCTCAACCAACATGCCTCTCCAATTAGCACTGTCCTTAGCTAACTGCCTCCAGTTGCGCACTCCAATTTGGTTGAGGTCGGTTTCTACTTGTGCGCGCCACTTAAGGCGAGTTCTTCCTCTACTGCGTCCGACGTCTGGCTGGGAATCGAAGACTCTGCGAGCAGGAGTATTGGTGTCCATTCGTTCTACATGTCGTATCCATCATAAACGTCCAATACGCTGTACAGCTAGTATAGTTCTTGGTTGAATCTTCATCTCCATAGCCCATCAACGCAAACGGGACCGAAGATTTTTCGAAGAATTTTCCTCTCGAATCGACCAAGGATTTCTTCATCCGCTTTTGACAGCAGGACTGGTATGATCAGGGTCTTAGATAGGATCTCCTTAGTAGTTCGAGTGAGGGCTTTACTACTGAATTGCCTTCTTAGCCCGAAAAAACAGCTGTTGGCAAGAGTAATTTTCCGTTTAATTTCAGACGAGATGTTGTCAGAGTTAATAGCGGACCGAGGTAGAAAAATGCCCGTACTACATCAAAGTTATATCTGTCAATGGTGACGTTTTGTCCAATTCGTCGATGTTGTTTGTCCTCTCGTGTTGACAGCATATACTTCGTCTTGCCCTCATTTACTGCTAAACCCATTTTTGCCGCTTCCTTCTCTATACTAGCAAACGTGGCTATGACAGCACGTTGGGTCCTACCAATGATGTCAATATCGTCGGTGTATGCTAGTAGTTGTACAGATTTTTGAAAAATTGTGCCTCTGGTGTTGGCTCGTGAGTTTTGCACAATCCTCTCAAGAATCAGATTGAAGAAGTCACATGACAGCGCATCGCCTTGCCTAAATCCTTTTTTCGGTAAGGTAAGAGTGTCGGTAAGGTCGTTTCCGACCCTGATGGAGCAGCGAGAATTCTCCATCGTCATCCTACACAAACGGACGAGTTTGGGCGGTATACCAAAACTAGACATGGCTCTGTATAGTTCGTCTCTATAAAGGCAGTCGTATGCGGCTTTGAAATCGATGAATAGGTGGTGGGTATCGGTTTGGACTTCTTGGGTTTTTTACAGGATCTGCCGAAGTGTGAAGATTTGATCGGTTGTGGACTTTCCTGGCCTAAAACCACACTGATAAGGGCCGATCAGGTTGTTGGTAAACGGTTTCAGGCGTTCACATATTACGGCAGATAGAATTTTGTATGCGATGTTGAGGATACTTAATCCTCTGTAGTTGGCGCAGTTTTTTTGTGGATCGGGCAAACGATGCTGAGGTTCCATTCTTTAGGTATACCCCTTCCGACCAGATTTGGTGGATGTTACTTACCAAGTCATCTCCGGCAGCCTTATTAAGCTTCAGTTTAGATATTGCTATCCTCACTTCACTCAGGTCGGGTGGTTGGCAGTTTTCGTTGTCGTTGCCAATATTGAATGCTTCGTTCTGCCTGACAGCGGAATGTTGTTCGTCATCGCCGTTTAACAGTCTGCAGAAGTGGTTCTTCCATATCCTCAGCATAGACTGTCTCCCAACTACGATATTTCCTTGTTCATCTCGACAGGATTCTGTTCGAGCCTTGTATCCTCGGCTTTGACGTTTTATACTTTGGTAAATCTTGCGAACATCGTTCCTGGAGTGGCACCTCTCTATATACTCGATCGCGCGCTTTTCTTCCTCATTTTTCTTCTTTCTAAAAAGTCGGTGTTCTTCCCTTCTTCTCTGCCTATAGAGCTCAACGGCAGCTCTCGTCTTCACCTGCAGCTTAGCCTTGTAGGCCTCGTTCTTGGCTGCGAGCGTCTGACCGTTCATTGGTCTGGAGACCGCCATGTCCCCTTATGGATATCGTGATGAGGAAACCGTGTGCTGGCTATAGTGGCAATTCGTTCCGTAGCGAAGTGAATTAGCCTAAGTCCGTTACCAGACGTGTTGTCGTGTAGGCTATGTTTTCCGACAATACTGCTAAAGATGTCTTCTCTTCCAACCTTTGCGTTAAAGTCTCCCAGCACGATTTCAACATCGTACTTCGGCATTCGCTCATAGGTTTTGTCAAGGAGCTCATAAAAGCAGTCCTTAGCTATATCATCTTTTTCCTCCGTTGGGGCGTGAGCGCAAATAAGGCTAATGTTGGCGAATTTGTCCTTGATGCGGATCGTTACAATGCGTTCGCTAATGTCTTAGAAACATAAGACTTCTTGCCTAAGTCTGGCACTTATAACAAATCCGCATCCGAATAGTCGCTGTTTCTGCTCACCACAACACGTTCCGTAGTAAATGTCACTTCATTCTCCTTTTGCCCGGCCCATCCCATTTCCTATATGGCAGTAATGTCTGCTTTGTAGTAGTTTAGGGCTTTTGCTAGTTATTCGCTAGCACCTCTCCTGTTTAATGTTCTCACATTCCTGCTGCAGATACGTCCTTGTCCTTTTTTCGTTTAGCCGTGTCGTCAACAATAAAATCAGTCCTTTCCGAGGCTTTTGGTTGCTTCGTAACCGTTAGATTTTTCCGTGATTGGGTAGTTAACCCAAAGCACAACCCCCAACCTGGAGGGCCAGTTCCAATTTATTGATACCCCTGGACACGGGGCCATCAGTATCCAATACGGGATTGAGCGCTGCCGTTGGACTTTCGGTTCATCCGCCGCCAGCTCTG
This sequence comes from Rhingia rostrata, assembly GCA_949824845.1. Classification (NCBI taxonomy): domain Eukaryota; kingdom Metazoa; phylum Arthropoda; class Insecta; order Diptera; family Syrphidae; genus Rhingia; species Rhingia rostrata. Next base: position 29,283,694 of record OX463758.1, read on the forward strand.
TTCAAGGGTCCTGACTAACCCTTGAAATTCCTAGACAACCTGTTGTCTGAATATGTCAAAGCAGCTTGTCTAGGTTCGCCTGGGACAGCAGGCCGGGTATTCATTCCGTGCCATTCTGACCTGGCTGTTTATAGTGTTGCTGTTTTTCGTCGTGTTATCAACACTCGCGCTTATCGTTTAGCAAGTCTAATCCGGTTGGATGAGACCAGTACCCGATGGTTACCACTTGGAGGTTAAAATAAGCACTTGATGTGTAGTCAGAGTTACAACACTGGGCATTGCCAAGTTAAAGCCAATCAGAGTCTACCCTCGTTCTACAACACCCAACCATCATTTTATACTGTTATACCTCATGAGAATAGCTTTTGTAGGACCAGCGCTGCCACAAATAAAACTTCAGTTCAGCAGATGCAATCTTGAACTTCTGGAAATTTTCTCTTTGTCCACAATAAAAACTAACGGAAATGTTTTGCATCTTACAAACTATTCTTCCGCTCATTGCCTTGGAAACGATTAAACAGCCGCTCTATAAATAACTCGTGTGCTTGGAAAGTAATAATTTACCAACAAACACCAGATGCATAACGATCTGCAAACTCGCTAGCACTTTGTCTGTCCATTCGCAGTTCGCCACTGGAGTACACAGGATATTAATAATACGATTATTGGCAAAGATACATTCCTACTCGGACGTGCTCCGATATGAACAGGAAAACATCTGCTGCTGTGCAATTTCACCAGACTTCTAAGGGATATGCCAAATGCTTCAATTGTACACAACAAGACCGCAACAGCGATAAGTGAAGGCATGTTATTTCCATGGACTGGCACTACTGGTTGGCATTACGATCAAAGATAACACCAGGGTATTATTCCTTTAAATTGCCGAAGTGAATGTAGTTTTACTTAATGAAGCTCTTTAGATGAAAGTACGAGTAAATAGGTGCTAAAGAAGGAATTTTTGTTGCGCCAAGATGAGAGTAATCCTCATAGGATACCAGTGGTCCGTACCATTGGTTATGCCCGACTCATATATTTTCGGGCCTGACAATTTCATTAGTGTCAGTCAATATATGCCTTCGGGCTAAACCTCACCCCTCAGAGAGGCACTATGAGAGCTGGCTGCGCGTGCTCATAGTAATATGGAATTTATTCCTCTAATTTTTTCATTTTTTTTTTTTGTGGTGACTACGACTAAGTATCCTTTACAAGTAGTTTACGCTTCTGTAGTTTTAATCGCGTTTGGTAGGTAGCATTCCAGTGAACGCACCTACTAATACCGTCATTACATGCGGTTTTTCCTTATGGCGCTAGGTCGAACGGTCTTGTTCTTTGTAGCCGGCGCTCAAGGTTTGTCACGTCCAGAGTACGGATTATTTCGTTATTACAATGAACATATATACGAGTACGAAGTTTGCGAGCAAATTTTGTTGTTTCGTTACTCAACGGTAGCAATTCCTAAATATCTGTGAATATCACTATTCCTAATATACCATGGAGCATTCACTATTGCTCTTAGGGTTTTGTTTTGGAATGTTTGCAGTATAGCAATATTGCTTGGTTTGGTACAACCCCAAAGCTGTATACCGTATGTCCAACAAGGTTTTAGCACTTTTGCTTATACAGAAGCAGTTTGTTGTATATGCTTAGCCTCGAGTATCTTCCAAGTAGCCAATACATTTCTCTGAGTCTGAATGCGAGCTCGTCCCGCTTTTTTTTTTTAACGTGTGGCTTCCACTTAAGCTTTGCGTCTAGAGTCATTCCTAGATATTTTGCCTCATTTGCGTATGGTATTTGTGTGGAGTTAATGAAAACAGGTAAGTTGTTTATCTTTTTGTACGTAAAATTGGCATGCGCTGACTTGGTCTCGTTAAGTGCAATTCGCCAGGTTTTTGTCCACTCACATAGTTTATTAAGAGCCCGTTGGAGTTTTCCCGTTGATGATTCGACTGACTCATCCATTGCAAGGATAGCCGTATCGTCTGCGAACGTTGCTACGATGGTCCCTTCATCTTGTGGTATATCTCTTGTGTAGAGCAAGAATATGATTGGTCCGAGAACACTTCCCTGCGGAACACCGGCGTGGATTTCTTTGAATTCTGAGTATTCAGTCTCATGTCTAACACGAAACAGTCTGTTTTCAAGGTAGGATTCCAGTATTTTGTATAATTTTGTCGGTAGGGTTGTCCTTAATTTATACCTTAGACCTTCGTGCCATACCTTGTCGAAAGCTTGTGAGACGTCGAGAAAAGCGGCAGAGCAAATCTTTTTCCATTCTAGCGTATTTTCAATTTCATTCGTTATTCGATAAACCTGATCGATTGTGGAATGTTTGACCCGGAAGCCGAATTGATGAAGGAATTCCGGTTAATAGTAGCACAACCATAACTTGTTAGGCTAGAGAAAAGAATTTAAAAAAAAATTTCAGACAAGACATACAGTTAGTCCCGAAAATAATTATGCACCAACAAATGAAATTATTTTGTTCAAAAGTTAGTGGTAATTATTTAACAGGAATAACAATTTTATTATTTTTTCAACTAAAAATTCAAAAATGAGTTGGTTACACAAATTAAAATGTAACTCAACAGTTATATGAAACACAATAAGGTTTACCAAACAGAAGTCGAAAACTATGTCCCAAAAGTTGGTATGTATACGCTTTATTCAGCTGTTTTTCTTCTATTGTGCTATGACCTCTAATTTCTCATTAACCGTATCCTTTGGCCTTAATGAAGACAATAATTATTGATGACATCGAGTTTAAAAAGTTCGCGTTACGCTTGCGTCAATTTTTGACCATTCTTCTTAAAAAGACTATCTTAGGACAGTCGATACTCTTAATTTGTCGTTTTCGAACCTTATCTCTAGAGTTATCCAACAGGAGTTCTATAACATTACCGTTCGGTAATTGTAGTGACGCTATCAATTGATTTCGTATATTGCACCATAGCCATTCGTTTACTTTAAGTGAAGTGTGCACGACGGGCTCAGTGGCGCGATGGTTATTGCGATAAAGTGGCGCGCAGAATGTCTGGGTTCGATTCACAGCCGAAGCAACACCTAAATGATTTTGCACTGGCCCTCCTCTCGTGATGATCTGGCAAATCACCCGAGTAGTATCAGTTGTCAAGAAAAGCTTATCTCAAATTTGACGTTCGGAGTTGGCATAAAACAGGAGGTCCAACCATTGTACAAGAAATAGACATGAATGGTTGTGAGAAAGCTCGGCCCTGGGTACTAACGAGCCTGTATTTGAATTTTAAAGTGTGCAAGGGGTCATTATATTGAAAAGCCTGAATAAATTATTTTTAAAAATATTCAAATATTCCTACCAGTGCATCTTACAGCCAATTAAGAAGAAGTTACCAAAACCAGAGTCTACCATTAAACCCCAAACCATCACATTTCCTCCGCCATGTTTTACTATGCCTGCTGTAATTGTTGGATCGAGCTCTGTATTTTGGTTTCTTCATACTTTTCGACGAAAATTTGACACAAGGATGTTGATCTTAACTTGATCCGGAATGAACCTTGGCTTCAACCAAAATGCCTCTCCATTTAGTCCGGTCCTTATCCAACTACCTCCACTTGCGCACTTCAAGTTGGTTGAGATCGGTTTCGGCATGTCTTTGTACAGCTCGTATAGTTCTTGTTAGAATCTTCGTCTCCATACCCCGTCAACGCAAACGGGACCGAAGATTTTTCGAAGAATTTTCCTCTCGAATCGGCCAAGGATTTCTTCACCGCATTTGAGACGGTCCATGCTTCAGCGCCGTAGAGCAGGACTGGGATGATCAGGGCCTTATATAGGACGTCCATAGTAGTCCGAGTGATGGCTTTACTACTGAATTGCCTTTTTAGCCCGAAGAAACAGCGGTTGGCAAGAGTAATTCTTCGTTTAATTTCTGACAAGATGTTGTTGTCAGAGTTGATAGCGGAGCCGAGGTAGACAAAGTCTCGTATTACCTTAAAGTTATATCTGTCAATTGTGACGTTCTTTCCGTCGATGTTATGTGTCCTTTCGTGTTGACAGCATGTACGTAGTCTTACCCTCATTTATTCTTAACCCATTTTAGTTGCTTTCTTCTTTGTAATAGCAATTGCGGCCTTGGCATCACGTTGAGTCCTACCAATGATGTCAATATCGTCGGCGTATGCTAGTAGTTGCAACGATTTTTGAAAAATTCTGCCTCTATAGTTGGCTCAGGAGTTTTGCACAATCCTCTCAAGAATCAAATTGAAGAAGTCACATGACAGCGCATCGCCTTGCCCAAATTCTTTATTTGATATCGAATGTGTCGGTTAGGTTGTTTCCGATCCTGATGGAGCAGCGAGGATTCTCCATCGCATCCTACAAAAACGGACGAGTCTGGGCGGCACACCAAAACTAGACATGCCCGGTATAGTTCGTCTCTATAAATGCTGTCGTATGCGGCTTTGAAATCGTTGAATAGGTGGTGGGTATCGATTTGGACTTCTTGGGTTTTTTTCCAGGATCTGCCGAAGTGTAAAAATTTGATCGGTTGTGGACTTCCCTGGCCTAAAACCACACTGATAAGAACCGATCAGGTTGTTGGTAAATGGTTTCATCTGTTCAGATATTACGGCAGATAGGATCTTTTAGACGATGTTGAGGTGACTCCTGCCACTGTAATTAGCGCTGTTCAGAGTGTCTCCTTTTTTGTGGATCAGGCAAAAGGAGATAAGGTTCCATTCTTCAGGCATACTTTCATCCGACCAGATTTGGCTTATGAGTTGTTGTTTGCTATTTACCAAGTCGTATTCGCCGGCTTTGTAAGGCTCAGCGGGAAGGCCGTCATTTCCGGCAGCCTTATTAAGCTTGAGTTTAGATATTGCTATCCTCACTTCACTCAGGTCGGGTGGTTGAAAGCTTTCGCTGCCGTTGCCAATATTGAATGGTTCGTTCTGCCGGACAGCGGAATGTTATTCGTCATCGCCTTGTATGAGTCTGCAGAATGGGTTCTTCAATATCCTCAGCATCGACTACGTCTCAACTACGATATTTCTCTGTTCATATCGACAGGATTCTGTTCGAGCCTTTTATCCTTGGAATTGACGTTTTACACTTTGGTAAGACGTGCGAATATCGTTCTTGGAGTGGCACCTCTCTATATCCTCGATGACACGCTTTTGTTGCTATTTTTTCTTTTTTCTGAAAAGCCGGTGTTCTTCCCTTTTTCTCTGCCTAGAGAGCTCAATGGCAACTCTCGTCTTTATCTGCAGCTAAGCCTTGTAGTATTCGTTCTTACCGGCGGGCTTCTGTCGGAAATCCTCGTCAAACCAAGAGTTTCTTGATGGTAGGCGCGAGAAACCTAGCACATCAGTTGTGGCTGATCTAGTGGCTTGTTGGCATCGTTGCCATTGTTCTTCGACCGAGAGTTTAAGGGATGCGCGTTGCGCGAAGGTCTTGTCGGTCAATTTCGACATTCAATTTTTTTTTTTACAGTATTCCTGAATTGCTCTGGCGTGGTGGGTATCCACATTATTGCCTTGGGTGCAACAAGGAGTCGATTCTATCCTCTCGGAATGTTCGGACATCCAAAATACTGAACGCTGGTCCGTTGTCTATCGCAATGTGATCAATTTGGTTGAGCGTTTGTTGATCTGGCGACCGCAATGTCCCCTTATCGATATCGAGGTGAGGAAACAGTGTGCTGGCTATAGTGGCATTTCGTTCCCTAGCAAAAAAATCAACAAGCCTAAGTCCGTTACCAGACGTCGCGTAGGCTATTTTTTCCGACAATACTGCTAAAGATGTCTTCTCTTTCTAAAAAAATAAAATATTTGTATGGCGCAACAGGCTTGTTAGTACCCAGGGCCGAGCTTTCTCACAACCATTCATGTATGCGTGTGTACTTCTTAGCACGATGGCGGGACCTCCTGTTTTATGCCGAATCCGAAAGGCTAATTTGAGATAAGCTTTTCATGACAATTGATACTACTCGGATGATTTGTCAGATCATCACGAGGAGGAGGCTAGTGAAAAATCATTTAGGTGTTGCTACGGCTGAAAATCGAACCCAGACCTTCTGCACGGCAGTTCATCGCACTAACCATCGCGCCACTGAGCCCGTCTTCTCTTTCTACCTATGCGTTAGAATCTCCCAGCACGTGACACAGAGAAATAATTTAGCGGGATATACCTCAAAGTGTATTGATCGTCTCAGAAACGCTAGTTGAGTCGATTAAGCCATGGCTGTCTGTCCGCCTGTCCATCCGTACATCAATACGTCACCGGTTTTAAGACCTTATATTTTGAGCTAGGATATTGAAATGCGATAGAATGTCTGTGCCAAGTGAACAGGAGTTCAAATTTTCAAATTCGCCCACTGTCGAGTTCATTTTTAAGGAAAACTTTTTGTACCCTATCCTCAAAGTATATGGATCGACTCAGAATCGCTAACTCAGTCGATTAAGCCATGTCTGTCTATCCATCCGTCCGTCCGTCTGAATAGGCCTTCAATTTTAAATTTTAAAAAATTCGGTATATGCGATCCTTATATTTACGTGCATAAGATCCGTGCGAACAAGTGTAAACATTTTCAAAATCCACCTACTGCCACGCCTACTTTTTTGAAAAAGTGGTTTTTGGTCAAACGGTTAGGAATTTTAGAAAAAGTATTCCGACGAGATATTTAGGCAATCGCAATAACTATATTTCGGCCTTATAAAGTTTTTTGCCTCGCTCACTTTTTGGAGGCGTTTTTAGTAAAAAGCGTTTTTCGGTTAAATGTTAAAATATTCGAAAAAAAAAACTTTTGATGCAATATCATTGTAGTATCAACATAAACGATTCGTCGATAGGTCATTTCACCACAAACTCATTTTTTGGCGGTATTTTCCTACAAAAACCATTTGTATTCCGTACCCCAAGTCCTGATTTTTGTATAACCATAAAACATTTTGAAAAACTGGCTGAACACTGGCTCTGACAATGTCATTTGCTATAATATTTCATCGCCATAAAGCTCATATTTTGGGAATATTATTTTTAGGGACGGGATGGGATAGGGTATTAACCACTCCGCACAACGGATTGTAGTCTTCTCATTTGTTTTATAGTAAGGAATTTCGAAAAAATTTCTGAACCAGATATTTAGACAATCCTAATGTCTATAATTCGTCTATGCCACGCACACTTTTTGGGAAATTTTTTATATAAAAAAAACCGTTTTCGTTATAATTTGAAAACAAGTTTTTGCATCTTCAATAAATTTAATTAAAAATCGCCAAAACGATTGTCCGTTTTCTTCTTGTGGAGCAAAGTTGTACTTACTCTGTGATCTCTATCATTGTTAATCCTGTTGTAATAGAAATTCAAGCCCCATCTTCCGAAAATATTAACCAGTTTCCCTTTTGTACCGAAATGTATCCAAACATTCAATCTTTTGTAAAATTCGTCAATTACTGTCCCGTAGACCTTGTCATGCAAAATTCAATAGAAATCACAGGACATGCTAAACAAATCCAATCACAATGTTCTAGAATTATATGACAAACCATCTCCCAGAGCTATACATCGACCCGATCCCACGTAATAATGATTGCATTGTGCTTACTCCTCGTAGAGCCGCCCAAGATAATTGTGTCAACAATCCCCCCTTTCAATGAAAACACGTTACATTCGACAAACGACTTAATCTCTATAACTCAATATTCCAACAGGCACTCCGACCAGTGTTAAGCACTCGATTAAAATAGGGTTGCCCTTATAAATACCATACGGAGGGGATGGATTGGAATTCCTTTACACCAACTGGCGCCAGTGCCGCAGTGATGCACTACAAATTGAATTAAATCAAATCAAGCGTTGGCAAAATTTAATAACTCTTCGTCCATTGTTATCGACCCAAGAAATCAACTCGATATAGGCTTGACGAGTGCCGTCGCATCCGTTATAATCCACCCTCTTTACTATGGGCTTTGGTTTTAAGGACTAGTTGCCAGAGGTAATGAAATTTCCCTTTTCAATAAAATCAGGAAATTTGCAAAACATTGCACAATGCTTTCATGCCTCTTCTGAGCGCTGTGCTATTTTGTATCCAGAAGGGGGTGCGTTTTTTGTTCGCACAAAAAAAAAAAAATTGGTGCCTTAATCCGGTGTGATCCCATGGGGAATATTAAAGGTCTATACCGCTTGTAAGTGGATACCGTTGTCAGGTATGCATCTATTTTGGTAGACTTTTTCAAATGTTTGGTATTCCTTTCGCCTCGTTCCATTCGATAGGGCCAAAGTTTTGATTATTTCTCAAACCCTTATGCACTTGAGAATGGTATGTAATTAGAAAGCGATATCATTCTCTTTGTAAGAAGCATCATTGTATTTGCAATCCCAAACCTACCCTAATCTGAAAGTCTCATTTGTTTGCTTATTTTGGCCGCAGTGTCTCTGAAGATTTTTAGCGGTACTACGCCTCCACGAAGTGTCCCCTGACTACTAATGCTTTTGTTTGTAATATTTAAACGACTAAGAAACACCCCCAAGGATATTAATGCGTTTTCGAGGAGTAAATTGCGAAAAGGGGTTGGCAGCATACTGGAACAAATTATTTTTTACTCACTACACGGCCAAAGCCACCCTTTGCCGTTTTGAGTTAGAGAGTGTGTGGTTCGTTTGTTAGGTAGCGGTTGCTCGAGCATCCTGTGTCGCCAAGAGACCATGTTTGCGGATGGCTTTTCAGGTTTTCTAATTTCACTTTGGAAAGCAAAATTTTAACGGATCTGAGAGAGGGCACCCTCTTTATTAATGTTTAACATGTGCCTTATTTATTGGTTTGTAATTTTTCATCAACACATGCAAGTGTTGTGTACGTGTATTGGAAATGTGTGCGTTTTTTAGTATTAAATCGGTTAAGGGTGGATTTGAGTAAAATTTGTTTGATTTTTAGTGCAAAATGCAGTGGCGGGTTAGTTTTTTTTATTTTTGCTCAAACGAAAGAATCTGCTGTAAGAGTATTCGGCTGAACAAAAACGGAACAGGTAATATTTACCAGAAAGCTTGAAATACCGCCTTCGTTAATTTAAAAGCTAGACATTGAATTAGTTAGGCGTCCAGTTTTTTTTAAATTATCACTTTAATTGTTAACCTAGATGCTTTGTATTTTTGAATTGCAAGGTTAAAATAAAAATTTGTTAGTTGTTGAGTAAAACTTAGTCTATTACGATCGATTTTGTTTACATTTCCACTATCTGTCTGAATTTTGGAACTAAAAATCTCCCCTTAGTACTGTTCAATATCTGTTTCATACTCGAGTATTTTTTACTGATATTTTTATATTGTAGTTATCTATACGGAGAAAGATTCACTAAAAACGTTCGTGTTCTTGTTTGATGCCTGAATTTATAGACAGAAATTGCCCTCAACGAAACAGATAGCGTCCGTAAAGACCGTCCCTCGGTGTTATTACTTTTGGTATTTGAACCAGATAACCTGTACTTAAGAGTCCACCAACAGAGAAAATATTACAACTAACTTACTTATCGGGCTTGCGACCGGTGAAGAGTCTCGGCCTGAGACACTGGAGCCTTCCATTATCTACGATCCCGGGTACGCTGCTTCCAGTTGCCTAGACCAAGCGCTCTGGCGTCCGCGATATCTTAGTCTTTGAAATGGTGGTCCGGTCCTCCTTGCCTTCTCGAACCTGGAGGCTGGGATTCGAAGATCCTCTTAGCTGGAGCATTATTGTTCACTTGCTCGATGTGGCCGAGCCAATGTATTCGACGTGTTTTGGCTTTTTAGACTACATCCACATCTTGGTACAGGTCAAAGAGTTCGCAATTGTATCTTCTCCTCCATTCGCCCTCCTCGCGTATAGGACCAAAAATCCGCCAACGTATTTTCCTTTCGAAGGAGCCCAGTATCAGATCTCCCTTCTTGCTTTTCATTCAGCACTCGGCGTCAGAAAGTAGAACTGGCAGGATAAGGGCCATGTAGAGCACAAATCTCATCCTTCGAGTTTGGATTTTTGAACCCAGTTGTTATGCCGAACCGAATTAGCAACGATTTCCTAAGGTATTTGTTCGCCGGATCTCCACTAGGGCATCATTCGCGGAGTTTATGTTTACTCCGAGGTAGGTGAACTGCTCGACTACATTTTATCCAAGGCTGGACAGATGCTTGCTTGTTTGTTTGTTGATAGCATGTACTGTACGTAGTCTTGTCGTAATTTACTTCAAGTCCAACGGATTTCGCCCGTTCTTCAATCGCCGTGAACGTTTTTATCACGGCAAGCTGGGAACGACCGATGATATCAATATCGTCCGCATAGAACAGAAACTGGGCGGACCTGTTGAAGGTAGTCCCTTCAGTTTTGACACATACCCTGCGTACTATCTGCTCCAGTACGAGATTAAAGAAGTCGCATGACAGCGCGTCTTCTTGCCGGAATCCGGTGCATGTAATAGTTCGTAGGAGCTACTTCCAAACTGCACGTTGCAGCGCGCGATTTCCAGCGTCACGAATTCACCCATATAGAGCTCCTGACGATTTATGCTTAAATATGCAGATTTGAAGTTGATGAATAGATGGTGAGTTTTGACTTGAAATTCGTAGGTCTTTTCCATATTTTCCATATAGAGCTCCTGATGATGTATGCCATCATATGCGGCTTTGAAGTTGATGAATAGATGGTGAGTTTTGACTCGAAATTCGTTGGTCTTTTTCAGGATTTGCCTCAGTTTAAAAATTTGGTCTATAGTCGATCTGCCGGGCTGGAAGCTACACTATTACGTGCCGATTAGTGCCTCCCAGAACGGTTTTAGACGTTCACACCGCACATTGAAAAGGTTAATGTTAATATCATCTATAACCGGTTGCAGGCGCCTTAGTAATTTGAGAGTTACATTGGTCTATATGAGTTTGCTTCACTTTGTGGTTTCCTATTTTAAAACCTTTATTACTTCTGCAATCTTCCATTATCTCTATGGAGAAACTTAAAAAAGCTGTACTTCGAGGTAGAACTTACTTACTTACGGACGTCGGTCGTTGTCATTTTTTCGTTTAGCAGGGTCGTCAACAGTAAAATCAGTCTTGTCCGAATATAACGAAGCAGCTTGTGAAGGTTCGTTTGGGACGGCAATCCGGGTATTCAAAATTCATTTCGTGCCGTTCTGACCTGGCTGTTTATAGTGATCGTTTAGTGAGTCAAATCCGATTGGATGAGACCAGTACCCGTTGGTTACCACTTGGAGGAATTAGTACATTTGATGTGAAGTCAGAGTTAGATACAACCCCTGGGCGTTGCCAAGTTAAAGCCAATCAGAGTCTTCCCTCGTTCTACAACATTGGTTGGGTGTTGTAGAACGATCCGTTAATTACAAAAAAAAAACACACGCCACTGCGCTCCTATCTGCGGATTTCACACTGCTCATTAAATTGTGCCAAAAAAACATTTATCTCCTCAACCTTGCATCCAGCATTCTATCATCCGATACACGCATCCAAAAATGAAGAAAAAAAAAATTTCACCAAGAACAAAATAATGTTCCACATTCTGTGTATCCTTTTGTATGGCCTGCCGATGTAAATATACTCGTACCATACTAACTTGCACACATTTACATCTTCATGGGGTGAAAATTTGTACTGCTAAATCCCTTAGCCCGAATCGATACAACAAAAACCCTGAAGGGAGGACTCACGTGGTAGAACACGATACATTTTATCAAACACAAAAGCAACAAAAAAAAAAAAAAACATTAAATGAAAATAATAAAACACTCGCAAGAGCTGCTGTACGAGATCTCAGCTCTCTGCATAGAGGAGACCGAACAAAGGCCGACAACTTTGAAAGAAATCCCGCCACGAGTCACTCTCACTCGCACTCGCCAGTTGCCACTCATCCCAATTAGAGCGACACCAGAGGGTTGATATGTTGTTGGTTTTATTGCGTCGTTTGAAGGTTACCAGCCGGTAGTCGAACCCAGAGAAATGTCCTAGAATGATCCCAAAACAAAGTCGCGAGCAACCCCTGTTATTTTTTACACTCGCACACATACCCTCAAACAGGACCAAGAACAACCCTTCGGTTGGGATATGGCTGCAGCACTTTTGTAGATCAAGCTCGTAACAAAACGCCGCCGCTGCAATCGGTTTCAGAAAGAAACGGCTAGGTACGGGCGTACGGCGCGTTTGGATAAATTACCGTGAGCACGTGAGGGTGAATCGGCGAGTACATTTAACTGCATTTGTGTGTGTGTCTGTGTGTGTGTGTGGTACTTAAGTCCTTTTTTACGACCGTTCACCGTAATGCTCCCTGGACGGAAACATAATAATGGCGGCTGCCGTCGTTGTCGAATCCACGTGCATTATGCCGAATATGCGAATCCCTCACGCTACGGCTTTGTTGTCACTCACCAACACTAACGCAACAACGAAATGGGACTCAAATCCGAACTGTGGTAGAAACAATTTCTGATTAGATTCTGTTTTGCTTCTTGAACGGTGCGGAAGTCCTTCGCGATTCTGCTGCGTAATTATTTGTTCTTTAAGTGTATTTTCGTCGTCTTTGGCATCTCTAATCGCACGTGGGAATATCCTTGCGCATGACACGTGAAGCATGATGTAGATGGCGGGTATCGCGTTTACGCTAAGTTTGTCCGGTTTGTGGTAGATACGCATTCAGTGGATCCTATATGGAAATATTTGTTTTGCAAAAAACGGCTCTGAGCCAGTGTATCTGAGTAAAGTGGCAGTGCGTTGTTTGTGTTATGCCAACGAAATGAATGAGGATTCAGATGAGGAAATCGTCAAAGGAATGGAATTGCTAGAAGGCAATTACCAAGTCTTCAAACAATGGATACCACCAGCACCCAACTATTGGGATGCACCGCCAAAAGCTGTGATTAAGTCGGCTGAAGTCAGGTAAGGATTATCGCGAATTTGTTTTGGTTGCTAAAGCGAATTGACTCACTGCTAACGCATGCGCGTTAACTGTTACAATATTTGTTTGTTGTCTTATTCACTCAGTGGCACTGTAATGATGTTACGAAATGACATGCGACATACCGCAACTCAAAAATCGACTGTTATTAGATATTCGCCGTGTACTGGGTTTTAGTTTTCCCAAGTTAACTTTGCCGATGCACTGTTCTCATTGGTCAATCGACCATGTCACGTGACTAAAAATTACCAATGATAATAGTGCATCGACAAAGGTAACTTCGTTAAACTTAAATTCGGACAACGGCAATGAATAACTTTAGTGAAAAGTTAGTAAGCTAAATAAGCCTTCCAGTCTATAGGGAAGATTCGTTTCAAAAACAGTTATGGAAAGTAACAGATCTTTAGAATATTTGGCCATAAAAAAGGGGTACAGTCATGGAATTCCAGTTTTGTTTTCGTAGTTAAATAAATCTCCATAGATACAAATGATAGGAGAGCGATCTGTCAGATATCTCGTTTAGATCGGCAGTCTCAAGGTTAGCTGCAAGTAGTTTGGGTTCAAATTATGTGTATTGTGCTGATAAATAAGTCCGTTCGGTACGAAAGCTTTCCGTATATGTCGCGACGAAAATTTGACTAATTAGGTAGGTAGTACCTACTCATGGCCCGTATTTAGAGTGCGTTCATCCAACTGCTATTCATCGGAAGACTTGTACTTATAACGGGTGCTTTTTAAGAGTTAAGTTTTTCAGATTGGCAGCACTGGTTTTCAGTATACTCTGGCATTTAATCATGGAAAGACTTACGAACGAGCAACGATTGCAAATTATGGAAATTTATCATCAAAATTCGTGCTCTGTGAAAAATGTGGAGCGTTTAGTACTCTACCATATTATGGTCGTCATAATCGACCTGGTGAATCAACAATTCATGCTGTTATTACCGAATTTCGCACCAAATTTACTTCGTTGGACATTAAACCATCGACTCGCATGCGTACAGCGCCTACCGAAGAGAATATTGCAGTCGTGGCGTCGATTTGGATTTGAAAGCCTATAGAATTCAACTTGTACAAGAATCGAAGCCGAATGACCTACCACAAGATCTAATTTTTGGTAAATGGGCCACGTTTCGGATAGAAAATACTGAATATGGCCAAAAACAGGTGAAACTTCCTCAACATTTTTGAAACATTCAAAAGGATGTGGCCTGAGTATGACAAAGCCAGAACAGATAAACTACTTTTGAGAAAAAGAAAATCTGTTTCGGTAATAGTAGGCATTGTAACTGGACATAACTTACAAAAAGGCCACAAACTGAAAATGCAGCTTATAGATGACCTCTGTAGAGCCTGCGTCATGAAGAAATACACGATCCATTCACCTCCTGTGCCACTGCCCAGGACTTTAGGAAAATACTTTTTCCATGACCGACCATCCGTAATCCCTCTCTCTAATCTTTACAGGTTTGCAACAACACTTGAATAGCTGGAACGGGACTAACAAGAATAGACAGTAATGGGATAATGAAGAAACCAACCACACACGGGGACCCTCAATGGGCATCACAATCAGTCTATCTATACTGACCTAAGTGGGATGAGGAAGACACACACCGACTACCTCATCAACCCACCAACCTAACCTAACCTAACCTATGATTTCAGTGAGAAACTTTAAGCAAGCAATACTTCTAAAAGACTTCTGCGGGAGCTCTTTACAGAAATTTCTTCTCACCAAATCTTATGTCGACTTACCAGGAAAATCATATCTGGTAGGTTACACCGCCCAACACTGAATAACCCGATTTCTGGCGTTTGTCATTAATGCCGTTGGGATTGAATTATTAAAGCTTTGACTGCCTAAATCTTCCCAGTTGATCTCATGGATTTGATTAGTGACCCTTGTAACAATTCATTTCCGTTCGGTCGAAGGCCTACGCAAGATCTTTGCGAAAAGCTCCTTGATACCACTCGCGATTGTTGTAGTTCATGATGTTGAGTTTCGGTTGATGTACTTACAGTTCCTGGTATAACAACAAATTGACACATTCGCTCATAATCTGGTTACAGTGAAGTCGATGTTGAGTCATTAATTCCTATGTGAAAAATCTGGTGAAAAACACAAAGTTCCTTAGATAAATCCTTCCTTATACCTTCGTATACACCATATGCATTTGGTTAACTTCGATTGATGCATTATATTCGCATAACAATTGCGCCAATCATGGGCTTTGTTTTTTTTTTTCTTGCGCACTCTTCCAAAACCAATATTTCACTCGCTTTCCCTTTTCGCAATTAATCAACTGAACGTTTCTGCAGTACTCACCCACTTATTATTATTCATCAATCACTTAAACCACCCTCCTCATCGGTCCGGGTTCTCATTGCACTAGCAAAATTTATGGGCATATATACCTACATGGATACAGAATATCCTCACCCTCATGCCTGGAAGCCATCCATCAAAGAAACAAAGCAACAGCTCGGCCAAGAAAAATAAATAAATTTGCTGCTCACAATAGTCCCAGTGCTCCTTCAGCCACAGGATGACTGGTTGTGTTGTTCAACACTTGCAATTTTCCTTGTAATTAATATTCACTCGTCCTGTAGTGGGCTGTGCTCGTGCACCATCATCGCGCGCGCATCGTTCATCAAAATCTCTGTAGGTGCCGCCAATCGTTGTTTGCTCTACTTTATGCGCGATGACGGGAAGCCCATTATCATGAACGCGCAACCGAAACGATTCGCGGACTTGAACCTGCAACTGTTTATATCCATGGCCACCATCAAAAACCAACAAAATCTTCAATAGCTCAGCACTGCAAACAGGCTTTTGTTGGTGATATCTGCAAAAGTCAGACCGCAGACACATGCAGTCAGTCGTCTCCTTTATGGTACTTTGGTGTTATGGTGCTATGATGTGGCTATGGTGGCTATGGTGGCTATGGTGGCTATAGTGACCAATGACTATGGTGGCGGCTTGACGGGCATTGACGTGTGTCAGAGAGTCCAGAAATTGTGCTGGTCGTTGCTGTTGCCCGTCATCACCATTCAACTGAGTGCAACGACGAAAGGATACGATATGTACATATGTGTGCATTTACTTCTCTTCATCAGTGCGGAGGACGGTCAGTAGGGAGATGTCATAATAAATCACGCTCATGACGAAAAACAGACCCATCAGTGTGCTAAGGAAGGCGTACCTCGTTAACCTCTGTAGTGTGAGGTTGTACTTTGCGAATTAAGCAAGTGTCAGGAGCACCTGTGGATACAGGCTCTTGTTAAGAGTGAAAGTGTGAAAAAGGTTTAACGTAGCTGCGGGTTTATTATGCGTAAGCTGTGAATTGCCTATTTTTTGCATGCATAATATATCCGTTGATATTTCCAGGTGTTAAGTTCTCATAATGACGAATTTCTTACTAAAGGCTTGGTCTTGGTTGTTCAACAAATGGAGAAGCTTAAGGTAATGTGTCAGTGTGGATCAAAAAACGGCAACTTTAGTGCTTAGTATTCCTGACGAATACTCGAAGCATTCTTCAACTTCAACGTCTAATTTTGCAATGAAGGTGTTAAATTTATTTGATCCTTTGGGCCAAGAGTGATGGAAATGGGTTTATCGGCATTCAGAACAGTGCACTGGTTCGTTTGCTTATGAAAACACATAGTCTTGGCTTTATATCGTGTGCCATTGATGATAATTTTTTGATTTTCTCAATTTACAAAAAAGGACTTCCTGTAGATACGGATTTCCTTTTAATTAAAAAGTCAAGATGCAGGTGATGACCTCTCAATTTAAATTTGTCTAGCAAACCCTATGAATCAGTGGGCAAAATTGTCCATCAAATCGATGAACACTGCCCAGCCCATGCTTTTGCGCAAGCCGACGAATAGATGAATTTGGGTTTTCCATAATAATGGGGCCGATAATTTTATGTGTGCGATTTCTGCGCATTATTGTCAAATGCTTGCAGTCGAAAGAGTGTTGAAATATTTTCCGTATACGTCGTGCATCTTCATATTTGCATTACATTTGCTGTACTCCCTTAATTAGGTAGCGCTACAGTCCGGAATTACCCTGGTCCTCAACCAACATGCCTCTCCAACTAGCCCGGTCCTTAGGTAACTGCCTCCAGTTGCGCACTCCAAGTTGGTTGAGGTCGGTTTCTACTTGTGTGCGCCACTTAAGGCGAGGTCTTCCTCTACTGCGTCCGACGTCTGGCTGCAAATCGAAGACTCTGTGAGCAGGAGCATTGGTGTCCATTCGTTCTACATGTCGCATCCTTCTTAAACGTTCAATACGGAACGGCATGTCGCTGTACAGCTCGTATTATTCTTGGCTGAATCTTCGTCTCCATAGCCCGTCAACGCAAAACGGGACCGAAGATTTCTCAAATAATTTCCCCTCTCGAATCGACCAAGGTTTTCTTAATCCGCTCTTAAGACGATCCATGCTTCAGCGGAGAGCAGGACTGAGATAATCAGAGCCTTACTACTGAATTGACTTTTAAGCCCGAAGAAGCAGTCATTGGCAAGAGTAATTCTTCGTTTAATTTGTGATGAGATATTTTTTTCAAAGTCTATAGCGGAGTCAAGATGGACAAAGTCCCGCACTACCTCAAAGTTATATCTGCATATGGTGACGTTCTGTCCAATTCGTCGATGTTGTGTGTCCTTTCGTGTTGACAGCATATACTTCGTCTTGCCCTCATTTACTACTAAACCAATTTTGCCGCTTCCTTCTCTATACTATCAAACGTGGCTATGACATCACGTTGGGTCCTACCAATGATGTCAATATCGTCGGCGTATCCTAGTAGTTGTACAGATTTTTGGGAAATTGTGCCTCTGGTGTTGGCTCGTGAATTTTGCACAATCCTCTCAAGAATCAGATCGAAGAAGTCACGTGACAGCGCATCGCCTTGCCTAAATCCTTTTTTGGTATCGAATGTGTCAGGTAGGTCGTTTCCGGCCCTGATGGAACAGCGACAATTCGCCATCGTCATCATCTCAAACGGACGAGTTTAAGAGGTATACCAAAACTAGACATGGCTCTGTATAGTTCGTCTTTGTAAATGCTATCGTAAGCGGCTATGAAATCGATGAATAGGTGGTGGGTATCGATTTGGAGAACTTGGGTTTTTCCAGAATCTGCCGAAGTGGGATCGGCTGTAGAATTTCCTGGTCTAAAACCGCACTGATAAGTGCCGATCAGGTTCTTGGTCAACTGTTTCAGGCGTTCACATATTACGGCTGATAGGATCTTGTAGGCGATGTTCAGGGGACTACGCTTCTGAAGTTGGCGCAGTTTAGATGGTCTCCTTGTTTGTGGATCAGACATAAACAATGTTCCATTCTTCTACCAATTCATCTCCGCAGGCAAAGCTCAGCGGCTAGGCCGTTATTGCCGGTAGCCTTATTAAGCTTAAGTTTAGAAGTTGCCATCCTCACCTCACACAGGTCGGGTGGTTGGCAGTTTTCGCTGTCGTTGCCAATATTGAATTGATCGTTCTGCCTGACATCGCCGTTAAACCGTCTGCAGAAGTAGTTCTTCCATATGCTCAGAGTCGAATGTATCTCAACTATGATATTTCCTTGTTCATCTCGACCGGATTCTGTTCGAGCCTTGTATCCTTGGCTTTGATGTTTTACACTTTGGTAACACTGGCGATCATAGTTCCTGGAGTGGCACCTCTCTATATCCTCGATCGCGTGCTTTTCTTGCTCTTTTTTCATCTTTCTGAAAAGCCGGTGTTCTTTCCTTCTTCTCTGCGGATAGAGCTCAACGTCAGCACTCGTCTTCATCTGCAGCTTAGCCTTGTAGGCCTCGTTCTTGGCTGCGAGCATCTGTCGGCAATACTCATGAAACCAGGGGTTTCTTGTTGGTGGGTGCGTGAAACCTAGTACATCAGTTGCGGCTTGTTGGCATCGTTGCCATTGTTCTTCGACATTCGATGCTTGTGGTATGGTGTCGCCCGAAGGCCGACAATTTCGACATTAAATTTTTTACCAGTATTTCTGGATTGTTGTGGCGTGATGGATATCCGCATTCTTAACTTGGCTGCAACAAGGTAGTTGTCCGAGTTGATTTTAGCTCCTCGGAAAGTTCGGACATCCAAAATACTGGATGCGTTCCTCTTGTCTATCACAATGTGATCAATTTGGTTGACCGTTCGTTGATCTGGAGAACGCTATGAACCCTTGTGGAGATCGAGGTGAGGAAACCGTGTGCTGGCTGTAGTGGCATTTCGTTCCTTAGCGAAGTCAATTAGCTTAAGTCCGTTACCAGACGAGTTGTCGTGTAGGCTATGTTTTCCGACACTACTGCTAAGGATGTCTTCTTATCCAACCTATGCGTTAAAATCTCCCAGCATGATTTTAACATCGTACTTCGGTAGTCGCTTAAAGTTGTTGCCAACCCGGATGGGGGCTTGAAGGCGTCGGGACGTGAGGGCATATAAGGCTTATGTTGCCGAATTTGGCCTTGATGCGGATTGTTACAATGCGTTCGCTAATATTTTGGAAACATAAGACTTCTTGCCTAAGTCTGGCACTTATAACAAATCTGCCTCCGAATAGTCGCTGTTTCTGCTCATTATACCACGATCCGTTGTAGATGCAACAGTTTCTCATCTGCTTTTTGCCCTGCCCATGCCTTTGTATTTCCTGGATGGCAGTAATGTCTGCTTTGTAGCTGTTTAGTGTTTGCGCTAATTGTTCGCTTGTACCTTTCCTGTTTATTGTTCTCTCATTCCAGGTGCAGATACGAACGTCTTTGTCCTTTTTTCGTTTAGCAGTGTCGTCATCAATAAAATCAGTCCTGTCCGAGGATGTTGATTGCTTTGGTAGTACACTCATAGCACAAGGCCCAATTAGGAGGGTCAGTTCCAATTTATTAGATATATCTAGGAATTGTAGCCATCAGTACCTATTCCCTACGGGATTGAGCACTACCGTTGGCCTTTCTGTTCAACCGCCACCATCCCTATTCAAGAGACCTGTCTTACCCTTGAAATTCCTAGACAAAACGTTGTCCGAATATGTAGAAGTTTTGGTAGGTTCGCCTGGGAAAACAGACCATTCCGTGCCTTTCTAACCAGATTTGATGTGTTAGTCAGAGTTACAACCACCGGGCATTGCGAATTAAAAGCCAATCAGAGTCTACCCTCGTTCTACAACATCCAACCACGCACTTCGTTCGCAACCGCATTTGTGTTCACACTTTGCAATAACACTGGTTATGAATTTCACTCATTTTATTTCAATTTTTTGTATTTATAATTTTTGTTTCAGTTTGAAAAACTTATATTTTCATATTTCAAAGCTAATAATCCAAAAATCAGTACCCCCCACGATATAAAATATCTCACTGTTTTCCTCCAAATCTCTGTTAATGAAAAAGACAACGCACTTGTGAGCGAAATAGTTCCCTTAAGTACTCTATGAAAGAAACTTATCGTTTGGGAGGGAATAAGTTAACAAACTATCGAAATCGAAATTTACATGTTCAGATGAAACTCTATCGTAGTGGCATTTACTTCGAGCTAAAAAAACATACATCTCACGAAAAACGTCGAGTCTTTTGAGACTTCTATCCCATTATACACATAGTCTCTCACCTTATCACTGGTATCTGAAAGTTAATTCCTTTCATCACGTTACCCATGCGAAACTAACAAGTAAAGTCATAGCATACAATCTTTTATCCCATAAATTCCGATTGTTGACAGAAAAATGAGCCTTTCCGGATGCACTTTGTTTTTGTATTGCAGCTCTTTGTTTCCCTTTTTCTGTGCTATTATCTCCCCTCTGATTGTTTTCTTTATAAAACAATTATTGTCCATATGATCACAATGGTTTTCACATGCTGGGAAGTGCACGGCACTGATTACGAACAATAAATGTGCCTCCCTAGATGGGTATCTTGAGAGAACTGTATCTCTCATTCGCAGTTTTGTGCAAAGATACTACAACTTGCCACAGTTTGTTGCGATTCGAGATGATGTCATTGTGTGGTGATGTTAAAATGAAGACTTGCTTCCAAGGGAAGTGTAATTTCATATTTCTTCTGGACAATTATAAATCTAGTTCGACTTGGATGAGGACGGGTGTGTGGTTCTTTCAGTTTCTTGCGATACTATTGCGGTTGGATGCATTGAAGTTATGATGACTTACCGGATGTGGAAGAAATTGTTTACAACCTACTACTGGATACCGGTTTGTTAATTCAACGAATTGGAAAACGACAGTTGAATGAAAATAACCAATAAAATAACCTGCTGTCTATTTTATCGCTTGTTTTACACCGAAAAGATTGACAGGAAAACATTTCTGTATCTGTAGTTCTTGGAATAACCTTCGTACGACGATTATGTGAAAACTTCGGTTGTTTCTAAAACGTAAGTCTGAAACGTACTAAGGTTGACTGAAAATTGCAACAAAATTTACATTTACAGAGATATGATATCAATCGACAAAAATTCTTAGTGAAAAAGTTACATATTTGTATATAAAAGGTGGTTAAATTTTAAGGGCCGATGTTGATTTTGAATAAAACACAAACTATTTAGAAAATTACTGTCGTTTCTTTTTATTATGATAATATTGGTATGGTTCGATTATGTGTGGTACAAAATATTGGGAAAATAGCACCCGCGACCTCGGCGGCACACCTCCATCCGGTGGTCCAAATTTTCGATGACGCTGAAGCATAATTTAGGTTGTATGCCGCTAATGTGCCGAGTTATCTCATCTTTTAGCTCTTGAATTGTTGCTGGCTTATCAACGTACACCTTTTCTTTCAATTAACCCCAAAGAAAGATGTCCAACGGTGTCAAATCACATAATCTTGGCGGCCAATTGACATCGCCACTACGTGAGATAACACGGCCATTGAATTTGTCCCGCAAAAGAGCCATTGTTTCGTTAGTTGTGTGGCAAGTGGCACCGTCCTATTGAAACCACATATCGTCGACATCCATGTCTTCCAATTCGTGACATAAAAACTTCGTTATCATCTCACGATAGCGAACACCATTCACAGTAACTGCCTGACCAGCCCCAGTTTGGAAAAAATACGGCCCGAAATGGTCAAGAGGCTTTAGTTCTTAATTTAATTCCACCTTTTAAGCATGTAAATGCAAGTCCTTATGCGTAATGTTCATCAATGACAAGCGTGAGAGGTGCAATTGTTAGGCACGACGACGAGTTTAGGTGGACGGCTTTTCAGCCACACTATCGCGAACAGCAGCAATATTTTCTGCAGTACGAGCTTGACGAGAAAGGTCACATTCTATTAGACATAGAACCACACAGGTTCTCTGTTTTTAAATTTCTCATACAAAGAAAAAAATATGTATGGCGCAACAGGCTCGTTAGTACTAGCCTAGCCTAGCCTAGCTTCTTCTCACCACCATTCATGTGTGCTCGCAGCCAAGAACGAGGCCTGCAAGCCTAAGCTGCAGGTAAAAATGAGAGCTGCCGATGAGCTCTGTAGGCAAAGTAGAACGCAAGATCAACGGCTTTTCAGAAAGCAGAAAAAAGAGCAAGAAAAGCTCGCGATCAAGGATATAGAGAGGTGTCTATCCATGAGCGATGATCTCAAGTGTTACCAAAGTGTAAAACGTCAAAGCCATGGATACTAGGCTAGAACTGAATTCTGTCGAGAAGAACAAGTTAAACTGCGATGAAGAACAACATTCCGCAGTCTGGCAGAACGAAGCATTCAATATTGGCAACGACAGCGAAAACTCCCATACACCCGACCTGAGTGAAGTGAGGATAGCAATATCTAAACTCAAGCGTAATAAGGCTACCAGAAATGCAACCTTCCCGATCCACAAAAAAAGGAGACAATCTAAACTGCGCCAACTACAGAGGCACAAGTCTCCTCAACATCGCCTACAAGATCCTATCTGAGTTAATATGTGAACGCCTGAAACCGTTTACCAATAACCTGATCGGACCTTATCAGTGCGGTTGTGGGCCAGCAAAGTCCACACCCGATCAAGTTTTCACACTTCGGCAGATCCTGGAAAATATCCAAGATGTCCAAATCGATGCCCACCACCTATTCATCGATTTCAAGGACGTATATGACAGCATTTATAGAGACGAACTATACAGAGCCATGTCTAGTTTTGGTATACCGCCCAAACTCGTCCGTTTTTTGTAGGATGACAATGGAGAATTCTCGCTGCTCCATCAGGGTCGGAAACGACACCTCAACGACACCTTCGATACCAAACAAGGATTTAGGCAAGGCGATGCGCTGTCATGTGACTTTTGCAATCTGATTCTTGAGAGGATTGTGCAAAACTAACGAGCCAACACCAGAGGCACAATTTTCCAAAAATCTGTACAACTACTAGGATACGCCGACGATATTGACATCATTCGTAGGACCCAACGTTAGCCACGTTTGCTAGTATAGAGAAGGAAGTATAGTATAGAGAAGGAAGTTGTAAGTCCCACACTCGAACTACTAAGGAGATCCTTTATGAGGCCCTGATCATCCTAATCCTGCTCTACGGCGCTCTACGGCTCTACCGTCTCAATAGCGGACGAAACAAATCGTTGGTCGATTCGAGAAGGAAATTTTTCTAAAAATCTTCAGTCCCGGTTGCGTTGATGGGCTATGAAAACGAAGATTCAACCAAGAACTAAACAAGCTGTACAGCGATATGCCCCTGGTCAAAAAACTCCGAATGGTCGTCTAAGACGGCTAGGACATGTAGACCGAATGGACACCAAAACTCCGGCTCGCAGAGTCTTCGATTCTCAGCCAGACGTCGGACGCAGTAGTGGAAGACCTCGCCTTAAGTGGCGCACAAAAGTAAAAACCGACCTCAACCAACATGTAGTGCGCAACTGGAGGCAGTTAGCTAAGGACCGGGCTAATTGGAGAGGCATGATGGTTAAGGCCCAGGTTCATTCCAGACTGTATCGCCACTTAAGTAAGTAAGTGGAATGTTTCCTTAAATAAATCGATTGTGACGAGCGTTGTGTGACATGTAGCGGCAAACAGTCAGTTTTTGTGGATGAAATGGCGTCTCAAGGGTCTCATGTGGATTCTCTTCATCCGAATACGGCAATTTGGCTTGTTGACTTAACCATTCAACCAAAAATGAGCCTCATCACTGAAAAAAATTTTGCGATGAAAATCAGCATCCAGATAAACTTTATTTTCGGCCCATACATCAAAATCCCGACGCATTGCATGATCTCGCGGATTTATTTTTTGCACAAGCTGGATCTTGTAAAATCTTAAGCCAAGATCAAAATCTTCCTTAAAGTTGATGAACAAAGCTCGAATCGCTGTGCTCGGTGGCGAATCGATTCATTTTGGCCCTCTTCAACACTTTGCTCTACAGGGGCAATTGTGATGGACGATTATGTCGACCATAAAATGGACGGAGCTTGTCGTAAGCGTCGCGAGCTGAACCCATTATTGACATTGACATTGACATCACAGTAGTTCGCACATGAATGCAACGAACTACAGACACATAACAGCACTGGCGACTGAGGCCATCGGCTGGGACAGATCAAGACATTTATACAACAGAAAGAGACTGATAGATACATAGAAGGAAAGACATATAACGCAAACCTACGTGGCACAGAGGAGGAGACATCGATTTATATCGTCTCATGTTATCGCACAGGTGACCTCAGATAAGCTGGCAATTTTCGTAGAAAACAAATGCTGCCGAAGCTGGGGCTTGAACCCGCAGCGCTTGGCTTAGCAGTCAACTACGCATTCCTCTGAGCCATGGCCACCTGCTGAACCCATTATTTTTGAAATAAATTTGCACGATTTGCAAGCGCTGTACATTTGTCAACCTATTTCATGATGAAATTGGCAAACCAAACTGAACATACATGACATTAGAGTTGCCGATTTGACCAGAAAATGTCAGTTTTATCTCTATTCAACCAACCTCTAAAAAAAACAGCCCTTACAAAAATCAGGCCGTATTTGAGATTTCAGTATGTGTAAAATGGCCTCAGACTTTAACGGAGTAAAAGGTATATAGATACAGGCAGATCAAAATAATAGGCAATCGGGCTTAACGAATCGTAAATTATTTCCTAAACAATTTTTTTTTATAAACACCAAGCAAAAAGTTCAATTTTCCGCTATAATCGAAATATGTACGTTTACCTAGAACATGCACCCCATATTTCATTTTATTATTACGAGCCAACATTGTGCTATCAAATTGGAACTGAACTTCATGCAACTCAGTGATGTCAATCAAACTCGAAAGTATGTACATATGAAATTGGAAGCAATAAAAATCGAAATATCCATACCCTCAAAACTGAATAAAAATGTATCTATAACGAATAACAAAAGACAAGTACAAAAACTTCATTGTACCTCACTTCCCTTCTGCTATCGTAAATGCAATCAGCCCTAAAATTTATGTAACTTTCCGCACACTGATTTCATTTTAAATTTATAATCCACGATTTGCATTTTTTTTTGTCCTAGAAGCGCGTCAATTGAAAGTTCCTGGGATCCAATTTATAACTCCCACCAAGTTACGCTTTTACTCGTAGTCAGTGAGTTCTATATGGTGGTTGGTCGGGGTGGGGACACTTTACAGGGGTTGGCGTCCGCGAAGTATATATTGTTTTACAAACAAATCTATTTTTGTGATGCAGCTGCATCGTTTTCGAATCATATTCGCAGACTATGATTGTATCGTGCCAAAGTAGTTTCTTGGCAGTATGAGATTATGGGCTGAAGAATTCGAGGCCACCCAGAACCGACTGACAAGAGCAGAGTAGGTATGGTGGAGGGGGAAATGAAAACATTTTCTGAAATGGTTCGTTGTTTGGTTGTGAAGCAGGGACAAAAGCAGACAAACAGTTTGAAAATTTATTCAGGATCAGGTGTAAAATGATTTTATTTCAAATTGGATTGTTATCTCTTCAGTGAGACGGAGTACTGTTCTGCATATGTTGATGACTCTTTTTATGTCGCCGATAGTAAGGCGTAATGTCCACTGTTTTCCAGGGTTATCAAGTTCATGCTGAGAAGTGTAATTGCTTTGATGTTTTATGTTTTTCTACTATTAAAATGTTCACAGTAATTATGACGTCGGTTGCATGAAGAGGTGACAAAAATGTGTAAGGGTTACTTTTGCATTTAATTATAATAAAATAACTAATTATGAAGTTATATAAAACATATTTAAACAATTGGTGTTACATGCTTACAAATATTTAGAAAAAATTGTTACTTACTTACTTGCATACTTACATAAGTGGTGCTATAGTCCGGAATGAACCTGAGCCTCAACCAACATGCCTATTCAACCACCCGGGTCCTTAGCTAACTGCCTCCAGTTGCGCACACCAAGTTGGTTGAGGTCGGATTCTACTTGTGCTCCACATTTAAGGACAGGTCTTCCACTACTGCGTCCGACGTCTGGCGGGGAATCGAAGACTCTGCGAGCAGGAGTATCGGTGTCCATTCGTTCTACATTTCCTAGCCATCTTAAACGTCCAATGCGGATTTTTTTTTTTTTACAAGGGGTATGTCGCTGTACAGGTCTTATAGTTCTTGGTTGAATCTTCGTCTCCATAGCCCATCAACGCAAACGGGACTAAAGATTTTTAGAAGAATTTTCCTCTCAAATCGACCAAGGATTTTCTCATCCGCTTCTGAGACGGTCCATGCTACAGCACCGTAGAGCAGGACTGGGATGATCAGGGTCCTATATAAGATAATCCTTAGTAGTTCGAGTGAGGGCTTTACTACTGAATTGCCTTCTTAGCCCGAAGAAACAGCTGTTGGCAAGAGTAATTCATCGTTTATGTTCTGACGATATGTTGTTTCAGAGTTAATTTCGGACCCTAGGTATAAAAAGTCCCGTACTACCTTAATGTTATATCTGTCAATGGTGACGTTCTGTCCAATTCGTCGATGTTGTGTGTGTCGTGTTGGCAGCATATACTTCGTCTTATCCTCATTTACTGCTAAACCCATTTTTGCAGCTTTCTTCTCTATACTACCAAACGTGGCTATGACATCCCGTTGAGTCCTACCAATGATGTCAATGTCGTCGGCGTGTGCTAGTAGTTGCACCGATTTATGGAAGATTGTGCCTCTGGTGTTGGCTCGGGAGTTTTGCACAATCCTCTCAAAATTCTAATTGAAAAAGTCACATGATAGCGCATCGCCTTGCCGATATCCCTTTTTGTATTGAATGTGACGGTGAGGTCGTTTCCGACTCTGACGGAGCAACGAGAATTCTCCATCGTCATCCTACACGATTTTGTGTGGTATACAAAAACTAGTCATGGCTCTGTATAGTTCGTCTCTAAAAATGCTGTTCTATGCGGCTTTGAAATCGAAGAATAGTTGGTGGGTATCGATTTGGACTTCTTGGGTTTTTTTCCAGGATCTTCCGAAGTGTGAAAATTTAATCGGTTGTGGACTTTCCTGGCCTAACACCACAGGTTGTTGGTAAACGGTTTCAGGCGTTCACATATTACTGCAGATAGGATCTTGTAGGCGATGTTGAGGAGACCTATGCCTCTGTAGTTGGCGCAGTTGAGAGGGTCTCCTGTTTTGTGGTAGGGCAAGCGATGATGAGGTTCCATTCTTCAGGCATACTTTTATCCGACCAAATTTGGCTTATGAGTTGGTGGATGTCACTCACCAAGTCATCTCCGTCGCTCAGCGGGAAGGTCATCATTTCCAGTAGCCTTATTAAGCTTGAGTTTAGATATTGCTGTCCTCACTTCACTCAGATCGGGTGGTTGGCAGTTTTCGCTGTCGTTGGCAATATTGAACGGTTCGTTCTGCCTGACAGCGGAATGTTTTTCGTCATCTCCGCTTAACAGTCTGCAGAAGTAGTTCTTCCACATTCTCAGCATCGACTACGGCTCAACTACCATATTTCCTTGTTCATCACGACATGATTCTGTTCGAGCCTTGTATCCTTGGCTTTGACGTTTTACACTTTGGTAAAACTAGCGAACATCGTTTCTGGAGTTGCATCTGTCTATATCCTCGATCACGCGCTTTTCTTGCTCTTTTTGCTTCTTTCTGAAAAGCCGGTATTCTTCGCTTCTTCTCTGCCTAAAGAACTCAATGGAAGCTCTCGTCTTCACCTGCAGCTACTCCTTGTATCAAACCAGGGGTTTCTTGCGGGTGGGTTCTAGAAACCTAGCTCATCAGTTGCTGCTGATCTAATGGCATGTTGGCATCGTTGCCGTTGTTCTTCGTCATTCGATGCTGGTAGTATTGTGTGAATCGAGAGGTTAACGGATACCCGTTGATCGAAGATCTTGGCGGTCTCCTGCGATTGCATTCTTTCGACATTAAATTGTTTCACAGCATTTCTGGATTGTTGTGGCGTGGTGGGTATCCTTTTTCTTACCTTGGCTGCAACAAGGTAGTGGTTCGAGTCCATCTTAGCTCCTCGAAATTTTCGGACATCCAAAATCCTGGATGAGTGCCTCTTGTCTATCCCAATCTGATCAATTTGGTTGACCGTCCGTTGATATCGAGACCGATATGTCCCCTTATGGATATCGAGGTGAGGAAATCGTGTGCTGGCTATAGTGGCATTTCATTCCATAGCGAAGTCAATTAGCCTAAGAACGTGTTATCGTGTAGGCTATGTTTTCCGACAATACTGCTAAAGATGTCTTCTGTTCCTACCTTTGTGTTAAAATCTAGTACTTTGGTAGTCGATCATAGGTTTTGTTAAGGAGCTCATAGAAGCAATCCTTAGGTATATCATCTTCTTCTCCGTTGGGGCGTGAGCGCATATAAGGCTTATGTTGGCGAATTTGTGTTTGATGCGGATTGTTACAATACGTACGCTAATGTCTTGGAAACATAAGAATTCTTGTCTTAGTCTGGCACTTATAACAACTCCGCATCCGAATAGTCGCTGTCACTATAACACGGTCCGTAGTAGATGACACAATTGTTCGTCCTCTTTCTACCCGAACCATCCCATCATGTATCCTGAATGGCTTTAATGTCTGCTTTGCAGCAGTTTAGGGCTTCCACTTTTTTGTTCGCTTGCACTTCTCCTGCTTAATGTTCTCCAATTCCAGTTGCAAATACGAACTTCGTTCTCTTTTTGTTCGTTTAGGAGGGTAGTCAACAATAAAATCCGTCCTTTTCGAGGCTTTAAGTTGCTTCGTAACTTGGGTAGTTAAGCTAAAGAACAACACTCAACCTGGAGGGCCAGTTCCAATTTATTAGATATAAGACACGGGGCCATCAGTATCCACTACGGAATTGAGCGCTGCCGTTTCCCTTTCGGGTCATCCGCCAACATATTTGTTGAAGGGGCCTGACTAACTCTTGAAATTTCTAGACAACTTGTTGTCCGAATGTGTCGAAGCAGCTCATCTATGTTCACCTGGGACAGCAGGTCGGGTATTCATCCCGTGCCATTCTGACCTGGCTGCTTATAGTGTTGCTGTTTTTCGTCTTGTTATCAACACTCGCACTTATAGTTTAGCAAGTCGAATCCGTTTGGATGAGAACAGTACCGATG
Source organism: Rhingia rostrata (assembly GCA_949824845.1). Lineage (NCBI taxonomy): Eukaryota > Metazoa > Arthropoda > Insecta > Diptera > Syrphidae > Rhingia > Rhingia rostrata. Next base: position 29,313,137 of record OX463758.1, read on the forward strand.
GTTACCATTTGGAGGTGAAAAATAAGCACTTGATGTGTAGTCAGAGTTACAACCACTGGACATTGCCAAGTTAAATTCAATCAGAGTCTACCTTCGTTCTGCAACACCCAACTATCTGCGCTTAATGTCGTTTGAAAATAAATTAACATCACAGGGGCTGACCAAAACGAGATATATCCGCTCTGTTTGAAGGAGTCTTAACTAGGAAGTATGTGTTCAACTAATGCACAAAGGACTATAAACAATTAAATAGTATTACATACACATATACCACAAACATATACCACTCCTTGGATCACAATTATATGAAAATTGATTTTAGCAAGCCTTCTAATTTGTTTCACATTTGTACAGCGGTTTATAGCTTGTTCACCATTTTGCATTTTTGACTCACTTCTATTCTAAAAATAAATTTAGGAACATATTTGTTAGCATCTTTGACTGCCTAATTTCTTACTTCCCAAATACAGTAAACTAGAAATGCCTTAATTACCAGACATAGTATGGCAATGGATCTCGTGTTCAGAGCTCTCTAGTGCGCACTATCTCTGCAACGCCGCGTAAGTATGTTGACCTAAATTCTAGGTTCAATGTACGTATATGCATACGAGCTCATATGAGTAACTGGTACTTGAGAACATCTCCCACTCAAGTCGTTACAAGAAGTAATTCATAGCGCGACTAATTAGTGATTTCTTGATCTTAATCGCGTCCAATCAACAAACACGCTGAAGCACTGATTACAGTGAAACTCTTGCTAGTTACACTCAGAGTATCGAAGTATCTCTACATGTTTTTATTATAAAGATTTAAAATATTTAATTGACTCCAATTAAGCGCGAAGCCTATCCCCCACTAAGAAAATTTATGCGATGGCCCCGGTTAAGTGAACTCCACTTTATATTAATACGCGCTCTGATTTTGCTGCTACAATGGGTCTTAGATGCAAACAAAAAAGTTGAACATGCTCATGTGTCAGATGTAATCGATGCAGTCCATCCAATGAACCAGCCAACCAGTGGAGTGAGGACGTCATCGGAATGTCACCATTTCACATTTTACACTCAATCAACCCCAGCAATTCTGGCCATCGTGGTGTTCTTCAACAATCGTGCATGGGAAGGCTTTGGCGCAACCACCCGCAAACTCTCGGGGTGACTGGCCAGACCACTACTGGCATGATGGAGTTCGAATGGTTGTAGGAGGTACATGCGGTAGATGAGCACTGCTACACGTACATATTTCAAAGCCAAGGCACACGTTTACTTTTTGCAGATTAAAACCATTTGACAGGGCCACCATCCGGTGTATGATGGTTTGGCCATTGGATGCTGGACGTGCTGGCTTGGGGTTTGTTCAGCATAATCGCATCTCTGAACAATTCATTTGGAAGTTTTCCATGCACTTTTTCGCATTTCGTCGTATTTCATTTTTTAACACTGACAAGATTGAACTGACGTTTTGCTATACCGCCGCTGCATGGCTTAATTAATCTCAACATAGGCATGTTTCGATCAGAGTTACTTGGGATTTGGTAGAGTACGAGTCGGAAGCTGTTGGAGCCCGGTGGCCAGTGGGCGTGATTAAAGCCTTGCGACGTTTTGTTGCCGCTTTGTGTGGCCATTGACCTACGGAGTATTTAAAATGCTGTAGTTATCTGGTGACGTTTTACTGATCTGTTAATAAAATGGTTTTGGTCATTCACGTCGAGTGACTTAATTTTGAAATTAAGTTCAATAGAACTTGAGTATTTGATTGGCGATATATTTTTTTGCTTTCCTAACACATAGAGGGAATTTTATTTGATAGTTAAGACTAAACCCTGCCTGTCTGTCTAATAAGCCACAATGGTGAAATTTGGAGTATGAATCCTTCGTTCAACGTATCAGTAAAGTGTTCAGTTATTTAAATTACCTGAACAATTCGTCTAAGCAACTACGTTTCTACGTTTTGGCCCATACTAATTGTTTGTAAAGTTTTCTAAGAACTTTTTTTTTCAACTAAGGAACATATTAAGGATATGCTGGCAATTAAATGACTGGAGAAAAGTGTAAGCCATGTCAACTTTTTGGATGCATTTGCAAAATGTTTAAAAAAAATCCAATAACAATGGCAACGCTTTACTTATTATTTCATCTTAAGCAAAAGGGAAGCGTATAAATAGTCGACAAAAAAAATGTCTCGTCTCCAGAGCCTGTCAACGCAAACGGGACCGAAGAATTTTCCTCTCAAATCGACAAGGATTTTTTCATCCGCTTTTGATACGGTCCATGCTTCAGCAGTACTGGGATGATCAGGTTCTTATATAGGATCTCCTTAGTAGTTCGAGTGAGGGCTTTACTGATGAATTGCCTTTTTAGCCCGAACAAACAGCGATTGGCAAGAGTAATTCTTCGTTCCATTCCTGAAGAGAAGTTGTTGTCAGAGTTGATAGCAGAGCCGTGGTAGACAAAGTTCCATACTACCTCAAAGTTATATCTTTCAATGGTGACGTTCTGTCCAAGTCGTCGATGCTGTGAGTACATTCGCGTTGACAGCATATACTTAGTCTTACCCTGATTTTCTGCTAAACCCATTTCGTCGGTGTATGCTAGTAGTTGCACCGATTGTTTTTCGTTACATGTGATTTTCGGTCTTCCGTAAGGAAACCTGTAAAGTAGCGTAGAGTGCCGTAAACGTGTTTCCATAAGACTTTATACAGCTAATATCGCTGCTCTGTCACACAGTGGGTATTCAACTCTTACTAAGCCTATGTTTGACAATTGCAAAGACGAGTTGCCTCCAGTGGGTGACTATGTACATGCCTAGCGTGCTTAAGTTCCAGATTAAAAAATGGTAAAAAAAAGTTGATTTATAAAGCCGGCGCAGATGACTTATTAAGTAACATCCACCAACTCATAAGTAAAATCTAGTCGGAAGAAAGTATGCCTGAAGAACGGAACCTCAGCATCGTTTGCCCGATCCACAAAAAATTAGACCCTCTAAACTACGCCAACTGTAGAGGCATAAGTCTCCTCAACATCTCCTACAAGATCCTATCTGCCGTAATATGTGAACGCCTGAAACCGTTTACCAACAACCTGATCGGCCCTTATCACTGTTGTTTTAGGCCAGAAAAGTCCACAACACTTTAGCAGATCCTGCTAAAAACCCAAGAAGTCCAAATCGATACCGCATACGACAGCATTTATGGAGACGATGTACAGAGCCATGTCTAGTTTTGGTATACCGCCCAAACTCGTCTGTTTGGGCAGAATGACGATATAGAATTCTCGCTGCTTTATCAGGATCGGGAACGACCTAACCGACACATTCGACACCAAAAAAAGATTTAGGCAAGGCGATGCGCTGTCATGTGACTTCTTCAATTTAATTCTTGAGAGGATTGTGCAAAACTCACAGTCACAAGCCAACACCAGAGGCACAATCTTCCATAAATCGGTACAACTACTAGCCGACGATATTGACATCATTGGTAGGACCCAACGTGATGTCATAGCCACGTTCGCTAGTATAGAAAAGGAAGCGGCTTAACAGTCCTGCTCGACGGCGCTGAGGCATGGACCGTCTCAAAAGCTAATGAAGAAATCCTTGGTCGAGAGGAAATTTCTTCGAAAAATCTTCGATCGCGTTTGCGTTAACGGGCTATCTAGACGAAGATTCAACCAAGAACTATACGAGTTGAACTATACGACATGCCCTTGGTCAAAAAACTCCGCATTGGACGTTTAAGATGTCTAGCACATGAAGACCGAATGGACACCAGAGTCTTTGGTTCCCAGCCAGATGACGAACGCAATAGAGGAAGACCTAACCTTAAACTGCACACAAGTAGAAACAGACCTCAACCAATTTGGAGTGCGCGACTGGAGGCAGCAAGCTAAGAACCGGGCTAATTGGAGAGGCGTGTTGGTTGAGGCATATGTTCGTTCCGGATTGTAGAGCCACTTAAGTAAGTAAGTTGTAAACCAAGTTGTTCAGGTTACGATTGAAAAGAAGCACGCATCCAGTTTTTGGATGTTCGAAAATTCCACGGGCCTAACTAACTTGGACCACTACCAATGTAGGAATGCGGTTATCCACCACGCCACACCATATTGCGAAGTGATGTATTATAATTTATTGTCGATTATGTGGAATCGCAAGAAACCGATTACATCTTGCAAACCGTTTACCCCTCAATCTTTCGATTAATACCATTTCACCAAGATGTCGATGAACAATATCGATGATGACAACTAGCCATCAGGTCAGTTAATATATTGATCGATCCTCCTTTCACCCTCATTTTTGAGGAAAAAAATTATTTTTGACAAAATTTGGAAGGAAACCCCTCCTTATTGACAAAATTGAGATGGAACGGCTGTGCATAGTGCAAAGACACAAAGAAATCTTCCATGCAAGTAGAGCGCTCGAATTCTCGGTTCAAAACTCCATGCGACACACTTTTTAAAATTGTTTACTTGCTTTAACAAGCAATTATTTCGTTTAGAAAAAATCGGACTCGAAATTTTATTCAAAATCTAAAATTACGATGATATAAAGCGGGTGTTGCAATTCTGTTCGTTTTTCGTAGATGGGCCGATTACTTCAAAGTTGGAATACAAGATTCTTGGGGTAATACCCAGAGATCTTTTTGGAATTGGTATAAAAATTAAAGAAAAATAGTGTCGTACATTCTTCACGCGTTTACTTAACCCTCCGATGAGCGGTGTCATATAAGGCGATAAATGAAGCTTAAGAGTCTGCTCAGACCCATGCATATAAAAATACGTATATTTCAAGACAGAGATCTTTAGATGACCAGAGATGTGCTAAATGTGGGTTTCGTGTAAGGAAACGAATATTTTAGTCGGCTTTGATGTTTTAAACATGGACAACATGACTGGCTTCTTTGGGTTTGGCATAGGAACAAGAAGCAACATTATTACCGTGAAAGCTAAAGATGGTATTGTTTAGTGCACTTTGTGGGTTCAGGAGATTGCGGAGGACCGAATTTTGTTTACTAACGGTACCCCCAAATATCACATGGTGGATTGAAATCCATCTCTTCCAAATTATTTGACAAGAAGAACTTGTCAGTGTAAACAGTTCTACTGCTCCTCATCAATTTAATGACATGGTTTCATGGTTCGTCTCTCCTTGGCATTCTGGTGGTTTCCTATACATTTTTCTAATCAGGGAATAATTAGAAACGGAATCGCAAATCTACCACATCTTTTTTCAATATTTTGCATGCTTACTCGGAATATATTGAGTACACCTAGTTCGTCCGCTATAATGAAATAACTGCTCATCGATGGGGTGTATTCAATCTCGAAGTTAGCCATCAGCATGAGCCATACCTATGTCCTTACATAATCTACGGCCGTATATTTGCTGTGTTGAAGTCTCTCTGGACGAAGCAGATGTATGTGGTCAAGTGTGAACCGGTTGAAGGACGCGGTGGCTTTGTAGATGCGAATATGCTAATTTTAACTAACCCACAATTATGTTGCTGCCTACGAATAGAAGTGGAACCACCAGGAAACAGCAATATCCCAAAAAATGCATTAATTTCGTCCTAGTTGATAATCGTCTAAACTTGCTGTTTTTTTTATTGGGATGCGCTTCGTTCCATAGTCGAAAAGATTCGATGGAATTTCGATTAGTTTCCCGCACGATAATGTTCACGATTTCGGAGGACAACAACGATTAATAGATGGCTTGGTGATGCGGCAATGTTCCTCGTAATGGCCCTATACAGATAATTGTTGCCACATTATGCGATCGTGGCCTTCAATAAGGTTGTGGATTCACATTCCATGTCTTGCCATCTTTTCAACGTTAAGCCTCTTCCTAAACAAGTGCAGCCTCGTAGCCTGGTGCAACAGCACTGGATGATGCAGTTGCAGTTGGTGCTCCATTTTACTTTTCCTCCGTGTAATCATCATCGCTATCATCCAAAATGGCCTCTTATTCAATTTCTTGTTCAATATCAAACGGAGAACTAAATAGCTAACACTTAAAAAAAAATCGAATGCCACACCAACAGCCAATTTACGTATGGTATTAACACTATGAATCGCATGTACTCTGGGTCTACTCAGACCCATGTCTGCATGATTCACGAAAGCCGTTAAAAATCAATTTTTTTTTCGAATGTAAACATATCGAAAACGCATTTGTTACTGTTCGATTATTTTCCCCTCAGCCTATTTGAAGAAGCCACGGACTGCTGCTACTCAGAACCAAGAAAAAACTTATGCGCATTTTAAAACCGACTTGACCTGGCCAGACCTTAACGCTCATCGGAGGGTTTAAGTCTAAAGAACAAGTACTCAACAAAGTTAAGCTCAATTATGAAATTGTGATGGTTTTTTGGAGAACTTCATCTCAAACATTTGAGCAGTAATTGAGTTCAAAGATTCATTTATATGTGAAAGCTACAAGTTGATGATCTGTCTTAACATGGCACACTTGCCATTGATTTTTTCGTCATTAGTTCCACCAGACACGGAGGGATGTTAGTAATTCGACTATTCCCCCCTTAATCCACCAATGAATAATTTCATACTTAAGACCCAATTGGGGTTGTATACTATCACATGGTGGTAACCCAAAAACAGAAATGAAATCATTCGTTGTGTTGGTAAACGAGCTCATAATCAAATAAATATCCACCTAACTGCTTTTTAATGGCTAAATCCGTATTCGCATTTTTTTTTTGTTCTCGTTTGAATATAGCATGAGGACTACACCTTACTCATTCCAGGCTTCAGGAGATCACTTAAATCAATTAAAAGACAGTTGCGAGAATACCCAACGCACGCATTAGTGCAGACTGCCGAACACACTAACGCACTATTGTACTCTTAGTATGGATTTATTTCCAGCAATTCGTCCATGCTCCTGCGTGGAACCATCATCAATTGAATGATGAACATTGCTAGCAGCTGGGTCTGGCAATCATCGGCATGACCCTAAAGAGCAGCGTCGTCGTGTGTGACAAGCCATCATAATTTCGAATTTGTGAACAAAAGAACTTCGTTCAGCTGTGTTCCTGCTGGCAAAAGGACACACTTTCGACATGTCCCACCCTCTATTCTCTGTGTGTTTTATTATTTGTGCGGTCGCAGTTGGATTGGATGGAATGCCTTCCTTCGGAGCAAATTTAGTGTCGAACAAGAATCGTAGATATACATTCAAGGGGCGTACCTGTGTGGCGACAATTAGCCCAATTTTTTCCTCTGGCTTTCATGTTTCCCCAACGTAAATAATTTTGCAGACATCCACCTGAGGGGTGGTTGTGGGCTGTTCTTCGCAAATGTTGTGATGAAATGCGAAACTTTTTGTTATAATTTTTTGTTTGTCTACACAGTTTTGTGCGTTGTATTTGCATAGAAATGGAAAATTGCGTTCTTTTTCTACGGTTTTGTCGAAATATTCGTAGGTATGGGCAAAATGAACAAGCGCTCACCACAGGACATTTCCGACAGGTAGAAGGGACATATTTCTTTCTGATATTTTTTTTTTCTGCGTATGACATTGAGAAGGAACGATTATGACATTGCTTTCAATTCATAGCAAGATTTTAGGGAACCAGAAAGGGAAATTTAAATGAAAACGTTTTTGAACGGCATGAAATTAATTTAAGTTTAAATTATTCATAAGCAAAACGTTGTAGGGAAATAAACTTTTTTCATTACCATGAAGAGAACATTTGGATAAGAATAGTGCGTAGGACAAAATGTGTTAAAATGTATTTTTAAAGGAAACTAAAAAAACATAGAAAATAAGATTTTATAACAGTACTTTTTAAAAAATCCTTAATGCCATACAAAAGGACCATTCTTTACATATGTGAAGATTAATTCAATCAAATGTTGAATGTTACTAACATGTTACATTCGAATGACACAATTTTCGAGTTATCGTGTTTCGGGCAATATTTCATCAAAATATGAAAGTTATGTTCTGTTACAATACTTAAATCTAGCCGATTTATCAGTGTAGTCGCTGATCGTTATGAAGCCCTAAAGTCTAAGCGCTTTTTTTTAACTTGTGCGATAAGACGATGGATTTACGATGATTTATCCGCAATTTATAGCGCGGTTTGTGATTATCGGGCTAAATCCAAAGGGCTTAGTTCTCTCAAGACAAATTTGTTTCGTCAAGAATTTGGACGACCGCTGTGTTAACGTGTCCTAATAAATGTTTTTTTTTTGTTTTCTTGCAAAATTTCTCGTTTCATCTTTAACCCTGTTGGGTTAGGGGTCAAAATATACCCGAGTTAAGGCATGCCTGTCGTAGAAGGCGACTAAAATCCACTCCCCGTATCTCGAGTGTAAAGAATATAAAAAAACAAAAATGCAATGAGTAAAACAAACAAATTTAATACCCCAGGTGGCAATTCAGTATCACTGGAAAATCCATCCTCTTCGGAGGTCTTCTCTACGGATTCTGGGGAGAGCCAATTATTCAAATTATGTAACCCTTTCGGGAAAAGCTCAAGAGTAACGAGGTCACCCACATCTAGATCTCAAAAAAAATATATGTGTCTCAAGGAGCTCCACAGAAGTATCAACCCACGAAAAGCGAGATTTAATGGAAAATAAGAGCCTATAGGATGAAATCGACGTTCTTCGAACAAGGCATTAAACACCTAAAAATAAGTTTAAAAATTCAAAAAGGTTTTTTTTCTACTATTTTTAATATGCTCTTCAATTGTGCATACAAAAAAAAATTTAAAAAACATCGATTTTTTGAGTCAAAAAAAGTATAAGGGCCCTTGTCATTTTTTTGACTCAAAAAACCGACATTTTTAAAAATTTTTTTTTGGTATGCAGAATTGTAGAGTATATTAAAAATAGAAAATAAAAGCTATTTCTGAATTTTTATAAATTTATTATAGGTGTTTTAGGTACATTTTAAAGAAATGTTTGATTTTAGCGTTTCATGACGTCATATTGAGACTAATTCATGCTCCGATTTTAATGATATACCCCCTATATTGAAGCTAAAGACATCTTGTTATGTAACAAACTATAAAATGTACAAATTACAGGGCATTTATGGCAGTTTGATGACATGAACTGCAAAAATGAAACACTTACCCGTTTTTTTCTCCTAAAACACCTAAAAATATGTTTAAAAATTCAGAAAGTGTTTTTTTCTACTATTTTTAATATGCTCTTCAATTGTGCATACCAAAAATTTTTTTTAAAAAACATCGATTTTTTGAGTCAAAAAAAATATAAGGGGTACCCCTTGTCATTTTTTTGACTCAAAAAACCGACATTTTTAAAAATTTTTTTTTGGTATGCAGAATTGTAGAGTATATTAAAAATAGAAAATAAAAGCTATTTCTGAATTTTTATAAATTTATTATAGGTGTTTTAGGTACATTTTAAAGAAATGTTTGATTTTAGCGTTTCATCACGTCATATTGAGACTAATTCATGCTCCGATTTTAATGATATACTCCCTATATTGAAGCTAACGGCATCTAGTTATGTAACAAACTAGAAAATGTACAAATTACAGGGCATTTTTGGCAGTTTGATGACATGAACTGCAAAAATGAAACACTTACCCGTTTTTTTCTCCTAAAACACCAAAAAATATGTTTAAAAATTTAGAAAGTGATTTTTTCTACTATTTTAAATATGCTCTTCAATTGTGCATACCAAAAAAAATTTTTTAAAAACATCGATTTTTTGAGTCAAAAAAAATATAAGGGGTGCCCCTTGTCATTTTTTTGACTCAAAAAACCGACATTTTTAAAAATTTATTTTTGGTATGCAGAATTGTAGAGTATATTAAAAATAGAAAATAAAAGCTATTTCTGAATTTTTATAAATTTATTATAGGTGTTTTAGGTACATTTTAAAGAAATGTTTGATTTTAGCGTTTCATCACGTCATATTGAGACTAATTCATGCTCCGATTTTAATGATATACTCCCTATATTGAAGCTAACGGCATCTAGTTATGTAACAAACTAGAAAATGTACAAATTACAGGGCATTTTTGGCAGTTTGATGACATGAACTGCAAAAATGAAACACTTACCCGTTTTTTTCTCCTAAAACACCAAAAAATATGTTTAAAAATTCAGAAAGTGATTTTTTCTACTATTTTAAATATGCTCTTCAATTGTGCATACCAAAAAAAATTTTTTAAAAACATCGATTTTTTGAGTCAAAAAAAGTATAAGGGGTACCCCTTGTCATTTTTTTGACTCAAAAAACCGACATTTTTAAAAAAATTTTTTTGGTATGCAGAATTGTAGAGTATATTAAAAATAGAAAATAAAAGCTATTTCTGAATTTTTATAAATTTATTATAGGTGTTTTAGGTACATTTTAAAGAAATGTTTGATTTTAGCGTTTCATCACGTCATATTGAGACTAATTCATGCTCCGATTTTAATGATATACTCCCTATATTGAAGCTTACGACATCTAGTTATGTAACAAACTAGAAAATGTACAAATTACAGGGCATTTATGGCAGTTTGATGACATGAACTGCAAAAATGAAACACTTACCCGTTTTTTCTCTCCTAAAACACCTAAAAATATGTTTAAAAATTCAGAAAGTGTTTTTTTCTACTATTTTAAATATGCTCTTCAATTGTGCATAACAAAAAAAATTTTTTAAAAACATCGATTTTTTGAGTCAAAAAAAGTATAAGGGGTACCCCTTGTCATTTTTTTGACTCAAAAAACCGACATTTAAAAAATTTTTTTTTTGGTATGCAGAATTGTAGAGTATATTAAAAATAGAAAATAAAAGCTATTTCTGAATTTTTATAAATTTATTATAGGTGTTTTAGGTACATTTTAAAGAAATGTTTGATTTTAGCGTTTCATCACGTCATATTGAGACTAATTCATGCTCCGATTATAATGATATACTCCCTATATTGAAGCTAACGGCATCTAGTTATGTAACAAACTAGAAAATGTACAAATTACAGGGCATTTTTGGCAGTTTGATGACATGAACTGCAAAAATGAAACACTTACCCGTTTTTTTCTCCTAAAACACCTAAAAATATGTTTAAAAATTCAGAAAGTGATTTTTTCTACTATTTTAAATATGCTCTTCAATTGTGCATACCAAAAAAAATTGTTTAAAAACATCGATTTTTTGAGTCAAAAAAAGTATAAGGGGTACCCCTTGTCATTTTTTTGACTCAAAAAACCGACATTTTTAAAAATTTTTTTTTGGTATGCAGAATTGTAAAGTATATTAAAAATAGAAAATAAAAGCTATTTCTGAATTTTTATAAATTTATTATAGGTGTTTTAGGTACATTTTAAAGAAATGTTTGATTTTAGCGTTTCATCACGTCATATTGAGACTAATTCATGCTCCGATTTTAATGATATACTCCCTATATTGAAGCTAACGACATCTAGTTATGTAACAAACTAGAAAATGTACAAATTACAGGGCATTTATGGCAGTTTGATGACATGAACTGCAAAAATGAAACACTTACCCGTTTTTTTCTCCTAAAACACCTAAAAATATGTTTAAAAATTCAGAAAGTGTTTTTTTCTACTATTTTTAATATGCTCTTCAATTGTGCATACCAACAATTTTTTTTAAAAAACATCGATTTTTTGAGTCAAAAAAAGTATAAGGGGTACCCCTTGTCATTTTTTTGACTCAAAAAACCGACATTTAAAAAATTTTTTTTTTGGTATGCAGAATTGTAGAGTATATTAAAAATAGAAAATAAAAGCTATTTCTGAATTTTTATAAATTTATTATAGGTGTTTTAGGTACATTTTAAAGAAATGTTTGATTTTAGCGTTTCATCACGTCATATTGAGACTAATTCATGCTCCGATTATAATGATATACTCCCTATATTGAAGCTAACGGCATCTAGTTATGTAACAAACTAGAAAATGTACAAATTACAGGGCATTTTTGGCAGTTTGATGACATGAACTGCAAAAATGAAACACTTACCCGTTTTTTTCTCCTAAAACACCTAAAAATATGTTTAAAAATTCAGAAAGTGATTTTTTCTACTATTTTAAATATGCTCTTCAATTGTGCATACCAAAAAAAATTGTTTAAAAACATCGATTTTTTGAGTCAAAAAAAGTATAAGGGGTACCCCTTGTCATTTTTTTGACTCAAAAAACCGACATTTTTAAAAAATTTTTTTTGGTATGCAGAATTGTAGAGTATATTAAAAATAGAAAATAAAAGCTATTTCTGAATTTTTATAAATTTATTATAGGTGTTTTAGGTACATTTTAAAGAAATGTTTGATTTTAGCGTTTCATCACGTCATATTGAGACTAATTCATGCTCCGATTTTAATGATATACTCCCTATATTGAAGCTTAAGACATCTAGTTATGTAACAAACTAGAAAATGTACAAATTACAGGGCATTTATGGCAGTTTGATGACATGAACTGCAAAAATGAAACACTTACCCGTTTTTTCTCTCCTAAAACACCTAAAAATATGTTTAAAAATTCAGAAAGTGTTTTTTTCTACTATTTTAAATATGCTCTTCAATTGTGCATAACAAAAAATTTTTTTTAAAAACATCGATTTTTTGAGTCAAAAAAAGTATAAGGGGTACCCCTTGTAATTTTTTTGACTCAAAAAACCGACATTTTTAAAAAATTTTTTTTGGTATGCAGAATTGTAGAGTATATTAAAAATAGAAAATAAAAGCTATTTCTGAATTTTTATAAATTTATTATAGGTGTTTTAGGTACATTTTAAAGAAATGTTTGATTTTAGCGTTTCATCACGTCATATTGAGACTAATTCATGCTCCGATTTTAATGATATACTCCCAATATTGAAGCTTACGACATCTAGTTATGTAACAAACTAGAAAATGTACAAATTACAGGGCATTTATGGCAGTTTGATGACATGAACTGCAAAAATGAAACACTTACCCGTTTTTTCCCCTAAAACACCTAAAAATATGTTTAAAAATTCAGAAAGTGTTTTTTTCTACTATTTTTAATATGCTCTTCAATTGTGCATACCAAAAAATTTTTTTAAAAAACATCGATTTTTTGAGTCAAAAAAAGTATAAGGGGTACCCCTTGTCATTTTTTTGACTCAAAAAACCGACATTTTTAAAAATTTTTTTTTGGTATGCAGAATTGTAGAGTATATTAAAAATAGAAAATAAAAGCTATTTCTGAATTTTTATAAATTTATTATAGGTGTTTTAGGTACATTTTAAAGAAATGTTTGATTTTAGCGTTTCATCACGTCATATTGAGACTAATTCATGCTCTGATTTTAATGATATACTCCCTATATTGAAGCTTAAGACATCTTATTATGTAACAAACTAGAAAATGTACAAATTACAGGGCATTTATGGCAGTTTGATGACATGAACTGCAAAAATGAAACACTTACCCGTTTTTTCTCTCCTAAAACACCTAAAAATATGTTTAAAAATTCAGAAAGTGTTTTTTTCTACTATTTTTAATATGCTCTTCAATTGTGCATACCAAAAATTTTTTTTAAAAAACATCGATTTTTTGAGTCAAAAAAAGTATAAGGGGTACCCCTTGTCATTTTTTTGACTCAAAAAACCGACATTTTTAAAAAATTTTTTTTGGTATGCAGAATTGTAGAGTATATTAAAAATAGAAAATAAAAGCTATTTCTGAATTTTTATAAATTTATTATAGGTGTTTTAGGTACATTTTAAGGAAATGTTTGATTTTAGCGTTTCATCACGTCATATTGAGACTAATTCATGCTCCGATTTTAATGATATACTCCCTATATTGAAGCTTAAGACATCTAGTTATGTAACAAACTAGAAAATGTACAAATTACAGGGCATTTATGGCAGTTTGATGACATGAACTGCAAAAATGAAACACTTACCCGTTTTTTCTCTCCTAAAACGCCTAAAAATATGTTTAAAAATTCAGAAAGTGTTTTTTTCTACTATTTTAAATATGCTCTTCAATTGTGCATAACAAAAAAATTTTTTTAAAAACATCGATTTTTTGAGTCAAAAAAAGTATAAGGGGTTCCCCTTGTCATTTTTTTGACTCAAAAAACCGACATTTTTAAAAAATTTTTTTTGGTATGCAGAATTGTAGAGTATATTAAAAATAGAAAATAAAAGCTATTTCTGAATTTTTATAAATTTATTATAGGTGTTTTAGGTACATTTTAAAGAAATGTTTGATTTTAGCGTTTCATCACGTCATATTGAGACTAATTCATGCTCCGATTTTAATGATATACTCCCTATATTGAAGCTTACGACATCTAGTTATGTAACAAACTAGAAAATGTACAAATTACAGGGCATTTATGGCAGTTTGATGACATGAACTGCAAAAATGAAACACTTACCCGTTTTTTTCTCCTAAAACACCTAAAAATATGTTTAAAAATTCAGAAAGTGTTTTTTTCTACTATTTTTAATATGCTCTTCAATTGTGCATACCAAAAAATTTTTTTAAAAAACATCGATTTTTTGAGTCAAAAAAAGTATAAGGGGTACCCCTTGTCATTTTTTTGACTCAAAAAACCGACATTTAAAAAATTTTTTTTTGGTATGCAGAATTGTAGAGTATATTAAAAATAGAAAATAAAAGCTATTTCTGAATTTTTATAAATTTATTATAGGTGTTTTAGGTACATTTTAAAGAAATGTTTGATTTTAGCGTTTCATCACGTCATATTGAGACTAATTCATGCTCCGATTTTAATGATATACTCCCTATATTGAAGCTAACGACATCTAGTTATGTAACAAACTAGAAAATGTACAAATTACAGGGCATTTATGGCAGTTTGATGACATGAACTGCAAAAATGAAACACTTACCCGTTTTTTCTCTCCTAAAACACCTAAAAATATGTTTAAAAATTCAGAAAGTGTTTTTTTCTACTATTTTAAATATGCTCTTCAATTGTGCATAACAAAAAAATTTTTTTAAAAACATCGATTTTTTGAGTCAAAAAAAGTATAAGGGGTACCCCTTGTCATTTTTTGGACTCAAAAAACCGACATTTAAAAAATTTTTTTTTTGGTATGCAGAATTGTAGAGTATATTAAAAATAGAAAATAAAAGCTATTTCTGAATTTTTATAAATTTATTATAGGTGTTTTAGGAACATTTTAAAGAAATGTTTGATTTTAGCGTTTCATCACGTCATATTGAGACTAATTCATGCTCCGATTTTAATGATATACTCCCTATATTGAAGCTTAAGACATCTAGTTATGTAACAAACTAGAAAATGTACAAATTACAGGGCATTTATGGCAGTTTGATGACATGAACTGCAAAAATGAAACACTTACCCGTTTTTTCTCTCCTAAAACGCCTAAAAATATGTTTAAAAATTCAGAAAGTGTTTTTTTCTACTATTTTAAATATGCTCTTCAATTGTGCATAACAAAAAATTTTTTTTAAAAACATCGATTTTTTGAGTCAAAAAAAGTATAAGGGGTACCCCTTGTCATTTTTTTGACTCAAAAAACCGACATTTTTAAAAAAAATTTTTTGGTATGCAGAATTGTAGAGTATATTAAAAATAGAAAATAAAAGCTATTTCTGAATTTTTATAAATTTATTATAGGTGTTTTAGGTACATTTTAAAGAAATGTTTGATTTTAGCGTTTCATCACGTCATATTGAGACTAATTCATGCTCCGATTTTAATGATATACTCCCTATATTGAAGCTTACGACATCTAGTTATGTAACAAACTAGAAAATGTACAAATTACAGGGCATTTATGGCAGTTTGATGACATGAACTGCAAAAATGAAACACTTACCCGTTTTTTCTCCTAAAACACCTAAAAATATGTTTAAAAATTCAGAAAGTGTTTTTTTCTACTATTTTTAATATGCTCTTCAATTGTGCATACCAAAAAATTTTTTTAAAAAACATCGATTTTTTGAGTCAAAAAAAGTATAAGGGGTACCCCTTGTCATTTTTTTGACTCAAAAAACCGACATTTAAAAAATTTTTTTTTGGTATGCAGAATTGTAGAGTATATTAAAAATAGAAAATAAAAGCTATTTCTGAATTTTTATAAATTTATTATAGGTGTTTTAGGTACATTTTAAAGAAATGTTTGATTTTAGCGTTTCATCACGTCATATTGAGACTAATTCATGCTCCGATTTTAATGATATACTCCCTATATTGAAGCTTAAGACATCTAGTTATGTAACAAACTAGAAAATGTACAAATTACAGGGCATTTATGGCAGTTTGATGACATGAACTGCAAAAATGAAACACTTACCCGTTTTTTCTCTCCTAAAACACCTAAAAATATGTTTAAAAATTCAGAAAGTGTTTTTTTCTACTATTTTAAATATGCTCTTCAATTGTGCATAACAAAAAAATTTTTTTAAAAACATCGATTTTTTGAGTCAAAAAAAGTATAAGGGGTACCCCTTGTCATTTTTTGGACTCAAAAAACCGACATTTAAAAAATTTTTTTTTTGGTATGCAGAATTGTAGAGTATATTAAAAATAGAAAATAAAAGCTATTTCTGAATTTTTATAAATTTATTATAGGTGTTTTAGGTACATTTTAAAGAAATGTTTGATTTTAGCGTTTCATCACGTCATATTGAGACTAATTCATGCTCCGATTTTAATGATATACTCCCTATATTGAAGCTTAAGACATCTAGTTATGTAACAAACTAGAAAATGTACAAATTACAGGGCATTTATGGCAGTTTGATGACATGAACTGCAAAAATGAAACACTTACCCGTTTTTTCTCTCCTAAAACACCTAAAAATATGTTTAAAAATTCAGAAAGTGTTTTTTTCTACTATTTTAAATATGCTCTTCAATTGTGCATAACAAAAAAATTTTTTTAAAAACATCGATTTTTTGAGTCAAAAAAAGTATAAGGGGTACCCCTTGTCATTTTTTTGACTCAAAAAACCGACATTTAAAAAATTTTTTTTTGGTATGCAGAATTGTAGAGTATATTAAAAATAGAAAATAAAAGCTATTTCTGAATTTTTATAAATTTATTATAGGTGTTTTAGGTACATTTTAAAGAAATGTTTGATTTTAGCGTTTCATCACGTCATATTGAGACTAATTCATGCTCCGATTTTAATGATATACTCCCTATATTGAAGCTTAAGACATCTAGTTATGTAACAAACTAGAAAATGTACAAATTACAGGGCATTTTTGGCAGTTTGATGACATGAACTGCAAAAATGAAACACTTACCCGTTTTTTCTCCTAAAACACCTAAAAATATGTTTAAAAATTCAGAAAGTGATTTTTTCTACTATTTTAAATATGCTCTTCAATTGTGCATACCAAAAAAAATTGTTTAAAAACATCGATTTTTTGAGTCAAAAAAAGTATAAGGGGTACCCCTTGTCATTTTTTTGACTCAAAAAACCGACATTTTAAAAAATTTTTTTTTGGTATGCAGAATTGTAGAGTATATTAAAAATAGAAAATAAAAGCTATTTCTGAATTTTTATAAATTTATTATAGGTGTTTTAGGTACATTTTAAAGAAATGTTTGATTTTAGCGTTTCATCACGTCATATTGAGACTAATTCATGCTCCGATTTCAATGATATACTCCCTATATTGAAGCTTACGACATCTAGTTATGTAACAAACTAGAAAATGTACAAATTACAGGGCATTTTTGGCAGTTTGATGACATGAACTGCAAAAATGAAACACTTACCCGTTTTTTCTCCTAAAACACCTAAAAATATGTTTAAAAATTCAGAAAGTGATTTTTTCTACTATTTTAAATATGCTCTTCAATTGTGCATACCAAAAAAAATTGTTTAAAAACATCGATTTTTTGAGTCAAAAAAAGTATAAGGGGTACCCCTTGTCATTTTTTTGACTCAAAAAACCGACATTTTTAAAAATTTTTTTTTGGTATGCAGAATTGTAGAGTATATTAAAAATAGAAAATAAAAGCTATTTCTGAATTTTTATAAATTTATTATAGGTGTTTTAGGTACATTTTAAAGAAATGTTTGATTTTAGCGTTTCATCACGTCATATTGAGACTAATTCATGCTCCGATTTCAATGATATACTCCCTATATTGAAGCTTACGACATCTAGTTATGTAACAAACTAGAAAATGTACAAATTACAGGGCATTTATGGCAGTTTGATGACATGAACTGCAAAAATGAAACACTTACCCGTTTTTTCCCCTAAAACACCTAAAAATATGTTTAAAAATTCAGAAAGTGTTTTTTTCTACTATTTTTAATATGCTCTTCAATTGTGCATACCAAAAAAATTTTTTAAAAAACATCGATTTTTTGAGTCAAAAAAAGTATAAGGGGTACCCCTTGTCATTTTTTTGACTCAAAAAACCGACATTTTTAAAAATTTTTTTTTGGTATGCAGAATTGTAGAGTATATTAAAAATAGAAAATAAAAGCTATTTCTGAATTTTTATAAATTTATTATAGGTGTTTTAGGTACATTTTAAAGAAATGTTTGATTTTAGCGTTTCATCACGTCATATTGAGACTAATTCATGCTCCGATTTTAATGATATACTCCCTATATTGAAGCTTAAGACATCTAATTATGTAACAAACTAGAAAATGTACAAATTACAGGGCATTTATGGCAGTTTGATGACATGAACTGCAAAAATGAAACACTTACCCGTTTTTTCTCTCCTAAAACACCTAAAAATATGTTTAAAAATTCAGAAAGTGTTTTTTTCTACTATTTTTAATATGCTCTTCAATTGTGCATACCAAAAAATTTTTTTAAAAAACATCGATTTTTTGAGTCAAAAAAAGTATAAGGGGTACCCCTTGTCATTTTTTTTTGACTCAAAAAACCGACATTTAAAAAATTTTTTTTTTGGTATGCAGAATTGTAGAGTATATTAAAAATAGAAAATAAAAGCTATTTCTGAATTTTTATAAATTTATTATAGGTGTTTTAGGTACATTTTAAGGAAATGTTTGATTTTAGCGTTTCATCACGTCATATTGAGACTAATTCATGCTCCGATTTTAATAATATACTCCCTATATTGAAGCTTAAGACATCTAGTTATGTAACAAACTAGAAAATGTACAAATTACAGGGCATTTATGGCAGTTTGATGACATGAACTGCAAAAATGAAACACTTACCCGTTTTTTCTCTCCTAAAACGCCTAAAAATATGTTTAAAAATTCAGAAAGTGTTTTTTTCTACTATTTTAAATATGCTCTTCAATTGTGCATAACAAAAAAAAATTTTTAAAAACATCGATTTTTTGAGTCAAAAAAAGTATAAGGGGTACCCCATGTCATTTTTTTGACTCAAAAAACCGACATTTTTAAAAAAAATTTTTTGGTATGCAGAATTGTAAAGTATATTAAAAATAGAAAATAAAAGCTATTTCTGAATTTTTATAAATTTATTATAGGTGTTTTAGGTACATTTTAAAGAAATGTTTGATTTTAGCGTTTCATCACGTCATATTGAGACTAATTCATGCTCCGATTTTAATGATATACTCCCTATATTGAAGCTTAGGACATCTAGTTATGTAACAAACTAGAAAATGTACAAATTACAGGGCATTTATGGCAGTTTGATGACATGAACTGCAAAAATGAAACACTTACCCGTTTTTTTCTCTCCTAAAACACCTAAAAATATGTTTTAAAATTCAGAAAGTGTTTTTTTCTACTATTTTTAATATGCTCTTCAATTGTGCATACCAAAAAAATTTTTTAAAAAACATCGATTTTTTGAGTCAAAAAAAGTATAAGGGGTACCCCTTGTCATTTTTTTGACTCAAAAAACCGACATTTTTAAAAAAATTTTTTTGGTATGCAGAATTGTAAAGTATATTAAAAATAGAAAATAAAAGCTATTTCTGAATTTTTATAAATTTATTATAGGTGTTTTAGGTACATTTTAAAGAAATGTTTGATTTTAGCGTTTCATCACGTCATATTGAGACCAATTCATGCTCCGATTTTAATGATATACTCCCTATATTGAAGCTTAGGACATCTAGTTATGTAACAAACTAGAAAATGTACAAATTACAGGGCATTTATGGCAGTTTGATGACATGAGCTGCAAAAATGAAACACTTACCCGTTTTTTCTCTCCTAAAACACCTAAAAATATGTTTAAAAATTCAGAAAGTGTTTTTTTCTACTATTTTAAATATGCTCTTCAATTGTGCATAACAAAAAAAAATTTTTAAAAACATCGATTTTTTGAGTCAAAAAAAGTATAAGGGGTACCCCTTGTCACTTTTTTGCCTCAAAAAACCGACATTTAAAAAATTTTTTTTTGGTATGCAGAATTGTAGAGTATATTAAAAATAGAAAATAAAAGCTATTTCTGAATTTTTATAAATTTATTATAGGTGTTTTAGGTACATTTTAAAGAAATGTTTGATTTTAGCGTTTCATCACGTCATATTGAGACTAATTCATGCTCCGATTTTAATGATATACTCCCTATATTGAAGCTTAGGACATCTAGTTATGTAACAAACTAGAAAATGTACAAATTACAGGGCATTTATGGCAGTTTGATGACATGAACTGCAAAAATGAAACACTTACCCGTTTTTTCTCTCCTAAAACACCTAAAAATATGTTTTAAAATTCAGAAAGTGTTTTTTTCTACTATTTTTAATATGCTCTTCAATTGTGCATACCAAAAAATTTTTTTAAAAAACATCGATTTTTTGAGTCAAAAAAAGTATAAGGGATTTTTTTGGTATGCAGAATTGTAAAGTATATTAAAAATAGAAAATAAAAGCTATTTCTGAATTTTTATAAATTTATTATAGGTGTTTTAGGTACATTTTAAAGAAATGTTTGATTTTAGCGTTTCATCACGTCATATTGAGACTAATTCATGCTCTGATTTTAATGATATACTCCCTATATTGAAGCTTAAGACATCTAGTTATGTAACAAACTAGAAAATGTACAAATTACAGGGCATTTATGGCAGTTTGATGACATGAACTGCAAAAATTAAACACTTACCCGTTTTTTCTCTCCTAAAACACCTAAAAATATGTTTAAAAATTCAGAAAGTGTTTTTTTCTACTATTTTTAATATGCTCTTCAATTGTGCATACCAAAAAATTTTTTTAAAAAACATCGATTTTTTGAGTCAAAAAAAGTATAAGGGGTACCCCTTGTCATTTTTTTGACTCAAAAAACCGACATTTTAAAAATTTTTTTTTTGGTATGCAGAATTGTAGAGTATATTAAAAATAGAAAATAAAAGCTATTTCTGAATTTTTATAAATTTATTATAGGTGTTTTAGGTACATTTTAAAGAAATGTTTGATTTTAGCGTTTCATCACGTCATATTGAGACTAATTCATGCTCCGATTTTAATGATATACTCCCTATATTGAAGCTTAAGACATCTAGTTATGTAACAAACTAGAAAATGTACAAATTACAGGGCATTTATGGCAGTTTGATGACATGAACTGCAAAAATGAAACACTTACCCGTTTTTTCTCTCCTAAAACGCCTAAAAATATGTTTAAAAATTCAGAAAGTGTTTTTTTCTACTATTTTAAATATGCTCTTCAATTGTGCATTCAAAAAATTTTTTTTTAAAAACATGATTTTTTGAGTCAAACAAAGTATAAGGGGTACCCCTACTCATTTTTTTGACTCAAAAAACCGACATTTTTAAAATTTTTTTTTGGTATGCAGAATTGTAGAGTATATTAAAAATAGAAAATAAAAGCTAATTTTGAATTTTTATAAATTTTTTAAAGGTGTTTTAGGTACATTTTAAAGAAATGTTTGATTTTAGCGTTTCATGACGTCATATTGAGACTAATTCATGCTCCGATTTTAATGCCAGTTTGTAGGATTCTTGTTGTTTGTTGATTGGCAGATAGTTGAGTCACTGATTACCAGGGAAAGGATTTTCTTGACCTTGCCTTTTTACCAACATTGTCTTTTGGGCCACATTTATTAGTTTAGGCCCAGTTGTCATTCATCTTAACCAATTTTAGGTTTTTAGTAGACCCGAAGAAGCATATATTCAAAAATTTGCCAAAATCTGGTGATTTTAAGTGTTGTGTTTTAATTTTAATTATTTTTCCAATGTATATCGTAACATTAGGAAGCCAGATTGGAGATATTTGAAATATTTTGAACGCGATCGATGAGCGATTGCAAAAAACAAAAGAACCAGTGGCTGAAGCTGTGGTGAAAATTTTCAAAGCCGTCTTTTCTGCAAATGACGGACTCAAGACTATCAGAAAAATAAATAATGTTGTGAATGGCACCGGAGGACTTCAAATTGCCCCAAATATTGAAGTCGACGACGTGACGTCTTTTAACTGGACTCGACTCGATGGAATATACAATCCAAATTAGAATTTAAATATATTGGATACTTGATAGCTTTACCATTTTAAAATATGAACATAGATACATGGTGTCGTACGAAACTGAAGGACCATTTTACAATTTCATTTGATCAATTTTTTGAGATGCTTTATTGTGTAGGTATGAGTATTTTGGTGAACTCCCATTCGGTTGCGAAACTTGTGTAACTATGGGCTATCTCCATCCAGCTATGAAGTGTGAAGATCGGATCGGTTGTGTACTTTCCTAATATTGATAGAGATGTTGATGAAATGTATGCTTCTGTGGTTGCATTTCATATAAAAAATATCATATAAGAAATCTTTAGAAATCCATATTCGAAAAGTCGCTCATTCTGCTTACTATAACATGGACCGTAGTAAGTGTCACAGTCATTCATCTTCCAATTTCCGGGCGCATCCAATCGCATTTTCCAGAAGTTAGTAATGTTTGCTCTGTGGCACCTTTGGGCTAATATTTCGGCTTTAGCATTTCTGGTTATTATTCTTACGTTCAAGGTAGAAAAATGAATATCGTTGTGCTTTTTACGTCTAGAATGGTTGTTAACAATTGGGTGGTTGTCAACAGGATAATCAGTCATTTTCAAGGCTTTGGTTGCTTCATAACAATTGAGTTCTTCCCTGGTTAGAAGCATTTTAAATTTATTAGATACCGCTAGCACACTGGGTTATCCGTATCCACACTTGTATGAGCGCTGCCGCTGATCTTTAACAGCATCCGCCATTATCTATATTTATTGTGACTGGCTAACCTTAATCCTTTGTTGTTATATGTCAAGGTAGCTCATGTAGGTTGTTTACTTCGTCTAGCCTAACTCTGTCTTGGGAAGCTTTATGGTTAAAGCGTCTTTATGGGTAAATTGTCTTATGGAAAGAGACATCCAACCCTGTTCCTATCTGCTGTCACGAAGACTTTACAAATGAGTTAAAACCCAATATACGGTAAATGTACGAGATACTCAGCAGTCTCCATATGGAGGTTAAGATTCTTAGTTAGAAGGCATCAGAAACGCTAGAATATTTATGCAATCAGAGGAGTGTAAAACCAAGATTATCTATTTGTATCCTTTGCAGAAATCCAGTAGCGCCCTTTCTAATAGCTTGTCGGCAGTGTGTAGATAGGAAGCTTTATATGAAAAAATGAATATCTGGAATAAACGGCCAATACAAAGCCTCATACCTAGCTTTTCCCTTGATTCGTGTGTGCAAAGTTATTATTTTTGCCACAAATAAGAGGACCTCCTGTTTAACGCTGAATTCGCAGGGAAAAATTGAGAAGTGTTACTCATGGAAGATTGTCAGACTTTCGCTAGAGGTGGAGCAGTGAAATAATTTTTTTTGACACTATCGGGATTTGAACCGGCGGAACCCCGTGTTTAGTAGCCCTACGCACCACTAACCATTATTCGTGGCCAATCACCCATTATATGCTACACGTCTCCACATGCTTGTATACTAGACAGTCCTCGCAATGGCAAATCTTCCTAATTGTGACGTGGTAGATTCATTGAATGAATTTATTTGTTTAATTTTTAGGTCATGATGGCGGCCCTTTCAAGTGTAACTCTTTATTTTACCTCCTAAAAGCGTCGCACAATAACACTAAAAAAAACGTTTTTTTCCGTAACCAAGCATAACAAAGGTAATTCCGGCTACAGGATCCTTTCATATGCAGCTGATTGCTGTTTGGGCTGTTTGAATTTTTTTTTCAAAAGAAGACAGAAATTTGAAAAGTTTCTTATGATTAAAAAGTATCAAGGACTTTGCAAACTTAAGGACCTACTTCTTGAACCTTTTTCTTAAAAGTCAAAAGACAATACAAACAAAATAAAAAGTTCCCTTTCACATGTGCGCGCATAGGACATAACAACGTCATCCCCCTTAGAGCATTTTGAAAACCCTCTGAGTAGCGTTTGTTGAATTTTTAATTAAATACATGACACAACAACAAAAGGGGGTGGCATTTGTGCACCACATGCATACGTTGCGTGCGTACTGTTGAATGTGTTATTCTGATGACAATGTGGTTTTGGGGTTGCTAGTGACACAAGTGGTATGGGGATTGCGTGTGTCATGTGTTATGCTCATGCGAACTGAAAGTGCGAATATAATTATGAATATGAAGATATGCTTGATGACATTTTCAAATTTTAAAACGACGGAAATGCTGATGTGTTAATGAGTCACTTAACTGCGACCTGTCCGCTAATATAAGTACATGTGTGTACGTCACATGCAACACGATATTGTACTTGAAATGTGTACCTCAGTGTGAGGGGGGTATTCGATTAAATTGAATATACAGGCTAAGTGGTGTCTGTATTTTTTTAATTTTTAGTTCATTTGGAGGTAAAATGAGTCTTAAAACAACAAAAATTAGAGTACCAAACTCTGCCACCAAAATCATGCGTGATTCGGAATCACGATTAACCGGTATCGCTGTAAGATGGTGGGATCAAATTTATCGTGTGTAGGGTATTTCTAGGTCATATTAAAGAGAGTTAAGGTTTATTTCAGGGATTATTATAAAATTTAGTCTTAGCTTGCTCTTATTTATAGGGTAGTATTTGGATCCGCGATTTTTCCCAGTCTTTAACATTGGTACTGGCATAGGTATCTGATATTTTCGGCCGATAAAATCGAATCGATTCTATGAACGATCTACTGAACATTATAAAAATTCGGCCGATAAAATCGAATTATTTCTTAATCGATCTTATCTCCTGAAAATTATAAAAATTCTGTTCGTTATTATACCCTACAGAGACAAACAAATATATGGACCGATTCAGAATTGCTAGCTGGGTCGATATATATGCGGGTGCCCTAAATTGGGCCTAAAATAATGAGCTAGAATGCTGAAATTTGGTGAAACCTTCTCTTCGTTGTTCCAGCAGAACAAGTGTACATTTTTTGTTGCTGCTGATCGATTTTTTTTTTTGCATGGGCTGATGGAAATCTCGATAGGCACGATGAGCACGTGCCCAAACCCCCGCTTAAACCCCCACCCTTTTTGTATTTGTTTTGCAACTATGTTTGCGACTTATCTAGCAATTTGTTTATCACGAGTGATGATTGTTTGGCAGGTAACTTTCCTTTGAGAGTTCCTGCTTTTTCCTCAATTTATAGCGCGGTTTGTTATTATCGGGACAAATCTAAGGGCTTAGTTCTTTGAAGACACCGCAATAAATTTGTTTCGTCAAGAATTTGGAGGACCGTTGTGTTAACGTTACTCAATAAACGTTTTTTATGTTTGCGTGCAAAATTTTTCGTTTAATCTTCAACCGCGGGAATACCCAGATCTCTGCATAGATCTTCATTCCTTATATACCACGGCGCATTAGAGAATGGTGTGAACATTTTGTTTTCAAAAGCTTGGAAAATATTTAGATTCGTTTCACTGGTACAACCCATAGTTGTATACCATATGTCCAGACCGGCTTTAGCACTTTCCTATATAATAGCAGCTTGTTATCAAGGCTAAGCTTCGAATATTTTCCGAGTAACCAGTGCTCTGTATTTATTTTTAAGTTGTTCGCATTTCTTTTTCGCATGCGACTTCCATTTTAATTTTGCATCGAGTGTCATTCCGAGATATATCGCTTTATTTGCAAATGGGACTCGAACCGTATCGAGAAATACTGGCAAATTGTCTGTCCGTTTATACAAAAAGACTACATGAATCGATTTGCTGTCGTTAAGTACAATCCGCCAGGACTTTGTGCATTCATCGACCTCGTTAACAGCGTTTTGTAATTTCATATTTGTTTCCTGCATTGTTGTGCCGACTGGTAGTATAGCTCTATCGTCAGCAAACGTGGCAACTATTGTATCGATTGTTTGTGGGATATCCCGTGTAAATCGGAGGTACAAGAGTGATCTAAGGACGCTTCCTTGGGGTACTCCTGCCAATATTTCTTTGAACTCCGAATATCCGTTTCCAAGTTTCACACGGATGAGTCGATACTCAAGATTTTATTTCATTTTTCAGGCAGAACTTGTCTTAGCTTGCATTGAATGACTCTATACCAAACTTTGTCAAAAGCTTGCAACACGCCAAGAAATACGGCAGAGCTAATTTTCTTTTCTTCGGAAGCTTTCTCAATTACATCAGTAATCCGATGAACTAGGTCCACAGTCGAATGCTTACTTCTAAACCCAATTTGATTGTCCGGTAAAAGGCGTTTCTGATCAATAATGGGGTGTAAGCGACTGACTAATATCCTTTCTAAAAATTTTGAAATTATTGGAAGAAGTGAAATAGGTCTGTAAGATTTTATTTAAAAAAATAAAATCGTTTTATATCAAAATAAAAAGACTTTAAGAAATAAAAATAGATGAGATTAGTGTGGTTGTCGTCAATTCTACTCAACTGAGCCCCATTGTATAGAACCTCGTTGCGATAATATTTTATGTACTCGGAGTCCGGCGTTCGGTACAATCCTAAGCAGGATCGGAGACAACGCCTCTCAAACAGCCGTGTCCTTTCCATGTAGCATGGTGATACATTGAACCACACGGGACAACCGTAAGCGATGATCGGCCTTATGAGGGCCATGTAGCAAATAACTTTCACCCTTGAATCAAGTTGACTGCAATGAAACAATCTTCTTGTCAGAGCATAAGCCCCCCTAGCCCTGGCCAGACAAGCATCCACATTTTTATTAAAATACAGAAACTTGTCAAGCCAGATGCCAAGGTATTTGACTTCACTTCTCACCGCCAACGGCCGTCCATGCTGTCCCAGGATACACAATTTTTTCCAGTTTTTTCTGGTATCGTAAGAAGCCCTCTGCACTGAGGTCCTGAACAGAATTGTTTCGGTTTTTTGGAAATTGATCCTCAATTTCCAATCCTCGCAATATCCCTTAATGTGATCCAAGTCATGCTGCAAAAGTATGTTGACAACTCCGATTTTCGGACCTGATCTGTACGCCACCAGATCATCTGCGTACGCTATAGCGTGACTGAGGGAACCTACAAGATCACTTGTACAAATGTTAAACAATATCGGGGAGTTCACCGCCCCCTGTTGTAAACCGTTTTTAATTTCAAAGACTTTACTCGAAGTTACGTTGCCAAACTTGACAACGAACTTCTTTCCCATAAGCATTTCATAAATCATATATAGCATGGGTTTACGCATGCCCAGTCTGGTTAGCTTGTAGAAAAGCCCCTCTAACCATACGGTGTCGAAGGCCTTCTCAAAGTCAACAAGACAGGCCCCTGTGCATTGTCCTTTGGATTTATTGCATTGGATGTCGGAGACTAGTTTCGACGCGGCATGAATAGTGTCATTCCTCGCTCGAAAACCAAACTGATTTTCCGGAATAATTTTATATTCCTCGACCCACTTAAGCAGAGCTTTATTGACTATCTTCTCGAATACCTTGCTTACATTCGGCAGAAGGCTTATTGACCGAAGATTTGCAGGGTTTGTTCTGTCCTTGTCCTTTTCGGGGATAGGATGTACCACCGCCGTTTTCCAGTGCACCGGATAATGTGCATTATTCAGTGCATTGTTAAACAGCGTGGTGAAAATATCGACCGCTTCCATCGGAAGGTGCCTCGATACGAAGTTTGGGACCCCGTCCTCTCCCGCCGACTTTTAGTGATACGAAGATGTCCAGGAGTTCATCTTTTTGCACGAACAGCATCAGGCTATTGGCGACTATGCCATTTGAAGGATTTTCGTCATTGAATACGGTAAAACCGTGATTCTCAGATCGCCAAGCTTGAAGTTCGATTCGTAGATAAAAGTGATTCATCATGCCATTTCCCCTGTAACACAAAAGGATATTTAAATATTTGTTTTTCTAATGCATTGGCTAATGGAATTATAATTTAACATAAAATAAACACATGAGATAAGATTATATAAAAATTTACGGCTTATAGTATAGTTACCTGTAAACGCAAAACGTTTGCCTGTCATGTTTCAGCGGTGTGATTGTAATTTATGTTCCACAAACGTGTGCTGCACCCCATGACAGTCGGCTATTGCAAAAGACGTAGGTGTTAGACACCTTCAATCGACACATGGTAGTGCAATAAAACTAAATTTATAGATATTCTCATTAATGAAAAAAAAATTAACAAATTGCTGATTTAAAAAATAATAAATGTTAAGGTCGATAAAAACGTACTCATATCTCTGCATTTTATGTTGCGTAGTTTGTTTAAAATAGTAAAGTTATGTTGATTCAATAATTCTAATGTATTGCACTATTTATTTAATTATACATAACAGTTAAAACTAACGTTCTTGTGGAACTGCATGTTTATGTGTTTAAAATACCTAAACGCGTAATGTCAGTAGAAGATTACTGCGTAGAGGCAGATTTTTATATTTTTAATGGTTTTGGCATGATTATCCAACACCAAAATCCTCAGACCCGACATGCACTCAACCATTATCCTTAAATCTATTCGTAACATTAGCATGGGCCTTTGCCTAGTTTTGGGGATTTTTTTATTTTAACGTTTTTTTTAGGTTCTTGGTCGCGCAAATGGATGCGGTGTTCTATGGATACTCCTAGTAGGCCTAGGGATACAATTCTGCGTACTTTTACCATGCTTAATGCAAAAGTTTTGTTAGGCCTATAAGCTTCTTATGGGATTCACTCTGTTTCTGATGTTTCTGGTAGTCTTATATTTTAATTCTTCTACGTTTTAACTGAACCCGAAATTATCCACCCAGCCTTTATCTGAGTACATACAAGAAGGTGAATTATTCTGGCCGGTATAGGTAGTAGTTGCAGTCGGTGTTGCAGGTCATCCTGCCTACTTGGAGTCATGAGGATTCATGCTTGGAGTCATGAGGACACATTCTTTGTTTAATTCTTTGAACTCATGATTTTTGTTGACAGTAGTTGCATCCGGGTACTCCTGTAAAAGGTCCTTCCAACAGTATGAAACTGTCGTGAGTAGACTTAACAATTCATTATTCAGAATCGTCTTCAAAATGTTGGAAATAAATAAGGAAGCTATACTTAAGGGGGCTCAGTGGCGCGATGGTTAGTGCGATGAATTGCCGTGCAGAAGGTCTGGGTTCGATTCCCAGCCGTAGCTACACCTAAATGATTTTTCACTTTCCCTCCTCTCGTGATGATCTGACAAATCATCCGAGTAGTACTTATTGTCATGAAAAGCTTATCTCAACTTAGCCGTTCGGAGTCGACATAAAACAGGAGGTCCTGCCATCGTGCTAAGAAGTACACACGCACACATGAATGGTTGTGAGAAAAAAGCTAGGCCCTTGGTACTAACGGGCCTGTTGCACCATAAATTTATTTATTTAAACTTAAGGGCACTACCAGGCAATGTCAAATATTTATTTAACGCCCGAAATTGCATTGATCCACGGAAAAGTGTACCCCTGATGGCTTGTGACTTTTGCAAACTTCTGAGGACCTATTTACTTACTCAAGTGGTGCTACAGCCCGGTATGAACCTGAGCCTCAAACAACACCACTTTTCAACTAGCCTGGTCCGTATCTAACTACCTCCAGCTGCGCACTCCAATTTGGTTGATGTCGGTTTCTACCTGTTCGCGCACCTTAAGGCAAGTTCTTCCTCTACTGCGTATGACGTCTGGCTGGGAATCGAAGACTCTGCGAGCCGGAGCATTGGTGTCCATTCGATCTTCATTACCTGCCCATCTCAAACGTCCAATGCGGAGTTTTTTTGATAAGGGACATGTCGCTGTACAGATCGTATAGTTCTAGGTGGAATCTTTGTCTCCATGGCCCGTCAACGTAAACGGGACTGAAGTTCTTCGAAGAATTTTGCTCTTGAATCGACGAAGGATTATTTCATCCGCTTTTCATACGGTTCATGCTTCAGCGCCGTAGAGTTGGACTGGGATGATCAAGGTCTTCTTTAGAATCTCATTGGTAGTTCGAGCGGGGGCTTTAGGCTCCATGCTTCAGCGCCGTCGAGCAGGACTGGGATGATCAGGGTCTTATAAAGGATCGACTTAGTAGTTCGAGTGTGGGACTTACAACTGAATTGCCTTCTGAGCCCGAAGAAAGAGAGGTTGGCAAGAGTAATTCATCGTTTATGTTCTGACGATATGTTGTTTCAGAGTTAATTTCGAACCCTAGGTATAAAAAGTCCCGTACTACCTCAAAGTTATATCTGTCAATGGTGACGTTCTGTCCAATTCGTCGATGTTGTGTGTCCTTTCGTGTTGACAGCATATACTGCGTCTTTTCCTCATTTACTGCTTAACACATTTTTGCAGCTTCCTTCTCTATACTACCAAACGTGGCTATGACATCCCGTTGAGTCCTACCAATGATGTCAATATCGTCGGCGTATGCTAGTAGTTGCAACGATTTTTGAAATATTCTGCCTCTAGTGTTGGCTAAGGAGTTTTGCACAATCCTCTCAAGAATCAGATTGAAGAAGTCACATGACAGCGCATCGCCTTGCCTAAATCCTTTTTTGGTATCGAATGTGTCAGTGAGGTCGTTTCCAACCCTGATGGAGCAGCGGGAATTCTCCATCGTCATCCTACAAAAACGGACGAGTTTGGGCGGTATACCAAAACTAGACATGGCTCTGTATAGTTCGTCTCTATAAATGCTGTCGTATGCGGCTTTGAAATCGATGAATAGGTGGTGGGTATCGATTTGGACATCTTGGGTTTTTTTCCAGGATCTGCCGAAGTGTGAAAATTTGATCGGTTGTGTACGTTCCTGGCCTAAAACCACACTGATAAGGGCCGATCAGGTTGTTGGTAAACGGTTTCAGGAGTTCACATATTACGGCAGATAGGATCTTGTAGGCGATGTTGAGGAGACTTATGGCTCTGTAGTTGGCGCAGTTTAGAGGGTCTAATTTTTTGTTGATCGGGCAAACGATGCTGAGGTTCCATTCTTCAGGCATACTTTCTTCCGACCAGATTTGGCCTATGAGTTGATGGATGTTACTTACCAAGTCATCTCCGCCAGTTTTATAAAGATCGGCGGGAAAGCCGCTATTTTCGGCAGCCGGGTCGGGTGTTTGGCAGTTTTCGCTGTTGTTGCCAATATTGAATGGCAATATTGCCTGACAGCAGAATGTTATTCGTCATCGCAGTTTAACAGCCTGCAGAAGTGGTTCTTCCATATCCTAAGCACCGACTGTGTCTCAACTACTATATTTCCTGGTTCATCTCGTCAGGATTCTGTTAGATCCTTGTATCCTTGGCTATGACGTTTTTCACCTTGGTAAAACTTGCGAACATCGTTCCTGGAGTGATACCACTCTATACCCTCGATCGCGCGCTTTTCTTGCCCTTTTTTCTTCTTTCGGTGTTCTTCCCTTCTACTTTGCCTACAAAGCTCAACGGCAGCTCTCGTTTTTACCTGCAGCTTAACCTTGTAGGCCTCGTTCTTGGCTGCATCTGTCGGTATTCCTCTCTTTTTGCCGGCCCATCCCATTTCCTGGATGGCAGTAATGTCTGCTTTGTAGTAGTTCAGGGCCTTTGCTAGTTGTTCGCTTGCACCTCTCCTGGTTAATGTTCTCACATTCCAGGTGCAGATACGAACGTCGTTGTCCTTTTTTCGTTTTGCCGTGTTGTCAACAATAAAATCAGTCCTTTTCGAGGCTATTGGTTGCTTCGTAACCGTTAGATTTTTCTGTGATTGGGTAGTTAACCCAAAGCACAACCCCCAACAGGGAGGACCAGTTGCAATTTATTAGATACCCCTAGGACAAGGGGCCATCAGTATCCACTACGGGATTGAGCGCTGTCGTTGGCCTTTCGGTTCATCCGCCACCAGCTCTGTTCAAGGGGTCTGACTAACCCTTGAAATTCCCAGACAACCTGTTGTCCGAATATTTCGATGCAGCTTGTCTAGGTTCGCCTGGGACAGCAGGCCGGGTATTCATTCCGTGCCATTCTGACCTGGCTGTATATAGTGTTGCTGTTTTTCGTCGTGTTATCAACACTCGCGCTTATCGTTTATCAAGTCAAACCCGGTTGAATGAGACCAGTACCCGATGGCTACCACTTGGCGGTTAAAAATTTGCTCTTGATGTGTAGTCACAGTTGCAACCACTTTGCATTGCCAAGTTAAAGCCAATCAGAGTCTACCTTCGTTCTACAACACCCAACCACCCGTTATTACTTCTTGGATAAAAATTGTGTGATAGTTGTGTTTGCACTTTAGATATCCATATTATCCTATTATTCGTTCTATTCGTCTTTACTTCCTGCGTAAGAAGGTTAAATAAAAATTGTTATCTCTGTTAAAATTGCTAAAGTCTATTTCATTTGGAAATTGGAATATATAATAGAAACCTAAATACGTGTCACAATTTAAAGATTTATTTATCGCTAAAAATTACGCATAACAAGTTGATATTGTGAACTGCCCAAATCCGAGACATTACCATCTCTCCACTAAGGTTCCTCA
The DNA here is from genome assembly GCA_949824845.1 of Rhingia rostrata. Classification (NCBI taxonomy): domain Eukaryota; kingdom Metazoa; phylum Arthropoda; class Insecta; order Diptera; family Syrphidae; genus Rhingia; species Rhingia rostrata. Next base: position 29,345,949 of record OX463758.1, read on the forward strand.
TACTAGGTGTTAGTAAAGTCATGAACCGTTCTCTTTGTAACTGCCAATCTAGTACATAATATTCCACAGACTAAAGTCTACTCTTAGGAATTCTCTCTTTTAGTTTTGGACATTGCGCATGATTTTACTAAATTAAGAGAGAACCAAGCACAAGTAAACAAAAACAAAATTCGCTTTTACTTTCCCCGCAACCAACAAAAAGTTGTTGCTTCTGTTTTCGCAATTCTCAATGGTAAATCCCATCAGGAATGAACGTTTCAGCCGTGTAAGTTCTACTCCGGACTCTCAGTTTCAATGGACACTAATGTTCGTCAGCATGGTGGATCTTTTACCGGCGCTTTCTCATGGTAGACATTCGTATTCTTTGTCGTAATGAAAAATTTCCTTTTGTTGGGTGCCTGCGAATATGCAAACATTTGCCGGTATATTGTTTACGATGCGCTGTTTTGTTGTATAATTTACGGAGTTGATTTTTACGGATAATCGGATTTAATTTAATTTATTTGAAATCAGCGGGATTTATGTGCTAAGTGATGCTAACATAATATTGTGTTACATGATTTAAATGCCTTTTACCACGTGTATATGTTTATATTACTGTGGGTGTGTTTGTATTTGCAATCATAGGCATTGCGTGCGAAAACTACGTTAATACTTGGTTATCATAAAATTAGGTAATTAGAAATTATACCGAAAACGTTGATGACCCTTATTATTCATAATTAGTTCATTCAGTTTAAGAAGTTAATTTTCAGATAATGACGACAATTCTTAAGGTAGCGCCAGTTTTTTTTTTTTTTGGTGTTGTTGAGTGAGACACTGATGTCAGCTGTAAAATTAAGTCGACGAACCCTAGTTGATCGTCAGTCCATATAACACAATCGGACTCACCTGTCCCAATGTTGATTTGTAGATGCTTGAATAGTCGTTAAAACGTTGATTGGCTTTCATTGACCACTTTACGAATGAAACTTACTTTAAGCTAATGGATGCTATTCTCATATATAATGTGCCTAGGATGAATGAAATACAAAATATAAATTCTGTAATAAAATGATTTTATACTCGATTTTGGATATTGTGGTTTATAAGAGCAGAGTGATATAAATACCTACGAGCTAGTACACTGAGCAAACATACCTCTTTTCAAATTGTTTGCCTTTTTCTCTGATATCACAACCATAAATGAATAAAATTACAGTTTTAGGCTTAAAGGCAAATAGGATGATATGAGTGATAAGCATACAGAAAACCTGTTGATGACAAGTCTAGTTTTAAGTTGATATTGCCGCACGTCTTGAGGAAACATTTAAACCATTTGATGGTCCAGAAAACATTCATTTATTCGAGACTAAAACCGATGGTATAATTTTTAGAAATGCAAGCATTGTCGAGCTTGAAAAGGAAATACAGAAACTAAAGCTTAAGAAAGATCCGGGTTATGGCCTGACTACTGGAGAACTTCTTAAAATATTGCTCCGGAAAGCATTAACTAAACTCCTATACATCGTAAATGCAGCAATTAGATTAGAATTCATACCAAGACAGTGGAAAGTCGCGAAAGTGGAATAAACCTGGGCATCAACCAATATGCCTCTCCAATTATCCCGGTCCTTAGCTTACTGCCCCAGTTGCGCACTCCAAGTTGGTTGAGGTCGGTTTTATCTTGTGCGCGCCACTTAGGGCGAGGTCTTCCTCTACTGCGTCCGATGTCTGGGTGGGAATCGAAGACTCTGCAAGCCGCTGTATTGGTGTCCATTCGTTCTACATGTCCTAGCCATCTTAAACGTCCAATGCGGAGTTTTTTGACCAGAGGCAAGTCGCTGTACAGCTCGTATAGTTTTTGGTTGAATCTTCGCCCATAGCTCGTCAATGCAAACGGGACCGAAGATTTTTCGAAGAATTTTCCTCTCGAATCAACCAAGGATTTCCTCATCCATTTTTGAGGCGGTCCGTGCTTCAGCGCCGAAGAGCAGAACTGGGATGATCAAGGTCTTATATAGGATCTCCTTAGTAGTTCGAGTGAGGGCTTTACTACAAAATTGCCTTCATAGCCCAAGAAAACAGCGGTTGGCAAGAGTAATTTTCCGTTTAATTTCTGACGAGATGTTGTCAGAGTTATAGCGGAGCCGAGGTAGAAAAATTCCCGTACTACCTCAAAGTTATATCTGTCAATGGTGACGTTTTGTCCATATCGACGATTTTGTGTGTCCTTCCGTGTTGACAGCATATACTTAGTTTTGCCCTCATTTACTGCTAAACCCAATTTTGGCGCTTCCTTCTCTATAATAGCAACCGTGGTTATGACATCAATATCGTCGGCGTATGCTAGTAGTTGCACCGATTTTTGGAAAATTGTGCCTCTGGTGTTGGCACGCCTCTGAAGTTTTGCACAATCCTCTCAAGAATCAAATTGAAGAAGTCACAGCGCATCGCCTTGCCTAAATCCTTTTTTGGTATCGAATATGTCAGTGAGGTCGTTTCCGACCCTGATGGAGCAGCGAGAATTCTCCATCGTCATTCTACACAAACGGACGAGTTTGGGCGGTATACCAAAACTAGACATGGCTCTGTATAGTTCGTCTCTATAAAAGCTGTCGTATGCGGCCTTATAATCGATGAATAGGTGGTGGGTATCGATTTAGACTTCTTGGGTTTTTTTCCAGGATCTGCCAAAGTGTGAAAATTTGGTCGGTTGTGGAATTTCCTGGCCTGAAACCACACTGATAAGGGCCGATCAGGTTGTTGGTAAACGGTTTCAGGCATTCACATTTGACGGCAGATAGAATCTTTTAGGCGATGTTGAGAAGACTTATGCCTCTGCAGTTGTGGATCGGACAAGCGATGCTGAGGTTCCATTTTGTTGGCTTGCCTCTTTCTTTACTTTCATCTGACCAGATTTGGCTTACGAGTTGGTGGATATTACTGACCAAGTCATCTCCGCCGGCATTGTAAAGCTCAGCGGGAAGGCCGTCATTTCCGGCAGCATTATTAAGCTTCAGTTTAGATATTGCTATCCTGACTTCATCCACGTCGGGTGGTTGGCAGTTTTCACTGTTGTTGGCAGTATTGAATGGTTTGTTTTGCCTGAAGTCTAAAGAAGTGGTTCTTCCATATCCTCAGCATCGACTGTGTTTCAACTACGATATTTCCTTGTTCATCTTGACAGGGTTCTGTTCGAGCCTTGTATCCTTGGCTTTGATATTTTATACTTTGGTAACACTTGCGAAGATCGTTCCTGGAGTGGCACTTCTCTATATCCTCGATCGTGCGTTTGTCCTTCTTCTTGCTCTGCTCTTCTGATAAGCCGGTGTTCTTCCCGTCTTCTTTGCCTATAGATCTCAATGGCAGCTTTCGTCTTCACCTAGCACATCATCGTTGCCATTGTCCTTTGTCATTCGATGCCGGTGGTATGGTGTGAATCGAGAGGTTAAGGGGTACCTCTGCGTTAAATTAGCCCAGCACGATTTGTAGCATCGTACTTCGGTAGTCGCTAATAGGTTTTGTCCAGGGGCGTGAGCGCATATAAGGCTCATATTGGCGAATCTGGCCTTGATGCATATTGTTGCAATGCATTCGCTTTTGTCTTGGAAACATAAGACTTCTTGCATAATACTGGCTTTTATAACAAATCCGCATACGAACAGTCGATATTTCTGCCCATTATAACACGGTCCGTAGTAGATGTAACAGTTCATCCTCTTGTTACTCGGCCCATCTCATCGTATTTCCTGGATGGCAGTAATGTCTGCTATCTAGCCGTTTATGGCTTCCGCTAGTTGTTCGCTAGCACCTCTACTGTTCAATGTTCTCACATTCCAGGTGCAGACACGAACGTCCTTGTCGTCAACAATAAAATCAGTCTTTTCCAAGGCTATTGGTTGCTTCGTAACTGGTAGAATTTTTTCCATGGGTGAGTAGTTAACCCAAAGCACATCCTCCAACCTGGAGGGCCAAAACACAAATACAGATACAAATTTTTGGCGCGCAAGGCTCGTTAGTAACCATGGCCTAGCTTTCTTACAACCATTCATGTGTGCGTAAGTACTTCCTGCACGATGGTGGGAACTACTGTTTTATGCCGAGTCCGAACAGCGTTGAGACAAGCTTTTGTTGACAACTTATACTACTCGGATTTTTTGTCAGATCATCACGAGAGGTGGGCCAGTGAAAAAGTCATTTACGTGCTGGCACGGATCGGAAACGAACACAGACTTTCCTCGCGGCAGTTCATCGCGCTCAGTGGCGCGATGGTTAGCGCCACTGAGCCCGTCTGGAGTACCAATTCCAATTTATTAGATACTTCGCCATTAGTACTGACTCCGGGATTGAGCGCCGGCGTTGGCCTTTCGGTTTATCCGCCACCATCTCTGTTCAAGAGGCCTGACTTACTCTTAAAATTCCTGGACAACCTGTTGTCCCCCAAAATTGAGGGCAGTTCCATTTTATTAGATAATCCTAGGACACGGGGTCATCAGTATCCACTACGGGATTGAGCGCCGCCATTGGCCTTTCGGTTTATCCACCACCATCTCTGTTCAAGAGGCCTGACTTACTCTTAAGATTCCTAGACAACCTGTTGTCCCCCAACCTTGAAGGCCAGTTCCATTTTATTAGATAATCCTAAGACACGGGGTCATCAGTATCCACTACGGGATTGAGTGCCGTCGTTGGCCTGACTAACCCTTGAAAGTCCGAATATGTCGAAGCAGCTCATCTAGGTTCGCCTGGGACAGCAGGCCGGGTATTCATTCCGTGCCATTCTCACCAGGTCGTATTATCAACACTCTCGCTTATCGACAAATCCGGTTGGATGAATAAGCACTTGATGTGTAGTTAGAATTACAACTAGTGGGCATTGGCAAGTTAAAGCCAATCAGAGTCTACCCTCGTTTTACCTCGTTTCCACACTATTTATTGACATTCTTGCAAAACTCTTCCAATTCCATTTAGAACTGCATATTCAGTTGTAATTTAAAAGCCGAGTGCGCTGTACGACCACCATCCAAATTTGTAGCAGCTATTCCAGACGATGCAAGTGCTATTGCTGTATTGGTTGTGATCTTATAGTCGCTAATAGCAAACGCTGATCTTCTATAACGAAGAACGCTGAATCAAGAGAAAAATGTTGTATCAGTTAAAATTTGACCGATCAAAACTATTTTTTGTTTTATCTTAAGCGAGTTTTTTTTGTACCGAAAACAGTTTTTTTTACAAAAAAAAAACCTTAAAAAAGTGAGAGGGGCAAAAATCTGAGTGTTTACGAAATATAGATATCAAGAATGTCTTAATATCTTGCTCAGACACTTTTTCAAAATTCCTTACGGTTTAACTAAAATAACGTTCTTCTTAAAAGTGGGCGTGGCAGTGGGCAGATTTTGAAAAAATGGCCTATCCCATTTTCATTGGTTTTCTGAATAAAAAAAAAGTAAATTGGTTGACAAAAAACTAATTCGCCTATAAAAAAAGAATGGGGCAAGTGGAAATTGTGCACAAATCACAAAAAAAAATTGCTACATGTAAAATTAATAATACGAGGGCGAAATCAGAAACAAAACAATATTTCAAAATTATGAATAATTTAAAACAAAAGGATTTATTTCAATGATTATATTTTTAATTTTTTTTATTCTATCAGTTTCAGTTATCTAATAATTAAAACCGTTTTTTTTTTAATTATGCCTTGCGAATAAAGATGAACAGCTATAACATCCTATTCCATTAATGAAACATTAAGATCAAAGGATATTTTTATTTCATCCCCCCTGGCTGCAAGAGCAAACGTAAAGCTGTGTAATTTTCCATCTTTTTATGATGTCTTTTTGCGGTCCTTTGATTATCCGATAGGATGAACAAAACGGAAGGGAGACACAATGGTTTTTTTTTTCTAAAGGAAAGTAATAACTTCCAATTTTACTCTCAGACGCCTCTTATGGTGAAAAAAAACGCAATTTGTAAATATATGTGTCATTTTGAAGTAGAAAATAATGATATTGGTTGTCATTAATAGAATTACAAAAAAAATCCTTGAAGTAGAGTGTGATATAGTACAGATAATCTGATGTTTACGTAACGACTGGTAGTTTACTTTCAAGCATTTTTTCGATTGATATCTGTAGAAAAATTTTGAAATTTGTTGAAACGTTATAAATAACGTGAATTATCATTGCTTTTATTAAATAAACGCTTAATCAAAATTAATGATTAAGGATAGTATTTCATAATGTAATCAATTAAGGATGTGCTGCACATACAGTGGTGGGTGCACGACTAAGTCCTACCAAAGATTATAAAGCCATACAGATGACGCACAGCATACAAGAAGAACTGTTCTAGACGGGTCGTACTGACACAGCCCGCCATTTATTTGGATCTCGTTTCTTATGTGTGCACGTGCATACGTGGTACAAGATTTGAAGATGTTTCCGTACAAAGTCCAGACGGTGCATCAGCTGTTAGCTGCTGACCGCCAATCGCGTCTAACATACGCTCAAGCCATCCTTAATCACCACCAAGAGGAAGATGATTTTTCATCAAAAATAATCATGAGTGATGAGGCCCATTTCCATCTTAGCGGGTACGTAAATAAGCAAAATTTACGCTTCTGGGGCACTGAAAATCCGCGTGTAACCCACGAAGAGCCATTACAGCCGCTCAAAGTCACTGTATGGTGTGCTGTTTTCGCTGGAGGAGTCATCGGACCTTTTTTCTTCGAAGACGTCGCGGGCCAAACGGTTACTGTGAATGGTGAGCGCTACAGAGCAATGATCAACGAGTTCTTTTTGCCGCAACTTGATGAATTGGGATTGGAAAACATGTGGTTCCAACAGGACGGTGCAACGGCACACACTGCACGTGCCACAACCGATATGCTGAAGGATGCGTTTCCCGGGCGCCTAATCTCCCGTTTTGGCGATTTGCACTGGCCAGCAAGATCGCCTGATTTGACCGCTCCAGACTTCTTTTTGTCGGGCTTTTTGAAGTCGCGGGTTTATGTCAACAAGCCTCAGACTGTTCTTAAAGAAAATATCCGTTAAGAATGTGAGGACCTATCGCCGGAAGTTTTGGCCAAAGTGATGGAAAATGCCATAAAAAGGGCTCAAATGACAATCAACTGTGGCGGCGGCCATTTACATGACATCATATTCTCGACTTGATGTAAAAAGAATTAAAAGACCAAATAAAAATAATCCACAAGAAGAATCAAAGTTTTTCTTTTTTTTTTTAAATTACAGCCAAAAAACATCGGAAGATTATTTTTGCGCCACCTGTTATTTCTTCATAAACATAAATATTTTCATTACAACAAAATAATATAAAAAAAAATATCGATCATATTGCCGGACTACAAAATATATCCTTCTTCACTTCCCTGTCACTTCGATTCAGTTATATTCCTATTTAATCAGACTTAACTTTAAGTGTCCCTAACATTGCTCCAAAAGTATCATCATAAAAGCCATTACAAATCAACTACCAATTAAATTTATATTCAATGACACACTTCATGTACCATCCGGAATATATCCTGTGCCTTTAGGGGATGTCCGTTTCATTGTTTCCTAATTCTGTTGAGAAATCCTATTTGTCGTCCACACCTGCCGCACTATATTATACAAAAAATAAAAGGACACATCAAATGTCCTCATCGGACAATACAAATAGAAACGAACCCCTTAAAGCAACCATAAAAGTGTCCTTCATTGTCATTGTCCGTCCATGTGATGCGTACAATGTAATCGACTTAATTGCACCTTGGGGAGAAATCAATAGATTCGGGATCCTAGTTTGATAATTTAATTTTCGATTTACAGGATATTTCATGCTTTCTTTTGAATTGTAAAATAATTTGTTCCAATGGTTTTGTATCTTTTCAGGTAAATACAATTTAAATTTATTTATGGGTCTCTAATGACATGTATCTCATGGAAAAATAATGACGTGAGTAAATTTATAAATATTTCGTTAGGATACAGATTACCATATTCAATTGAATAATTCGCAACACAATATTTTTTAACAAACTTTCATCGCTTTTGGTAAAATTTATTTTTTATTCCTTTTAATAAATTTTTGTATTGTTAAATTCGCATATAGTGAATTAGGTTATAACGACATTTCGGTTATAACGACGAAACTTAATGCTAAAGTTTGGTTTCAAATTAATTAGTGAATAATATCATTCGGTATTAAGGACTTCGTCTATAACGACCATTATGAACTCTCGTCATGAAATTCAGAGATAACGACCGAAATCAAAATACATAAACGAAAATGTTCCCAAAAAATTCAGACATTGAAGAATCATTATTGAAATGGTTTAAGATTCAAAGGAGCAATAATGTGCCCACTACAGGAGCAATACCGCAAACCAAAGCAAATGTGCCCACTACAGGAGCAATACCGCAAACCAAAGCAAATGAAATTGGACAGCTTCTTGGAAAGAATTTTTAATGTACTGAAAGTTGGATCTACCGTTTTCCCATGCGAACTCACATTGTGCAGGAAAATTTTCAGAAGAGGCTAACAGCGTTCAGCCAGAGCAATGCGATGAGGGCTTACAAACGGTATGGCCAATAGTTCGACGAGAGAACCGACTCTTTTAAATTTTTAGTGTGGACGAAGCCGGAGTTTTTTACAAGTTAAGAATTGACAAAAAGTTGAAAAATATCAAAAGAAAGAATAACCGTGCTCGTTGGTGCAAACATGGATGGATTGGAGAAGTTAAAATCTTCCTGTTGTCGCTATTCAAAAATCCAAGCTGTTTCAAAGGTACCAAGTTCTTGTCTGTTGAATACACAGCAAACAAGAAAGCTTAGATGACATTCGGAAGACAAAAAAAGAAAATTTTGTTGCTTGTCGATAGCTGCTGATCTAATCCTAAGACTCAAAACCTTAAACCTTCAATTAAACTAGATTTCCTTTCGCCTAATACAACATCGATATTGCAGCCAATGGACGAGGGTATGATAAGAAGCAATTGCCGCAAAAACTTTGTGTTCAAAATTATTCGGGAAAAAGAAGCCAAGCCACAGCTTGGGATCTTGTTAACAGCAGCACAATTGCTAACTATTTTAAAATGCTGGCTTGAAGTCTTTCAACAACTCTGCAAAAGAAGAACAGTTTGAAGAAGAAGGTTATTGGCCCCAAATGTTCTGTTGTGTCGATTTGCTTTCGCAAATGTGTTGTATTTAATAAAAAACGATTACTAATTGTTTGATGAACGTTATATGTTTATTATGTGACTTGTAGGGTTGGATGTTACGAAAGTTACCATGATGAACAATTCAAGCATCGTCGCTTCAGGAACAGCATGAGAGGAGTACGTTACTATTGATGACAATATTATAACTTCAGGTGATCCAAACTAAGAAGAAATAATGAGTGCTGCTGCTGTGGAAAATTCAGTTCGTGAAAACTCTGGTGACGATGACGGTCCTTTGATCAAAATAAGCCTTTCAATAGCTGAGGCATTAAATGCAATTGATGTTGTTAAGGATTTTTGTTTTCTTTTCTTTTTCCAACACAACATCTGGATTAACAAATATTGTAACTGAAAGAGAAAAAAATTAGAACTTCTCTACCTTACAAATAAACAAACAGTCAGCTATCACAGATTTTTTTCAAGAGAACTGAATTTTAAATTATTATTTTAAAAATTTCCGTATATCAATTCTGTGTAGATATATTTATAATGAACATTTAAAACTTGGATTACTTTTATTTTAATGAAATAAAAATACATAATGACATAACATAGATATTAAAAAAAAAATCGTTTGGATATAGCGACATCCGCTTATAACGACGGAAAATTTGTCTCCCATGAGTGGTCGTTATAACCGCATTGTACTGTACTTGTGTTTTATATCCAAAGTTTTTTTTTTTTAAATGCTGTCATTGTCTGCCCTAGCGAGGTATCCGTCGGAACGGAGAATTTTCCGCAACGCATACTTCGTCGATGTTAAAATTCCATTCGAGGTATGTGTCATCGGAACAAAAATCACTTCACTAAGATTCGTAAATAAATTCCGCAAAGAATTCGTGTAGGAGGAAACCGAAAAAAGAATTGCACTAAGCTGTCAAAAGTTAAAAGTGGCACGAAAAATGCACCTGAACGCACTTCAACGCAATTCGCCGAGATGTGTTACAAAATGTCGGCGAAATTTTGCGAAAAGATTTTTAGAAGAATACCTCAAAGCTCAAATCTATCGAATCGTTCAAAATAGGAGAATTTTCCGCTCCGACGGATACCTTGCTAGGGCTGATAACTTTCAGGTAGTATGGGCTTTATCTACCTCGGCTCCGCTTTTAACTCTGACAACAACATCTCGTCAGAAATTTAACGAAGAATTATTCTTGCCAACCGCCCTCACTCAAATTACTAAGGAGATCCTATATAAGACCTTGATCATCCCAGTCCTGCCCTCAATTCGCTGAAGCATAGATTCGAGAGGAAAATTCTTCAAAATATCTTCAGTCCCGTTTGCGTTGATGGGCGAAGATTCAACCAAGAACTATACGAGTTGTACAGCTTCATACCCTTAGTCAAAAAAAAAATCCGCGTTTAAGATGGCTAGGATATGTAGAATGAATGGGCACCGATACTCCGGCTCGCAGAATCTTCGATTCCCAACCAGAAGTCGGTCGGACGCAGTAGAGGAAGACCTCGCCTTCGCCTCGACAAATAAAAACTGACCTCAACCAACTTGGAGGGCGCAACTGGAGTTGGCTAAGGACTGGGCTAATTGGAGAGGCATATTAGTCGGGGCCCAGGTTCATTACGGACTGTAGCGCCACTTAGGTAAGTTAGTAAGACTTAAACAAACAAATTTTTTGCCGCAACAGGCTCGTTACTCGTTGGTACCTAGGGCCGAGCTTTCTCATAACCATTCATGTGTGGGTGTGCATGTAGGACAATGGCTGGACCTCCTGCTTTATGCAGACTCCGAACGGCGAATTTGAGATAAGCTTTTCTTTAGTACTTTTCGGATGATTAGTCAGATCATCACAGTGAAAAATCATTTAGGTGTTGCTACGGCTGGGCATTGGACCCAGACCTTCTGCGCGGCAGTTCATCGCACCACTGAGCCCCTAAGACTTGGTCCTATAGTTACCGTGTACCCTTTCATTGCGAATTGCGGTAATATAGGTGTGACCATATTTTTATTTTAAATGCTGATTAGGAAGATATTAACAAGCATGGTTGGGTGCAGTTTCCTAAAAATTTGTGCGTTAGACTCGTCGAAAACTCGACGTAATACCGATTCTTCAATTCAGCAACAGACTGATAAAAAGTGATGAGAGGTGTACTTCACAGTAAACCATAGGGTAAACTTTTGCGACTCTTTTAAATCCAGTGATTAAAAAAAAAACTTAATTCTCCTCATTATTATATTGATTAACTACTGCTTCTATGTTTGGACTATATCACGACTATTTAGACAGCTTCTACAAGCATTTAAGACCATACTGAGTTCTTCCAATTTTCAGTTTTACCTGGTGAAAGTTCCAAACCAAATTGACTTCTACACCTAGCTACAACTACAGCTTAAATGAATTCGCTGGTTTATTCGAAATCCTGTAGACTCTATGTTGTGAAAAAATATCTTTTATGATTTTAGAATTAATCTGCTTTATGTAAACGCGTTGAGAAAGGTTTATCCCTTTTTAACATTACCAGCTAGTCATTTCATTAAGCCAAATTCCATATGAGCTGAACACTCATTTCTGAACTTTATGGAACTCTTAATATCAGCAAAAAGATTTCCTTAAATTTATGTACATTTTGTAGACTATTGAAAGGATTTTCTCCTTCTCAAGCACTTACTTAATGTGCACTCCGGTAAACCGCTTTTAATTGGAACCATTCCTAAACTATGGCCATGCTTTTTATATCCCAGGCTATTTCAACCGATCGCCGCTCATGTTCGCAAGTCGCGGATTAATTAAACCATATACGCGATGCGATTACATAAAAAGGCCGAGAAAAGATGCCGTCGGCATTGAGTGCGGTCTTTTAAAATTCATTGGCCATAACCGCGTTCACTGAATGCTATGCTCTAGTACACGCTCCTTTTGTGCGATCTGCATAACAGCTCTCTGGAACAGGAAAACACTTTTAGTGTCTAGGACGCGCCGGGACATCCAAAGTACGGCGCGGTGTGGATTTTTCTCGGCCATCTGCGCTGTGCAGGAAAATATTGCTTCGTCTCCCTTCCGTTGTGTAGGTCGCTGATCTTACACAGTCTTCTAATTAGCCATAGCAGTGATGCAGTATCTATACCGGGTTTCGATGGGCAAAAGAAACGACAAACACTTGACATCGAATCTCTCTCTCTCTTGGTCCGTGTTGTAATTGGATTATTTGACCATGGAAGGATGTACGCATGCTGTGCAGCATTTCTGATTAAGTCATATAAAAAAAAATTGCAAATATTAGCACGCGTATGGCTACAATGAAGACAACGACAACGACTGTAGAGAAGCGGACACAGAATGATGGATGTCATCGTGTTTCACTGGAAAATCGAGAGTACTTTCAATGATAACGCAACTTGATCTGCTTTAGATTCAAGCGAATCAATCATTCGCACTTTTATTGCGTTTTGTCACTGCAAAGAATGATTAATTGCATGGAAAAGATAGAAGAAGTGGAACATCCACGCAGTGGGTAGTCGTAGTAAGGTGGCTGTCATTGTGGAGATAAAACAAACGTGATTGGAACAAGTGGTGCGGATAAGTTTCTTGTATGTGGCTTTGCCTATTTATGTCAGCAAAAGGGTGAGGCTAACCAGGTGGTTGGATGTATCTTTTTAATATTTATGCTACATTCACTAAGGTTGGAGAGAAAAACAAAATAAGAAAAGTGAAAATTAAGTCCTTCATTGGAATTGGCGGCATCTTCCTTGAACATATCTCTAATTTTGTTTGCAAACTAACAAAAAAAAATTAATCAAATCTTTGAAGTTTCTTCATTGAACCTTTAAAAAGATTTCATAATACCAGGATAAATAGTATCTATGTCTCACGAGATTTGTTCTACTCAAAATTTCACACGAAGCTATGAATACAATTTTGGTGTGATTTATAGTATAACTAGCAGTCCGGCCCGGCTTCACTACAATTTAAATGACGAAACATTTTATTCTGCCATTTAGACCTCGAATTGTCTAAAAGGTCTTAATCTAAGGATACAAACAATTGGACAATGATAGGATGTGTGGAAGTGTATTCCTTCGTCGCTAAAGCCCATAGAGGCCGTTTGAATTCCTATTTAGATTTATTTACATAAGTGGCGCTACAATCCGGAATGAACATGGCCCTCAACCAACATGCCTCTCCAATTATCCCGGTCCTTACCTAACTGCCTCCAGTTGCGCACTCCAAGTTGGTTGAGGTCGGTTTTTACTTGTGCGCGCCACTAAAGGCGAGGTCTTCCGCTACTGCGTCCGACGTCTGGCTGGGAATCGAAGACTCTGCGAGGGAGAGTTTTGGTGTCAATTCGGTCTACATATCTTAGCCGTCTTAGACGACCATTCGGAGTTTTTTGAGCAGGGGCATGTCGCTGTACAGCTCGTATAGTTCTTGGTTGAATCTTCGTCTCCATAGCCCGTCAACGCAAACGGGATCGAAGGTTTTTCGAAGAATTTACCTTTCGAATCGACCAAGGATTTCTTCATCCGATTTTGATAGGGTCCATGCTTCAGCGCCGTAGAGCAGGCCCTCACTCTCTTTAGTAATTCGAGTGAGGGCTTTACTACTGAATTGCCTTCTTAGCGCGAAGAAACATTGGCAAGAGATATTCTTCGTTTTATTTGTGACGAGATGTTGTTGTCAGCCGTGGTAGACAAAGTCCCAAACTACCTGAAGGTATATCTGTCACCTTTTCGTTCTGTCCGATTCGTCGATGTTGTGTGTCCTTTCGTGTTGACAGCGTATACATAGTCTTGCCCTCATTTACTGTTAAACCCATTTTGTAGCTTCCTTCTCTTTACTAGCAAACGTGACTATGACAGCCGACCATTGTTGTCGATATCGTTGGCTTATGCTAGTAGTTGCACCGATTTTTGAAAAACTGTGCCTCTCGGGAGTTTTGCACAATCCTCTCAAGAATCAAATTGACGAAGTCACAGGACAGCGCATCGCCTTGCCAAATTACTTTTTTGATATCGAATTTGTCGGTGAGGTCGTCTCGGACCCTGATGGAGCAGCAATCGTCCATCTCCATCGTCATCCTACATAAACGGACAAGTTTGGGCGGCATACCAAAACTAGACATGGCTTTGTATAGTTCGTCTCTATAAATGCTGTCGTATGCGATTTGAAATGGGTGGTTGAAAAGAATAGGTGGTGGGTATCGATTTGGACTTCTTTTTTTTCCACGGTCTGCCGGAGGACTTTGCTGGCCTAAAACCACACTGATAAGGACCAAACAGGTTGTTGGTAAACGCTTTAAGGCGTCACGGCAGATAGAATGTTGTGGGTGATGTTGAGGAGAGTTATGCCCTGTAGTTTGCGCAGTTCAGAGTGTCTTCTTTTTTTTCTTCAGTCATTCTTTCATCCGACCCGATTTGGCTTATTAGTTGGTGGATGTAATTTACCAAGTCATCTCCGCCGGGTTTATAAAGCTCGGCGGGAAGGCCGTCATTTCCGGCAGCCATATTAAATTTAGATATTGCTATCCTGACTTCACTCAGGTCGGGTGGTTGGCAGTTTTCCTTGTCGTTGCCATTATTGAATGGTTCGTTCTGCTTGACAGCGAAATGTTGTTCGTCATCGTAGGTTAGCAGTTTGTAGCAATTGCTTTTCCATATCCTCAGCATCGACTGTGTCTCAACTACGATATTTACATGTTCACCTCGACAGGATTCTGTTCGAGCATAGTATCCATGGCTTTGACGCTTTACACTTTAGTAACACTTTGGATCATCGTTCCTTCAGTGGCACCTCTCTATATCCTCGATCGCGCGCGCTTTTCTTGCTCTTATTTCTTCTTTCTGAAAAGCCGGTATTCTATCCTACTTCTTTGCCTATAGAGCTCAACAGCAGCTCTCGTCTTCACCTGCAGCCTAGCCTTGTAGGCCTCGTTCTTGGCTGCGAGCATCTGTCGGCATTCCTCATGAAACCAAGGGTTTCTTGCTGGTGGGCGCGAGAAACCTTGTACATCAGTTGCCGATTGTAACAAAGCATAGCGAACGTCTTGGAAACATAAGACTTCTTGCCTAAGTTTGGCAATTATAAGAAATCCGCATCCGAATAGTCGCTGTTTCTGCTCACTATAACACGGTCCGTAGTAGATTTCACAGTTTTTCATCCTCTTTTTGCCCGGCCCATCCCGTTTCCTGGATGGCAGTAATATATAATTTGTAGTAGTTTAGGCATTCCAGGTGCAGATACGAACGTCCTTGTCCTTTTTTCGTTTAGAAGGGCCGTCAACAATAAAATCAGTCCTTTCCGAGGCTATTGGTTACTTCGTAACCGTTAGTTTTTTCCATGGTTGG
The DNA here is from genome assembly GCA_949824845.1 of Rhingia rostrata. Lineage (NCBI taxonomy): Eukaryota > Metazoa > Arthropoda > Insecta > Diptera > Syrphidae > Rhingia > Rhingia rostrata. The sequence continues at coordinate 29,361,452 of OX463758.1, forward strand.
GTAGTTAACCCAAAGCACAACCCCCAACCTGGAGGGCCAGTTTCAATTTATTGGATATCGGAGGGACACGGGTCCATCAGTATCCACTACGGTATTGAGCGTTGCCATTGGCCTTTCGCTTCATCCGCCACCATCTCTGTTCAAGGGGCCTGAGTAACCCTTGAATTTCCCCTAGACAACCTGTTGTCCGAATATGTCGAAGCAGCTTGTCTAGGCTTTCCTGGGACAGCAGGTCTAAAACTGGGATTTATGTTTATTTTCGCAGATCGCGGAGGAACATTGGAAAATGACCGTTATTCTGTGTATTTTCGTTTCTCTCTGCTCTTCCCTTATTTAAAAATGGCTAAAACTGAATTATCGCACGATATCGAATGACAAAGACGAACCTGGGGAACTGGAATTTCCATCATGGCGGAAATTAAATTTTCTCATGCAGATGGAAGCGTTGAATATAATGTTATGCCTGAAACACATGCAGTGCGGCACGTAGCGCAGCACGTAGTGCAGCAAGCAAGACACACGTGCAGAATTTTTAGTTTGACATACTTTCAGTGCAATGGCTTCTGTTATAACATTGCCATTGAAATTGCTGGATATGTGATTAATGATCATACTGCTCGATATTTGGACACTAAATGAAATCATTGAACCAATGTTGTGTTGGGGGATCAAAAACTTTTTTGTTCACAAAAGGGCAACACCAAACGGTTGCAAATAATTCCCGATGAGAAAGCTTTCAAAGAAGTGGAAGTGCATTCGAAAAAGCATGAAGGTAACAGTTCCAGGACGATATGGACCGCATTTAGATGTTTCGCAAGTTCGATGCGCATCCAAGGTACAACAAATGCTTGGGCTAAAAAAACTTAAAATATCGTATAAAAGAATTAATTGGCCATGAAGCATGAAGGTAACAGTTCCAGGACTATATGGACCGCATTTAAATGTTTCGCAAGTTCGATGCGCAGCCAAGGTACAAGAAATACTTGGGCTAAAAAAACTTGAAATATCGTATAAAAGAAACCATTGGCCATTATGTATCTGCGTTTGGATATAAATGAATGCAAAATTATTCACCATAAGTCTCGCAATTATCGGACCCATCCGATCAACGAAGGGGACACATATAGGTCACTTATCTATCTTCGATTGATTCACACTGTGCATGATGACTATGCAATGCTTCTGTCGGAGAATGTGCAGAATAATGAATTGCCAGGGCCGTGAAGGACTTGGTCAAAACAATCGATAAATCATTTCTCATCACATCCGAAAATGTTAAGGTTTTCGCAAAACGAGCTCCACCCGTTGGAAATAAAACTTCGATCAGTTGTTTCTTACACTTTTAAAAATAAGTGTTGCCTGCGTCCTGGAATTAGGCACACAGCACATTTGATATCCGGACGTCGTTCGTAATAGGGGCATTCTGAAGCAATTTCGCAAAGTAAATGTTTTGGTCGAGTCGAGTGCAGAGTTGATACTTTTGTTTTATTTTGGCATTTATTGTTTTTTTTTTATGCGAGTAAACGTCATAATTCAATGATTCCAAATATCTTAACATTATTTTTTTTCTTTTGCGTTGTGGTGCTCTTGATTTTTTTGATTTTGCAATGGATTTAGAAATAGAAACTACTTGCAGAATTGCAACGCTTGCATATTTACATGTGCCTGCTCCTATTGAAAACTCGTGTATTCTAACTTTTCTGCAAGGACAATTCTGCACGTAAGTTTCAGGCATTACCTTACGATCCGAGAGCACAAACACAAATGCATTTGATTTGACTTATCCGAAACGATGGAATAGGACCACAAAAGAAAACGTCAAAGATACTCACCGAATAAATCTAAATTGTGGAGTTTTTTTTTTCATTCCCCTCCTCTCACACATATTTCCCTGCCCACCATCACTAATCGATGAAAATCTGTGGTTTTACTCATGTGTGAACAGGCACATCGAGTTCTTAGTTTAAACCTTTTTCAAGCTATTCTCTCAGGGTCCAGAATTTTCCTTCTGATTATCATACCCTATAATAACACGAACAACTCTTTCCATCGCCATTTGGCCAGTAGAAGGAATTTTAACATTAACGCTTTTTTTTATACAGTTAAGGGTCAGAGTGCACCCCACTCGCTGTAAGCATTCTTATGCCTCCTGCATCATACATTTTTTATGTTAAAATACCCAAATTACTTGAAAGTTGATTGAACTATATTATGCAAGCTCTGCACATTACTTCCTAAATAAGGCATACCATGGCGCCCATCTCAAGCATTTTCTTCTTTCAAACAATCACAACAGTGGGTTACAAAACAATCTTCCGCCGCACACCAAAACCGTCCAAACCAACCGCGACAAGATCGACAGGTTGCCCTCAATCTGAGGAAAAATTCACTTTCATTACCACCAGATCGATGGTCGGTTCGAACAGATAACACGAACAAACTCGAGCTCGACTTAAACCTTGCATAGCCAACAACATTCAGCTCCATTCGAGGTTCTTCTGTCGTTCGATCAAACCTCACGATCAGTAAGTGAGAAAACGTGATCGCGATCGGTTGCACCTGTTTGTCGGACAGGTAAACGAAGAATAACACAAGCAAAAGGAATCGAAAAAAAAAAAATTCTTCATCTGTGCGTTCGCATCCGTGTAATGTAACTAACTCCAGACGGGTGTTTTGATAGCATTTGTCGTCTTAAAACCCTTCTTAGTGAATGCCTTGTCCCAGGACGTGTCAATACGCGGTGACGACACTGCAATTGCGACGACAACGCACGGCGACATTCTACATTGCGCGCGTCTTAAAGGTGTTGACAGTGTATTAATGGAATTTGTGTCCCCGCGCCTTTGTGGATTACGTTGTTGTACTTGCGCACAGAACGCCCATCCTCGCGATTCTTTAGCAAAAAGTGTTGCATTTCGGCCCACTCAAGGGCTAAGCGGAGAGCGCGAAAATTCATTCACTGTGAAACCGCTGGTGATCGAAGTGTCACGCGTCCTACGCAGCTATCTGCCGAATCGGTGTTACAAGGATTCGTGGTCGGGCTCCGTTTTGTATACTGGGCGTGTGTTTGAATAGAGAACGAGCCGTTTCATTTGAACGGGCAATAAATCACGTTTGGTTTTTTTTTTTTTTTTTTTTTATTTATGTCATCATTATGAAGTGAGTGTATGCTAGGAAACGATCCACAAACAAAAGTGAATACAAACACACGTACGCTACTTTACAGGCGGTAGCCAATTACACTGCCTCTAGCCGGGCATCGTAATTGTGCGGTTGAAGTGTGATTTTTGTGTTTCGGTTACTTTTGGTCGAGAAAAAAAAATTGCGTTACGCATCTGGGACGCGGTTAAAGAAAGGCTTTTTGGCCCACCGAACATCATTGTAAACACCTGGCAGTGAGGGTGTGTTGGAGTCACCTTCTCAAAAGAGTCACTGAAACCGCCATTGGGCGTCGATTTTCTGTACCCATCTCGGACAACTACTGAATGGATAAATAGCAATAAAATTATACGGAGACGAAGGTGGGTTTGGCTGAGGCCAGAATTTTTGATATTACCTACGCCACATGAATATGGGCTTCTCTTCAGAAGCTTCATACATGCTCGTGTGCTAGGTTGTGATTTTTTAGCGTTTGAATGCATGAATCGTCGTCGCACGGGGTTTTTACGTAGCTCGTAAGTACGTACTTACATATACACTGAGAGGGAAAGATTTTATTTTCCAAGGAATTCCCTGTGCTGCTTGGTATTGAATCCTAACGCGAACATTAGCCGCGAGTCATTTTTCCAGCGTTCTACACCGAATGCCTTCACATAGATATTATGCTAATCTTGATACAGCTTAGGGTTTTACATGCCGTTCTATCACAAAGTTATTACCTTGATTGTGTGGCTGGGTCGGGTACGAGTGTAAAATTTTTTTTCGATAAGAACAGAGTGCTCATAACAGACAGACATTGTGCTGGTTCTGTTTGCTACTGCGCCGTAAGGACTACCGTGTCTTGGTTGTTAACAAATGAACATAATAATGAGTTGAAATTTATTCGTGTCTCTTCTGTTTTGAATGGAAAATAGAGACACACCGCTGAGGAATTTTTCTAGAAGTCCATACTATACCTGAAAGAAAATGTTTCCTGATTAGAATTTCTACATAGTCAGTGTGCGCACCTACCTACTGAGGAATTCTCTTCAGAAAAAATTTGTTTGAAAAGGAATTGGAAAACAAAAATTTTTTAAGTTGTATTGGAATTTTGTTTAAACAGTTACTAAGGAGTTGCTGTTGTAAGATGTGATTTCAAAAATAATTCCTTCGTGAAATGGGAAAAATTCATGGACGATTCGTTCTTATAGAATTTTGTTTTGAATAAAAAAAAAAGAGTTATTTACCAAGAGCACATTAAAATGTATAAAATCGCATTTCCGCTATTTGTACATGTAATTTTATAGTTTTGATGTTTGATGCTGTAGGTCGAACTGTGTGGTACGGATTTGTAAAGAAACCTGCAACTCTTATCAGATCTGGTGTATATTATAAAATTAAGAACCTTCACTTCTGTATTTAAAAAAATGCATAGCCATCGAGTAGATTCAAATTATCAATTTTTAAAATACACATTATCCACAATATTAGTTTTATAATATCAGTGGCCAGAAGCCATAACCGCTTAAGTGGATTTTTCATACTTTTCAGGAGAGCAGTTTGAAGTTTTAAAACTTTCAAACCCTCCTTACAACTAAAGGACTATTTACTGTATTGAATTTTTGCAAAAATGAAGAAAATATATTTCGTTTCTGCCATGCACATTAGTTTGTATCCCTTAATTTAGGAACAAGTAGCAAAGAAACACACTTAAGCTGTTTTGCCTTGTTGCACGTTGTAAACTAAGAACAACCTAAGTCGAGTTAGGTCAATCAAAAAAACAAACAAACTGTCGTTGCAATAACAACATATATCAAGTTAAGAAATTTGAAAAGAGGAAAAACATATGAGAATGGCTACAATCCACTGTGCGGATCGTTCAATAACCTATCCCATCACTTCCTTAAAAAAAATATCCCCGAAATGTAAGCTTTATGGCGATGAAATATAGAAAACTAAATTTTGTCACAACACATTGTTCAGACAGTTTTGCAAAATCTTGTATGTCTCGACAAAAAACACGTTTTTCTCCTGCATATGGTATGACGTAGGTTATACAAATGGTTTTAGTAGGAAAACGCCTTCAAAAAGTAGGCGTGGGTTAAAATGTTGTGTAGATGAAATGTTGATATTATCAAAACCAATGATTTCGCATCAAAAGTTTTTTCGAATATTTTAAAATTTGACCGAAAAAGGTTTTTTTTTAATGAAAACACCCACAAAAACTGTGTATAGACAAAATATAGATATAAGGATTGTCTAAAAATCTTGTTCACATACTTGTTCAAAATTCCTTGCCATTTTGCCAAAAAAAAAATTTTCCTAAAAGTGGACGTGGCAGTGGGCGGATATCAATTTTTTTTACACTTGTTATGCTTTGTCGGATACAGTGTCTATATACCAAAATTCGAAATTCTAGCTCAAAATTTGAGGCCCAAAAATCGGTGAAACACAGATAAACGGACTGACGGACGGACAGACAGACATACCTAGATCGATTCAGCCAGCGATTATGAGTCGATCCATACACTTTGAGGTATATTTAGCGAAATTATTTCTCCATGTTACAAACTTAATGTCAAAACTAATATACCCCTATGGGATAAGGGTGTTGACTCTCAGGTAATAAGTGAAACTTATGTTGTTGTACCTGAAAAGAAGGTTGCGTTAGTGAAAACCGTTTTTTTTTCCTTGGGCTGGTTGACATCTTCATAGACACGACAGCACATGCAAAGTAGTAGTGTGAGATTTTTACTCACTAAAACCACCTCGTTAAGAGTGATTTGTAATTTCATATTTGTTTCCTCTCTTGTTGTGCCAACAGCTGGTATAGCTGTATCGTCAGAAAACGTGATTTCACGAGTGAAAATGAGGTACAAGAGCGGTCCAAGGGCGCTTCCCTGCGGTACACCTGCCATTAGTTCTTTGAACTCTGAATATTAGTTTACAAGTTTCACACGGAAAAGTCTATGCTCAAGATACGAGACGAGGATCTTATGAAATTTTTCAGGCAGATCTTCTCTTAGTTTGTATTGAAGGCACCTTGTCAAAAACTTGCTACACGTCAAGAAATACGCAAATTTTCATTTCTTCGAAAGCTTTCTCAATTAGGTCTGTATTTCGATGTACATAGTCCACCCTCGAATGTTTACTTCTAAACCCAAATTGATGGTCAGGTAAAAGACGTTTCTGATCAATTATGGGGTGCAAGAGGCCGAAAAATACTTTTTTAAAAACTTTTGAAATTATTTCAAGAATTCTTTTTTCGAGGGCTCTCAAAAGTAGTGTGAAACCTAACCCACTTAAACCACCACCCTTTTTGTATTTGTATTGCAACGAAGTATTTTTTTTATCACGAGTAATGAATGTTTGGCAGGTAACTTTCCTGTGAGAGTTCCTGCTTTTTCCGTAATTTATAGCGCGATTTGTTATTATCGGTCCAAATCTAAGGGCTCAGTTAGGACCGTTGTGTTAACGTGTCACAATAAACGTTTTTTTATGTTTGCGTGCAAAATTTTTCGTTTCCTCTTCAACCGCCAGAATTCCCAGATCTCTGCGTAGATCTTCATTTCTTATATACCACCGCGCATTGAAGAATGATCTTAACATTTTGTTTTCATAAGTTTTTAAATTTTTAGATTCGTTTCACTGGTACAATCCGATAGTTGTATACCGTTGGTGAAATACTTTATACTTTGCAAAAGGAACTTTTTTGATATTGCACTGTTCAACGTACTTTCTATGTATCGCTGCAATACTCATACCTCCATCGATGTACTCTTTATTTGAGTTTGCTCTGCAATAATGGCTTGGAATGCATGGTATTTCGTCAATATGATCCTTAATTCCTTGAAGGACATCGGCATCAGTTTTGTTTGAAGGGGTGTGCTTACCTCTTAAGTCCGTTTCGACAGTATTAGTGACATATTGATCTCTTTTATCTAGAACGGTTCTAATCGGCCTGTCGTTGATTCCCAGAGTTGATTTGAAAAAGTATTTGCAGACTCTAATTCTAGAGTTTTCAACGGTGAAAGAAAATGCATTGTTGTTTTGTCGAGGCTTTCTGATATTGGAGGTAGACCCTTCTCCAACTCGTACTCGAGTATACCTATATATAGGTTTTACTTCAATCATTGAAGCTGCTATGAAGTTTCTTTGCTTTTCTGTACATCCGTAGTGCCAGTATTTTCTAAATATTTGTAATCTGTTCTCTTCATTAATTTTCGACGAACATCCTGACAACATCCCTGACAAACAGGACCTATCTTTCTTTCTTCAATTATCCGCTTAGTTCTGGAACTAGAAATATAAGATTCTCCTAAGCTTCTCGCAATTTTTGCTTTATTTCTTGCCCATTCAGTTTTGCGATTTTTCCTTTTTCTGGAGCTTGACTTCTCATTTTCATCGGATTCTATGTCCACTGGTATCTGGCTTGAAGGTGCCAAATTGAAGGCGGTTTCCGATGATCTACTTTCACAGTAATCTGGGTCTTTGTAGTCGTCACCTGCAGAAAAATCTCCATCTTGTGAATCTGCAGTTGAGTCTGAATTTAAGTCACCATTAGGATTCCTGGTTATTAAATTAGAGAAACTGGCAATGGTGGTACTACCACTTCGGTACAGAAGTGTTCTCATCGCAAGTTGCCGTATGCGAATTCAGCTGATGATTACTATTTCCAGAAGATGCATTGTGCTCCATAGCTGTACCAGCTAATTCCGTAGATAAGTCACAGTCGCAGGCGAGAGATGGTAAAACAGAAGCATTTGTTTGAAGGTACAGTGAGCCAAGTTGATTTGAAGATGAACCTACGTTCTGAAAGTAATTTTCAGACTATAATATTACCCATAAAATGACACCAAATATATTAATTACAGTATTTTCGACGTTTATTTCATTACGAAAATATCGAGGGACATTTTGGCGAGAAGGTTTTTGTTGAAAAATTGCCCATTCTTGTGTATTGTCACTATTTTTACTTCGTGCCAGCTTTACCAGTAATTCTGATCGATTAGTAGGCAATCTTAAAAACACCAAAAATAAAAGTTAAATATTACCTAGGTTATTGGTAAAGTGACACTTCTTTAAGTAATCAAATGAACTTTGTAGTTGATCAACTACTTTCGTTCCAAGGTAAAATGACTAAATGCAAATTGAAACGTTTTACCACAAAAATAATTTACTAAAATTTGGTAATAAAAAAACATAACACGAAAAGTGTCACTTTTCCAGACACATAGATATCACGATTTTATTTTTTTTTTTTGAAGCAAAGTGTTACAAATGAAAAGTGTCGAAAATAAAAAAGGAAACTTACTTGTGTCTTGTTTTTTTCGGAGCAGTCTGCCATTTTTTTGTTGTGACTTTTCCGCATGAACAAAATACAACCACTCACACTGACGACACTGACGACGAAACTAAAAAAAAAAACTTTTCTGGAATAACGGCTAGGGATGTTTCCTTAAATGCAAAACGACACTTACGCCCTCACGCTGTCAGTTTAAGAGCTATAGTTATGACGGTTTGACAGAAAAATTAAATTTTTTTTGCGAATCGTTCTGTATACTTAACTCAAAATCGACGAATTTTGACTTATGTCAGTTTGCTTTTCAAGCGACGAATTGTGTGCACGACGCCGGGACCTACTGTTTTATGCCGACTCTGAACGGCGAAGTTCAGATAAGCTTTTCTCGACAATTGATACTACTCGGATGATTCGTCAGATCATCACGAGAGGATGGCCATTGAAAAATCATTTAGGTGTTGCTACTGCTGGGAATCAAGCCCAGACCTTCTGCGCGGTAGTTCATCACACTGAGCCACTGAGCCCGTCATACTAGCGTTTGTGTGAAATTTCCGTATCCGCTTATTTAATTCTTGGAACGCAAAAAAAAAAACCCAAATGCTCATTTCCAAAAGCCATAAAACATCACATGAACTTAAGTATTTCCGTTCGCAGCAATACTATATACGAATTTCATCTTTGGCTACTTACAAAAATACTTCGAATTAGATACATATACACACATTTCGCTACATGTAAATTTGTATAATTTTTTTTAACCATTTTTCGCGAATCTGAATCCAAGAACTCATTCAACACGTTAACAAGATACTGCCCCCACACTGGTGGCCGCCTATTTTCAACGGAAGCTAATGCCCATGGAAGTAAGTGTGTTCACCCAAGGTACGCAGGTATAACGTAACCCCGAATACCTTAATTACCCCCATTCTTCAAAGCTCTCAACAAATCTCTTGAAGCGCTGCGCATTTTCCACGCATTTCCCCACCGAAACAATCCGCCAATTAATCTCAACAAAAGTGTACCACTACTGTTGGCAGGTTCGCAGCGAAGGAGCTACAGCCTAATGTACAAAAATAACTCTTCCAAGTTAACAGTTAAATGACAAACTACCTCGGATAAATGGCCCATCATCAATTTGGATGAAAGGCTTATTCTGACTGCGAGTGTGAAGTCATTTTCTCACTCGGCCATTCAATTATATCATAAATCAATTTTTTTTTTTTTTGGAAATATTACCGGTACCCTTAAGGTGTGCGCGCAGCCGCACAACACAAACTGATTGTCAATGGTCGGTTGTGAAGGCCTGTATCGCTTTCTCACGCGGGTCGTATCTTCTTAATTTAAATGTCCAAAGTGGTTCTTTGTTTAGTTTTGCATTTTGATTTCTCTCATCTGGCACCAATCTATGACTCAATTTTGGTTGGTAGATTGGAAAACACAGCTTGTGGGGATTATAAGACACACAAATACAAGCTATAAATCGCAAATAATGACTTAATCAATAGAACCAATCTTGTCTCCGAATATTGAAAAAAAAAAAAATCATTATTACGAGATAACGCTTTATGTATAAAATTTTATAAGATACTACGAGTCCCGCTCATAACCATAATATATGCAAAGTTGCCTCGTTTGATCTTTTCAACTTCCATCTGTGCATCAGCTCGACCTGAAAGACCAAAATCAAGGAAAATCCCTATCTAGCGATTTACATAACCACTTTCTGTGTTTCTTTCTCGAATATTGGTGGTCAAATCACGCGCCGCTCGCTGCTCATTTTTTTTTTTAAAGGAATGAAATTATTCTAAACGGAAAATGGCATCTAAATTAATAAGGAGCCATTACGAGTGTATTAACCCCGCTAAAACGGACAACTTCTCATCACCAATTAACGGATTAATGAGGTGTCCAGTACGTGGTCCATGGAAAAAGCCTACCATTAGGTTTTTTTTCAATTAACCACGACCACCGTGCCGTTTTCGCACAAAATCTCAGCTGAAAAATAAATTACTCCTGACGATGTAATTAAAATGTAAATTCTTGTGCACGAGTGTGTGTGTGTGTGTTTTTTTCTTATAACTATCCATGATTAAGAGCCGGCAGACACCTCTATCTAGAAAGCTCATTGCGCATCACTTGCTATGCACTGCGTTAACATAGAAATACAGAGCATGCAACGGCTGCAAGCTATACAACCGCAACTACTGCAGGTGGCACGGATGCAGATAACATTAATGAATGAAACTCTTTGGGCAACAGATTCAGGTTAATTGTTGCTATTAGAGGGGATATGCCCCTTTTTGGGCATCACGACGCCAAAGTTGCACTTTCCAGTCATAGCTCGAGGCCTTACTCAGCGATTGTGTTGAATGGTGTAGTAGAGGTAACACTTTCGTAGGAGATTATGCCGAAACGTGTCTAGCGCTCTGAGCAGCTTACTTGCAACTGAAATTGGATTGAATTGATGGACGACATGGCTAATTCGCGATAGCCTTAAAGTCGGAATGTCTCGGTTAAGCTTTCTCCGCGTTAATTGCAATTGACTGCAATTTGTAGCGATTTGGAGGTAGAGGTGTTGCAAGGTGGAACATAGTCTTTAGAGGATAAATAAATTGGTAATTTGTTTGATTGGCAGAAGCTTTAATCGGATAGAGCTGCTTTATGCATTTCTCACTAAATGCAGACAGACCTTAATATGAAATCTTCGAATGCTTTGGTGGCTATTGAAATAAAAACAAATGGCGTTGCGTAGAAGCAAAGAGTTTTGAACTACAGCGAGTACGCAACACAGCTAAAAATTTTGAAACCGTTTCAGACGCGGCCGGTAAATGCGAAGAGGAAATTTCGTCGATCGTTTGTGTCAGCTATGCGGTTGTTTGATGCTGGAGTAGCAATGTGAACACTGGGGTAACAATATTAGTACCCCACATAGAAAATTTACGTTGTATGAGATGCGAACTATATGTAGTTCCATACTCTTTGGTAGAAGACAACTTGGCATTAACGATACGCTTCTTTCGTAATTGGTGCTATAGTCCGGAATGAACCTGACCTCAACCAAAATGCCCTAACTGCCTTCTGTTGCTCACTCCAAGTTAGTGGAGGTCGGTTTCTACTTGTGCGCGCCACTTGAGGCGAGGTTTTCCTGTATACTGCGTAAGACGTCTGGCTGGGAATCGAAGACTCTGCGAGACGGGGTATTGGTGTCCATTGGTTCTACATGTCCTAGCCATGTTAAACGTCCAATGCGGAGTTTTTTTTTGACTAGGACATGTCGCTGTGCAGCTTGTATCACTTTTGGTCGAAACTTCATCTCCATAGCCAGTCAACGCAAATGGGACCGAAGAATTTCCTGTCGAAACGGCTTCTTTTTTCTTTAGGTGGATCTATAGTACGGAATGAACCTGAGCCTCAACCAACATGCCATAACTGTCTCTAGTTTCGCACTCCAAGTTGGTTGAGGTCGGTTTCTACTTCAGCGCTCCACTTAATGCGTGGTCTTCCTCTACTGCGTCCGACGTCTGGCTGGGAATCGAAGACTCAGCGAGCCGGAGTATTGGTGTCCATTGGTTCTACATGTCCTAGCCATCTTTAACGTCCAATGCAAAGTTTTTTTACCAGAGGCATATTACTGTATAGCCCGTAGAGTGTTTGGTTGAATCTTCGTCTTCACAACGCAAACGGGACCGAAGATTTTTCAAAGAATTTTCCTCTTAAAACGACGAAGGATTTCTTCATCCGGTGTTGATACGGCCCATGCTTCAGCGCCATAGAGCAGGACTGCGTCTTATATAGGATCACTTTAGTAGATCGAGTGAGGGCTTTGCTATTAAATTGCCTTCTAGCCCAAAAAAAAACAGCGGTTGCCAAGAGTAATTTTTAGTATGATTTCTGCCGAGAGGTTTTTGTCAGAGTTAATAGCGGAGCTGAGGTAGACAAAGTCTGGTATTACCTTAAAGTTATTCTGTCCAATTCTGTTCGAAGCCTGTATCCTTGGCTTTGACGTTTTACACTTTGGTAAATCTTGCGAACATCGTTCCTGAAGTGGCACCTCTCTATATCATCGATCGCGCGCTTTTTTTGCTCTTTTTTCTTCTTTCCGAAAAGCCGATGTTCTTCCCTTCTTCTTTGCTTATAGAGCTAAATGGCAGCTCTCATCTTCACCTGCAGCTTAGCCTTGTATGCCTCTGTCTGGGCTAGTGGGCTCGATAAATCGAGCACATCAGTTGCGGCTGATCTAATGGTCTGTTGGCATCGTTGCCATTGATCTTTGACAGTCTATGCTGGTGGTAAGGTCTTAACCAAGAGGTTAAGCGATACGCGTGTCGCGAATGTCTTGGCGGTCTCTTTCGATTGCAGTCTTTCGACATTAAATTGTTTCACAGTATTAATGGATTGTTGTGGCGTGGTCGATATCCGCATTCTTACCTTTTCTGCAACAACGTTGTGTTCCGAGTCAATGTTAGCCAACGGAATGCTAGGACATCCGAAATACTGGATGCGTGCTTCTTCTTTCTTTATCGCAATGTGATCAATTTGGTTGTCCGTTCGTTGATCTGGAGACCGCCATGGTCCCTTATGGATATCGAGGTGAGGAAGCCGTGTGCTGGCTATAGTAGCATTTCGTTCCGTAGCGAAGTCAATAAGTCTAAGTCCGTTGCCCAACGTATCTTCGTGTAGGCTATGTTTTCCGACAATACTGCTAAAGACGTCTTCCCTTCATACCTTTGCGTTAAAATCTCGCAACACGATTTTAAGATCGTACTTCGGTAGTCGCTCGTAGGTTATGTCAAGGAGCTCGTAGAAGCAATCCTTAGCTATAACAACTTTTTCCTTCGTCGGGGAAGATTATGTTGGCGAAGCTTATCCTAGGTGCTTCTAGGAGTGCTGGATTGAGCAGGGGAAGCTAGTCTTTTCATAGATTCCCTGTATTTAGCTGTTCGGTTTTTTGATGATTTTGAAAAATCGGTTTGCTTGGCACATGATCATCTATTCCGAATTTTATGTGTCTGTGGTCGGAAATAGATTATTCACTAGAAACCTTCCGGTCTTTAACCATGTGATGGATGTAATTTGAGACAGCCGTTACGTCTAGGACTTCTTGCCTGTTGCTGGTGATGAATATTGGTTCAGTATGATTGCTGTATAGCAAGATATTTCTACTTAAAATAATAAAAAAGTAACTCACCTCGTTCGGTAATGTCAGAATTTCCCCAGCTTGTGTAGTGCGTTAGCATCGCTACCTAGGATGAGTCCAGATTTTCATATCTAGGGATCTACGATCGCCTTCCCCAGGTTTTCTTTAGGGAAGGGCTAGTGTTTTTGTGTTCTGACTTTCAGTTGTGCTATTAACTTTTAGGCTACTCATTTCGAGTATACAGGATCTTGGTTTACCTTTGTCTTTCGTATTAAGGAGAGTATAGTCTCGAGTCTTGAGTCCACATACCAGGTCTTTGACGACCCAAGGTTCCTGGATCAAGACAATGAGAAAAGTCGGAGAAAAAGTGTTGTGGCCGTAGCCCTTTTGGGGTGGTGGGGATTAATCTGTGCTAATCGTAGTATTTTTGCTATAAGCAAATCTCTCCACCTTTTTGGTATTCGCGTCCTCCAAGTCCGAGAATACCAAAAGGTCATCCCCCATCAGAGAATGTTTAATGATTCTGTCTCCATCAGCGTGGTTTTTAACCAATTCAGACAGGGTATTGTTATCAGTTTCCCTCTCTAGGTTTAATAGAGCCTATCCATTTGCCAGATATGGAACACCGTTACCAGTTTTCCCCTCTTCCAGAAATGGAAAACTCGTCCCATAACCATGATCTGGGGCGCTTGTAGTTGTACATATGGGATGAGGAGGAACCGCTTAGCCATCCAGCTCATTCTTTTTGTAGACCTTGAGTTTGATAGACTCAAAACCATAGCTTATTGAGCCAGTTGTTTCTTAAAGGGGAGCAAGGGATTCTTTATTAATCACAATGAGCGCGCATCTATAAAGTCAACCATACCACCTTTCAATTGTGTGTCAGAAGTGTGGAGTTGCAGAAGGATATTTAGATTATGTTTTTAAGAAAACGCCCCCAAAAAGTAGGCGCGGCAAAACACTTTACATGGACGAAATATAGATATTGCGATTGCCTAAATATGCTATCGAGACACTTTTTCAAAATTATTAACCGTTTGGCCATAAACAATATTTTACTGATAAGGGGGCTTGGCAGTGCTAGGCTTTCAAAAATGTTTACAATTGTTCTACTTCGGACAGAGAATACCAAATTTCATCACTCTATCTCCAAATTTTTAGGCCCAGAACTCGATGACACAAGACGGACAGGCCAGATCGGTCCAGATCGATTCTGACTCGATCCATATACCTTAAGGTATTTTTATCAATGGGAAAGGGGATACAAAACTTAAATTACATACTTTAAATGGAATTCCATAACCAATTAACTTGCTTTATGGGCATTTTTCGCCCGTGATTTGTAAGTCAAATGTTTCTGGTCGGTGTTGGTCAGTAGTACGATCTTAATGTTCATAATAAAGGCATAAACCTACATTCAAAATATTGCCATAATCTGAATAAAGAAACCCCTACACATCGAGCCTACCACAGTGACACTGAATTAATTATTTTAAGGTCCAATATTTTATGTTAATATGTTGTAAGGTTCAACTAGGTAAAGCTACAAGTTAATCAGGCACGTTTGTACACTGGACACCTTACGATTTATCATTTGAATAGTGGCTCAATTAAGTGCTAAATTTACATATTTATCTACACACGATTTTGCTTGTATAAAATAAATCCACCATTAATTAGTTTCTATTCTCATTTAAATAACTCATCACACTATTCGTGAACAAATATAATTAAAATTTTGAGTCGTAATTAAATTTTAAATGAATACATATGAGAAGGCTATAATTCGCTGTGCGAATCGTTGAATACCCTATCAGATTACATACTTAAAATAAACACACCCTAGAAAAATAGGCGTGGCTGAAGACGTTATATTGATGAAATACAGCAAATGAGATTGTCTGAATGTCATGATTGGACATTTTATAGAAACTCATTTCCATTTGACCAAAAATTACGTTTTTTTTCCGAAAGTGGGCGTAGGCGGATTTCAAAAATATTCATTCCTTCATTGAATCCATGAAAAAAGAACTAAGCCACCAATTTTCATTATCTTAGCTCAACATTTTCGAACTCGCCAATATAATGACCCTATGACCTGTTGTCTATATATATAAAAGCGAGTGACGTAAGTTACAACGCTTATAACTCAAGAACGCCGGACCGATTTGGCACCAATTTTCGAGAAAAATCCCTCAAAACAAAAAATTATGAAGAAAATCATTTTTTATACATTTTGGAGCGATTTCACGACGCCACCTTCATGAGAGATGACGTTTATGTTTACGTTAAGTTGACAATTTCTTGCGACAGTTGTTTTTGGACCACGCCCTTTTTTTATATTTATCTAAAATCGCCTAGCAGCACACCTATCTGCCGCTCGACTTCCTCGCGATCTGGGAACGATAATCTTCTGGGTTGTGAATAGATTGGTGATTCGCTCTTCAAGATTGGCCGTGTTCCGGATATTACATTTACCACGCAAAGTTAAACCGATGCACTGTTCTCATTGTTCAAATGTCACGTGACTAAAAATGCTCGATTGACCCATGACAACAGCGCATCGACAAAGTTAATTTAGTAAAACTAAAACCCGGAACATGGCCATTATCTTCATGCTGACTGGTGATTCGGCCTCCTTCCTCAGCTGGTACTTCAAGAACATCTCTTTGACTTCAGTCCTGTCTGTCCTTGAAAGCGAAGATAGATTGACGTCATCTCTTACTGCCACCTTTGTCGTGACCCCTACTGTACAGCATAGTCCTTCAAATGCCTGGTGCAACTCACGGATTTGGTCTTCTTCCACTGGACACATGTCTGTTGGTTCTGCTCCTTCGCCTCGCAAGTCTCCATGATGGGTGAAATGCTTCACATCGATGCTTGCCAAGCTCTGCGTCGACACGCTTGTTCCAGTCTTACGCCTCAAAAATACTCTTCTGCGCCTCTGAAATTTTTATCGAGAAATGCACTTCGAATTACTACCACAGCTTCCCTCAACAACTCTTTCCCTAATAAGAGTATAAAAGGTGACTCTGTCTCTTTAACTACATGCTGCTTAACGCCGGACTCAATCCCATCCATTAAAACCTTTGCTTTGATGAATCCCTGACTACGCGCTTTATGGTTACTCAGCCTTGACAAAACAATCGATTCCGCTATGATGTTTATCCTCTTCGATTGTAGTAGAAAGTCTCATCTCAACGAGGTAAACATCGCATCCGGTGCCTACTAATGCAGCGACTTCTACATTATCCACCTTCACGTGTCGTCTGTGAGCTGAATTTGACGTTAGACGCTGCTTCTTTCTTTACCTCCTGGCGCGTGTCCTGTCTTAGTGCAGGCTTTGTAGATGTGATGCGTGTCTCTCACTCTTTCTGTTTACCACCTCCATGGCATAGTGTATTCATCTTATTCGAGATGAGATGCAGTGACATATTGACAATTGCCTTGGGTCCTTTTTTGAGAATTCGCAAGCTCTTGGGTTTATGTGAGATTTATATGCAACTAAATTCATGTTGACTATTCGAATCACAAAACGTGTATGAAATATTATTTTGTTTAGACTTAAATTGGTGAAAAAGGTGTTTTGATTAGTTTACAACCTTGTTCTACCGCACAAACTAGGTTTTATAATTTTAACTATTTTTTACCCAGAATCTCAGTTACCAAGCCTACAAAATTGGCCTTATGCCAGTTGAACTCATCTCATTCGCTTTCAGTAACATACAACATGCGGAGTTCCCGAGCGTTCCCATATCTAAGTACTAACCGTGACCGACGCTGCTTGGTTTCGGTCATCAGAAGACAACTTATATTTTGTTTGATCTCTTTTTCGTTTCATTAAATCGAATTCACAACGTCCCGAAATAAGTTTCACTTCAAAAAGACTATCATACAAATATCCTAATTAGTCCTTTCTACAAGATCTTCAGTGCGAAGATATTCCCTCTTCATTGTAAGCACCTCACAAAATCCAACCAAAGCTACGCGCTTCACCTTCCGGAAAGACACCCAAATATCGATTAAACAGTCAAACATTCTAAGGGCAATCTTAGCAAAAAGTACCGTTATACAACTGATTATCATCAAATCTGAACACGTTATCCTGCCCGAATCAGCCAAGATACCAATTTTATCTTCAACTTGCAGCCCCTCCCGTCCAATCTGTCCATTTCAAAGTATCGCGATTTGTATTTACACCCACAAACGTTAGAGGCGTTCTCGATATCTAGCATCTCCTTTTAAAAATGTCGTCATATGAAAAAACACCATTCTTCCTGAAGGCAACACTTCAATTCCAAAAATATGTCTTCATTATCATTAATCACATACACATCGTTTTAAGGACCAAAAAGTTCGTGATGCAGTGTGCGCATTAACAAGATGTGTGTCAGATGGGATTCAAATTAAAAAGCTTACAACAGAGGTAAAACCAGTAAAATACCAAATGGCACAAAAGGCAAAAAATTGGCGGTTAACACAATCAAATCTACCTGTTTGGATTCAAGCTTCAAGTACAGACTCCAGACTTTAGACACACACCTTGGATTAAACACGATTATCACGCCAAAAGAAAGGCAGTAACATCTATCAGCTGTCATTTCAACATTCAGAGGAACATGGCCACTTTAGCCACTTACATGTTACCAAATGTCGCGTCCATATATCTAACAACTTTCGTTTGATTCCTTACAACAATGGATATTGCTATCCTGGACTCACCGATGAGTTTCATAATTGGATCGTCCTCAAACACAATCCCACGTACCCAAATTACTTATTGGGATACGCCACATTTTCTTGGTACATGCCGGTGCACCAACGTCCTTTCTCCAACCAACATGCCAACACAAAACCTTTACTTTTTTGTGCACAAGTACGTGTTGCCTGAGTTACAAGTCCATCCGTTCAATACACACGATAAAACAGCCACAACACAGCCATCCGAAAATAATTTTCACTTCAAACAAACAAAATAAACCAACAAACTGCGATCACCGACAACAAGCAGCATCGGTTTTGATTAGTAATTGGAAGGTGGACCGGATCAGAACAACGACATCGTGATGTTTTTATGTTTCATAAAATCCAATTCACACCGTCACAAAAGAAATTTCTCTTCAAAAAACATTTTTAAAGGCAAACACCCCCCAAAAGTGAGCGTAAGTTAAAACGATCTATAGATGAAATGTCCGTATGACAGTATTTTCGTATTTTCACTGAAAAAAGTGGGCGTGCCAAAAAACTTTATCCTTAAAGACGGAACATAGATATTGTCTACATATCCTGTTCAAACAGTGGTCGTATATCAAAAATGTTTTCACTTGTTAAGCTGCGATCAACAAAGAGTACGAGTCAAAATTTTTTTCATTCTAGCTCAAAATTTTAGGCCATGGGCGGACGGGCGGACAGATTGTCTAAAAGTCCTGTTCAAACGGTAGGCGAATTTTAAAAATTTTTCCACTTGGTCTGCTGGGTGCAAGAAAAAGTCGGTACTAGTGAGTACCAAATTTCATTATTCTAGTTCAAAATTTAAGGCTGGTTGAGCCATCCCGGATGACTTATTTTTTTCCGCTGAATAGCAAGAAATTTTCACAAAAAATTGGCATTTCGCAGGATAATATTTCTAAAAAGCAGGATGTTTACACATGATATTTTGGAGCAATAGTTTGTTCATAGAAAATGAAGTATAAAAATGGGGAATATACATATGAATGTAAGTCATTATTCGGAGGAATCGTTTCCACCGTGCTTATTGTTATCAAATCATCTACGTCTACGATATCTCTTTGGATACCACCATCACCTTCGCGAGCATTGTACTCTCCTGGCGAAGATATTTTCCGGAGCATTGCTGGTTTCGATTTCAAGAATTCATAGAACCAAACACACGTCATTCCTAGATTGATTTTGGTTAACAAAACTGCCTTCAATGTCTCAACCTTCAAACGAGTCTTCTCTTCGGTCCAATTCTTGTTCATTACGTTCCACTAAGCCAGTTGATCCCGGCAAACACAATATATATTCAATAAGCATGGCCGCTTCTTTGTATTGTATTTGCAGTTCTCGGTTTACAGATGTTGAAATACTTCTACCCAGTGCTTCTCGACCGAAACTTTGTCGTTCTGCCACTGCAATGTCTTCTCGTTCAAACAGTAGTTCAAAAAATAAACAAATTGTTTGTGCAATTTCGTGCCATTTTCAACAGGATCAAGCAAATTTTGCTCATTCAATGTATCCATTAGGTCTTTGACATTTACCCACGATGGCGCGTTCTTCAACATTGTCCATGTTAACGTTTTTGACTCTCTTAAAGGTGCTGCCCATAAATCTAGGTACTTTCGGCAAAATATATCACATTGAGATGTCACCGTTCCTAGAAACGGATACGCTGTTCGCAGATCTGCGTTTTGGCATTTTTTGTATATTTTTTTGTTTACAACAAGAACACGAACAAAAACGGCAAAAAGTTGGATAAAAGCAGTATAGCAGGATTTTCAGAAAAAAAAGCTGGACGCAGGATTTGGATCGGAAAAGCAGGAGCATCCTGCGAAAAGCAGGATAGATACGCACGTTACGGATGACCCATCCAGCGTTAAAAGAAAATTTATTTGAATATTCACCTATTTGACGTTAGAAACATTTTCATCCGCCCACATAAAATTAGTGTCATACAGGCAGTTCAAAAGATCTTCAAATGCTGAACACATCAATCAGACAATTTTTCCTCTTAATTTCGCCTTTCATCTTATTTCTTACAAAAACAAAAGATTTACCTCAACAGATTTTGTTGAGCAAATGTATCCAAGTGGGAACGCTACTTTGCAAAGTTTGTTCGAAACTGGTCTGTGCATAGCTGCAGTTCTAATGACCGAATTAATTGCGGCAAATTACTCGATAAAGATTACTCTAGCCAACCTTGGTTGTGAGGTTAAGACGCTAAATGGTTGGTTATCTGCGAGACGAAAACTTGTTAACCATGCAAGAAGTTTGGGTGTCTACCAATAAATTAGAGAGAAGTTTACGTGGGATTACCTCTACTGAGTATTTTTAATTTATCTGTGCAGATAAATTGTATACCAACCTAAGGATTTATTTAAATTGCATCAAGCGAAACGTGACAATAAGTTGATAAATGTACGCAATGTCTTAATGGTAATTTATGCCATTCCAAGCATTTGACACACGTATAAGCTCGTACTTTAATCGGGCAAACGTATATGTTAACCTGTGTCTGTTTTTTTTTAAGAAATAATTTCGTCATTGATGTGTTTTTAGTAGTTTTCTCACGTACTCGGATAGATGTTTTGGTCAATTACAATGTCGAAAGAAAAAAAATGTGAAAAAGTGTGTTCCATATGCTTGTTTGGTCTTGAAATTTAGCTGACTTTGGAATTCGTTAGTTTGCAACTTATATTTTAAATGTTTTACCTTAGGCTAAGGCCACGCACTGAGCGGCGTGCGGCGGAGCGACAACTGGCCATTTAATGAGCGGCAATAGGAAATTTATTGTATGGCGTTGTCTAGTGCTGCTCGCCGCGAAGTTTTACGCGAAAGTCGATTTCATATTTGGAATAATATTACGTTTAAGGAAACGAAGATATGGTGTCCATCCAGTTCATCGAAAAAGATTAAAGTTTGGAGAATTTCACCACTTGTATTACAATCTTCGACAGCACAAAGATCGATTTATGCCATACCTATCGGGTTTTTCAACAGGGACGCTACAAAAGTTGAGCGACAGGGACAGCAAATGACGCCATATGTCTAAGATACCATTTGCGTCCAACCATTTTGTTTTCAACATTGTCGACTATGTCGTTATAAATGCCGAGTTTTTCGTACAAATATTCTGACGCTTTGTCATCTAGGACGACAATGGATAACTCTCGCTGCTCCATCAGAGTCGGAAACGACCTCACCGACGCATTTAAAATCAAAAAGGATTTAGCCAAGGCGATGCGCTGTCGTGTGACTTCTTTAATTTGATTCCTGAGAGGATTGTACAAAACTCCCGATCCAACACCAGAGGCACAATTTTCTAAAAATCGGGGCAACTATTTACTAGCATACGCCGTCGATATTGTCATCATTGGTAGTACTCAACGTGATGTCATAGCCACGTTTGCTAGTAAAGAGAAGAAATCGGCAAAAATGGTTTAATCAGTACATGATTGCAAGACAAAGTATATGCTGTCACCACGAAAGGACACACAACATCGACGAATTGGACAGAACGTCACCATTGACAGATATAACTTTGAGGTAGTGCGGGACTTTGTCTATCTCGGCTCCGCTATTAACTCTGGCAACAACATCTCATCAGAAATTAAACGAAGAATCACTATTGCCAACCGCTGTTTCTGTGGGCTAAGAAGGCAATTCAGTAGTAAAGCCCTCACTCGAACTACTAAGGATATGCTATATAAGACCCTGGTCATCCCAGTCGTGCTCAACGGCGCTGAAGCATACACCGTCTCATAAGCGGATGAGGAAATTCTTCATCGATTTGAGAGGAAAATTTTTCGAAAAATCTTCGGTCCCGTTTGCGTTGACGGGCTATAAAGACGATGATTCAACCAAGAACTATACGAGCTATACAGCGACATGCCTCTGGTCAGAAAAAAAAACACCGCATTGGACGTTTAAGATGGCTAGGACATGTAGAACGAATGTACACCAATACTCCGCCTCGCTGAATCTTCGATTCCCAGCCAGACGTCGGATGCAGTACAGGAAGACCTCGCTTTAACCAACTTGGAGTGCGCAACTGGAGGCAGTAAGCTAAGGACCGGGCTAATAAGAGAGGCATGTTGGTTGAGGCCCAGGTTCATTCTGGCCTGTAACGCCACTGAAGTAAGTTAGTTTGGCATCTAGCACTGCTCCCATTTGGTGGTACAAGGTTACTAGCCAAAGCTTTGTAGAGTCCTTATTAGATGCGGTATTGTAATCATTGATAGAAGTCTCTGACGATTTTAATGTAAAGTGATTGCTTACGTTCTAAAAACAATCTTTTCCAAATGTTGCCTTTTTCCTTATCAACGAAGTTATAATCTTTTTTTTTTTATAATTTACACGTACTCAAGGGGTTGTGAATACCCTTTTATATGTTACCATAGTACGAGCGTTTGAGAAGGGGAAGAAAGAGAGGATAGGAAAGATTTTGGATGTAGTGCAGACTTGCAGAAAGGAAGGTTTAGTTTCCTCGACTTATCTAAATATCTGAATATTGAAGACGCCACATATTAGTGCGTGTCCTTGTCCATTTTTTCCTTCCATATTGTCGTTACCGACTTTGATTTCCGAGCTTTGTCCTCTAACCAATTTATGGCTCAACAGGCTTGTTAGTACCAACGGCCTAGCTTTCTAACACCCATTCATATGTGCGTGTGTACCTTCTGGTGGAACTTCCTGTTTTACGCCCACTCCGAACTGCTAACTTAAGATAATCTTTTCTTGACAATTAATACTTCATGGATGCTTTGTCAGATCATCGTGAGAGGTCAGTTAAAAATCATGTAGGTGTTGCTATGGCTGTAAATCGAACCCAGACCCTCTGCGCTGCAGCTTATTGCACTTACCATGAAGTCACTGAGACCGTCATTGAACTCACGATATATATAACAATCCAAAACAAAATGTATAAGCCTAGGACTTGATGATTTATCTAAATATCTGTTTCTATAAAAGTTTGCGTTTAAAAATATTCATGGTTTTGCATTCGTTGCCCTGTTATAAATATAATAACCAGACGGCCCTTTTTTATTGGTTGGTTATTTTGGTATCAAACTAATGATTTTCGATTTTAACAATATATGGAGTGGACAGGTAACAGAGCTGACCAAGCAAAGCTCAGCTCTTCACGGCTCACTTGCGGCAGGGGTCTGTATACCGCTAGGTGCGGTTAAGGGACAATTACACACATACTTGGTAAAAAAGGCCGACTTCAAATGAAGAAGGTTAACAAATTGCGTCGTATCGAAGACGATATGGTCCTCCGACGACAAAAACAGAACAAACGATTTACTAAAGAGAACCCGCCCAGATATCTCAAGAACTACGGCAATAGTCACGGGGCACTGGTCAAACGGAGACCATGCGGCCAAACTAGGGATCGCATACAACCCTCAATTACGCAGTTGCGAGGACAAAAATGAGTTAAGAAACCCAAATGTCCGGCACTAGCAAGAGCCAGATTGCATGCGTTAGATTAACCATTTTTCGACAACCTTAGCGACATCTCGGGTAAAAGGATACAAAAACTGAATGTCAAAATTAAATTGTCCTGGAATCGAGCTACCACTAATCCTTGTTCAACATTTATGAATTCATACTTCTAAGTCATACGAATACTTTATTACCTATAACATGCAGCCACTTCAATTATTTCGACAAAGCGATAAAAAATTATTTCCAAATTACTACACGCACTCGTGGGTGTTTCACTCATTTTTTTTTTGTTCAATAAGCGATCGATTTATGTCAATTAAAACGCAAATGCTTAACCATGGTGTCGAGTGAAGCATTTGCGCGTATACGTACTACCAACGTAGGTACCCATGTGAGTGCGAGACATATTTATCGTTTTGTTCCATTTCCTGCGACCATACGACAACTTATTTTGCATAACAACAATCACAACAGCTCGCCGATACAATACTCCGACCGGTTCAACAAATCAATTTCAATTCGTATCTAACACCTCTGCACAAAGTCAAAAATGAAATGCGAAACCTTTAGCTGTGCCTTGTATAGCATGTGTGCATTCGCAGTGTGGCTGTCATGGGTTTTGAATTTGACCGCGCAAAACTTTGTGTCTCCCTCCATTTGGTGTGCCCCTATGATTTGGAATTTTAGCGAAACAATTTCGCTGATTGGAGAATTTATTTGTGGGAACTTTGTTTGCACACTGCGTCGACATTGTAAACGTTCCAACTTGCCAATGTTCAAAAAAGTCAAGAGCATGCACTTTCAATGCAAAACTTTCTCAGAACCACTTAAAAATTGGAGCAGAATTTGTTGCCGTTGTGAGGTGTGTTGCAACCACGAGAACATTTTTCCATCTTCTTCGCGAGTAGTGTTCGAATTTATTTTCTGTAAAAAAAAAGAGAACCTCACTGATATAGGTTCACCTAGAACGTATTCTCCGACTTTTCGTGATTACCACCATCGTATGTGCAATGTTCAATCTGTCCATTTCGACATATCTGTCTTGTTGCACTAGAGATGAGCAGCATCTACTCGTATACCTATTCGTTGTTTGCCCTTGTGTTGCATCCGCGCGCCGAGTCCAAGAAACAGGGTGCAGATTAAAACTGCAGCATAATAGATTATTGCGCTCGAGATATGGATCACAGATAAATTGGTTTTGATTCTGGGAGATGTTAGCGCAAGATATAGGTGAGGGCACCAGCCAACACATAGCTTTGCATGTTGTCAGTAAGTCAGAGCACAGTCGGGCTATGGAACATCGCGTTGGTCGGTTGGTCGACGTAGATTCACCATTTGATATGCGGCGACGTTGAGGAATGATATTTTTAATGGGCAACGATGCAAATTTGATTTGTTTTCCGTTTTCTTCGAGAGCTAGGTGTGCTTAGAGCCCATAAATATGCGAACATGCAAGAAATTAATTGGTACTGCATAAGCAAAGTGTTGAGATTTAGATACAAGATATTGCCCTGGTTGTGGGTTGAAATAGATGTGTGCATGTGTTTAGATGCGAATGGAAACTGAAATGGCCATGGATCGGAGTACAGATTAATCGGAATTTCAGGTGATCAGTCTTTGATTGGTTGACCATTTGTCTTGATTTATGATAACCTGGTGACAACTTTCAGTGAAACTTGTGCTTATCTTTTGGAAATTTTGTCTGCGTTGCTGCTATTTATGTTCCAGGCTTTGAATGTCATCTATTTTAAGATGACAAATTCGAAGTCAGGTTTAATGAAAGGGAAAGGATGGGCTGTGCGTTAGGTTCATTAAGTGATTTATGACCTCTTCGTATCGGGTTTTTCAACAGGGACGCTACAGAAGTGGAGCGACAGGGACAGCAAAGGACGCCATATTTTTTGCCGCTCTTTTTTTTCATTTCTCTTCAGTAAGACTTGCCATTTCATGATGAAAAGATATACGATCCAACAAGGAGTCGAAATTATTAAAATTTACAACCGAAATTCGGAGTCAGTGGCCTCAACGTTAAGAGCGCTACGTCCAATTTATGGTCGTCATAATCGTCCTAGCAGATCAACAATTGAGCGTCTAGTGGAAAAATTTGAATCCACAGGCACAGTAGAAAATGTGCAAGTGAGACATAGAAGTGCCCGTAGTGTCGAGAATATTGCTGCCGCTGAGGCTTCAATTGAAGAAAGCCCAAATGTATCTCTCACACGTCGTTCTCAAGCGTTGGGCATCTCTGTGACGTGGCGAATTTTGCGAAAAGATCTTGGCCTACATCCTTACAAGATTAAATTGACGCAAGAACTGAAGCCGCTTGACCACCAGGAGCGTCGTATGTTCGTGAATTGGGCTGAGCAACAACTTGAAAATGATTCGGATTTTCATCGAAAAATCATCTTCAGCGATGAGGCTCATTTCTGGCTGAATGGCTTCGTCAATAAACAAAATATTCGGTATTGGTCAGGCAGCAATCCACATGTACTCCATGAGTCATCATTGCATCCCGAAAAAATTACGGTTTGGTGTGGTTTATGGGCCGGCGGCGTCATTGGGCCGTACTTCTTCAGTGATGATCAAGACCGGCACGTTACTGTGAATGGGAATCGCTACCGTTCAATGATAACCGAATATTTTTGGCCCCAAGTCAATTCTGCATACCAAAAAAAAATTAAAAAATATCGATTTTTTGAGTCAAAAGAAGTATAGGGGTACCCCTTGTCATTTTTTTGACACAAAAAACCGATATTTTTAAAAAAATATTTTTGGTATGCACAATTGAAGAGCATATTAAAAATAGCTGAAACAAACTATTTCTGAATTTTTAAACATATTTTGTAGGTGTTTTAGGAGAAAAAAACGGATAAGTATTTGATTTTAGCAGTTCATGTCATCAAACTGCCGTAAATGCCCTGTAATTTCTACGTTTTATATTTTATTACATAACTAGATGTCCTTAGCTTCAACATAGGGGGTATATCATTAAAATCGGATCACGAATTAGTCTCAATATGACGCCATGAAACGCTAATATCAAACATTTCTTTAAAATGTTCCTAAAACACCTATAAAATATATTTAAAAATTCAGAAATAGCTTTTATTAACTATTTTTAATATGCTCTACAATTCTGCATACCAAAAAAAAATATTAAAAAATATCGATTTTTTGAGTCAAAAAAAGTATAAGGGGTACCCCTTGTCATTTTTTTGACACAAAAAACCGATATTTTTAAAAAATTATTTTTGGTATGCACAATTGAAGAGCATATTAAAAATAGCTGAAACAAACTATTTCTGAATTTTTAAACATATTTTGTAGGTGTTTTAGGAGAAAAAAACGGATAAGTATTTGATTTTAGCAGTTCATGTCATCAAACTGCCGTAAATGCCCTGTAATTTCTACATTTTATATTTTATTACATAACTAGATGTCCTTAGCTTCAACATAGGGGGTAAATCATTAAAATCGGATCACGAATTAGTCTCAATATGACGTCATGAAACGCTAATATCAAACATTTCCTTAAAATGTTGCTAAAACACCTATAAAATATATTTAAAAATTCAGAAATAGCTTTTATTAACTATTTTTAATATGCTCTACAATTCTGCATACCAAAAAAAAATATTAAAAAATATCGATTTTTTTGAGTCAAAAAAAGTATAAGGGGTACCCCTTGTCATTTTTTTGACACAAAAAAAACAATATTTTTAAAAAATTATTTTTGGTATGAACAATTGAAGAGCATATTAAAAATAGCTGAAACAAACTATTTCTGAATTTTTAAACATATTTTGTAGGTGTTTTAGGAGAAAAAAACGGATAAGTATTTGATTTTAGCAGTTCATGTCATCAAACTGCCATAAATGCCCTGTAATTTCTACATTTTATATTTTATTACATAACTAGATGTCCTTAGCTTCAACATAGGGGGTAAATCATTAAAATCGGATCACGAATTAGTCTCAATATGACGTCATGAAACGCTAATATCAAACATTTCCTTAAAATGTTGCTAAAACACCTATAAAATATATTTAAAAATTCAGAAATAGCTTTTATTAACTATTTTTAATATGCTCTACAATTCTGCATACCAAAGAAAAATATTAAAAATATCGATTTTTTGAGTCAAAAAAAGTATAAGGGGTACCCCTTGTCATTTTTTTGACACAAAAAACCGATATTTTTAAAAAATTATTTTTGGTATGCACAATTGAAGAGCATATTAAAAATAGCTGAAACAAACTATTTCTGAATTTTTAAACATATTTTGTAGGTGTTTTAGGAGAAAAAAACGGATAAGTATTTGATTTTAGCAGTTCATGTCATCAAACTGCCGTAAATGCCCTGTAATTTCTACATTTTATATTTTATTACATAACTAGATGTCCTTAGCTTCAACATAGGGGGTAAATCATTAAAATCGGATCACGAATTAGTCTCAATATGACGTCATGAAACGCTAATATCAAACATTTCCTTAAAATGTTGCTAAAACACCTATAAAATATATTTAAAAATTCAGAAATAGCTTTTATTAACTATTTTTAATATGCTCTACAATTCTGCATACCAAAAAAAAATATTAAAAAATATCGATTTTTTGAGTCAAAAAAAGTATAAGGGGTACCCCTTGTCATTTTTTTGACACAAAAAAAACAATATTTTTAAAAAATTATTTTTGGTATGAACAATTGAAGAGCATATTAAAAATAGCTGAAACAAACTATTTCTGAATTTTTAAACATATTTTGTAGGTGTTTTAGGAGAAAAAAACGGATAAGTATTTGATTTTAGCAGTTCATGTCATCAAACTGCCGTAAATGCCCTGTAATTTCTACATTTTATATATTATTACATAACTAGATGTCCTAAGCTTAAATATAGGGGGTGTATCATTAAAATCGGAGTACGAATAAGTCTCAATATGACGTCATGAAACGCTAAAATCAAACATTTCTTTAAAATGTTCCTAAAACACATATAAAATATATTTGAAGTTGGTAACGATAAGGTGCCTAACGAGACCTGGTACTCAAGGTTAAAAAAAAAACTTAGAATTGTCAAAAATAATTTTACCAAATTCACAATTAAGCCATTAAAATTTGGCTTAATTGTGATTTTAATAAAATAATGTTTGACGATTCTAAGTTTTAAAGTAAATCCCTATATATATTTATATAATTCCCGTATGGCAATGAATATTGCTCTTAATCATTCTGTAAAAGAAATGTCTTACCATAGTAATCTAAATCTTATCTACACAACTTCATTACACAGATTTATAACTCAAAAAGATCAAATTATTCCACAAATTTAAATTTGTATGAAACCAATTAGTACCCGATTTCGATATGAAAATAAAATATTTAATATCAATGCGATTTGATTTCTTCCTAAGCTATAAATTATGTAATTTCTACAAAACAAATAATTTTCATAATATACCCGTTAACCTTCATCACACTCAATCGATAATGAAATAAACGGGATGATCTGTGTGTATTTTTTGTATAATTCACTATGCATACCGTTTTTTTTTTTGATGTCCGGCCTTAAAAATCCATTTCGGATTGTATCTACAAGTTCCAATAATAAATCGAATGATTATCTTAAACTTTACGACTCGACATCGGAGACTTCGCTGTTCTCCACTTAAGAAAACAACTTTATTTTTATTCACAAAGCAATACATCAACTATCCTGTCAATGACATTGATTTCCCTAATCCCATATGAAAACTGAACATAGGACAAATGCAGGCTTCCAAAACGTGACTATCTTTTCCGTGAAATATTTTTGAGAACCATTCAGGTGACGAGAAAGTGAGAAATAACCTCACGATTGGAATAAAATCTTGGAATTCACCTGCTGAATGTAATAATTAATGGTATACTCCATAGGTGGGTATTCTATGCGATAGGGGTACTGTTGAAGACATCAATTTCTTTTTAATTTATGGAAATTATATTCATTCTACGTGCAATCATTTTCTTTTTGTAATTCAGTTACCTATGCGCTATGAAATCTACGTCCATATGAGTTGTAAATCAAAATGAAACGTTGGCTGAGTGCTTGTGACCTAGAATTGAGTGAACATGATGTGAGTAGCATGAGGTGGTGCTTGGGGAACATATCTCGTGAACTGTACACTCGCTGACGTGGGCAAGAGAAATTTTTGTTTATATTTCTAAGTATTCAGCTGTAATTCATATAGATCCTTACTGATGAACAGATATTGCGTGTTCAATAGAAAAATAATTCTCTAAAGTATATGTACCGCAGATGTAAATTTCTTTATTTACGCGGGAGTGTAAGGTACATCAGAGTGCCTTCTTCTTTGAGAGACCACAGACTAAAGGGCGAAAAATTGAGGAATACTCAGCATTATCGAGGTATCCGTTCAAAGCATTTCCAAAACGAATGTCAGTTCCGATCAGAACTCAGTTTACCATCGAAGTATTGGTTGCGGATCAAAATAAATGATGCATACATTCGTCAGCTGTGTAATTTTATAAAATGTAAAAAGTGAGTGCAAAAATAAAATTTTAAACAAATATTTCATGGTGCACTCTTGTCGTGTTTTTCTAAAGCACGATTTTGTAGTAATACCCAAAATAATTTTTTTTATTAATTTATTCACAATTTTGGTGTGGTTTCCATTTTCGTAAGAATTCCGCAACAATTTTGCATCGGATAATTTTCGAAGAAATTCGACGCGTAGGTATACCTCGGTACAAAATTCTCCGATATCGACAAAATTCTCCGATATCGAATCAAATTTCTTTCCGAACGGACACCTCGATAGGAGTGTCTATCGCAAACCACTGGTTCTATAGGCAAAGATGTAACAATTTAGCAACAATATCGACCTTAAAATCTCTTTCACCATTTAGGCAGTTCATATTCAGGTATATCACGACAAAATGTTCCCGGGAATTTTTCCCTTGTCAGCAATGTAAATCAGATTACTGAATGACAAAAGTTTCCTGGGAAAATTAATTCACGATGAAATAAGACGATCCGCATAGTATATCATTGCGATGCATCTATTGTTGTTTTCTATTTGTGGAACAGTTTAACAATTTTAAATGTGTCGCTATACTAACTTAGATATTAGATTTGTTTAAAGGCTTTTTACGCTTTACTTACTTACTAAAATCGCGCTACAGTCCGATGAACCTGGGCCTCAACCAACATGCCTCTCCAATTAGCCCGGTCCTTAGCTAACTGCCTCCAGTTGCGAAATCCAAGTTGGCTGACGTCGGTTTTTGCTTGTGCGCGCCACTTTTGGCGAGGTCTTCCTCTACTGCGTCCGACGTCTGGCTGGGAATCGGAGACTCTGCGGGCCATAGTATTGATATCCATTCGTTCAACGTGTCCTTGCCATCTTAAACGTCCAAAGCGGAGTTTTTTTGACTAGGGGCATTTCGCTGTTTAGCTCGTATAGTTCTTAGTTAAATCTACGCCTCCTCGTCTATCAAATGTTGGCCGTTGCTACGTCGCAGATGGTCCATCCGTTGAGTCCAATTTTCGATCACTCGTTCGAGCATTTCGACTGGTAACTGGCGAATGTCACGCGTGATGTTTTCCTCCGAGGCCTGAATCGAAGCGGGTTTGTCGGCATAAGCTTTTGACTTTACATATCCCCACAGGAAAATGTCTAACGGTGTGATATCACACGATCTTGGTGGCCAATCGACCGGCCCAAAACGTGAAATTATGTGCTCACCGAAATGTTCTCTCAATAAGTCCATTGATTGATGCGATGTGTGGGAAGTGGCGCCGTCTTGCTGAAACCAAATGTCGCCGAGATCACGAGCTTCAATTTCAGGCATCAAATAGTCGGTTATCATGGCACGATAGCGGTCGCCATTGACGGTTACGTTCGCACCGGCATAATTTTTAAAGAAATATGGACCGATGATTCCACCGGCCCACAAACCACACCAAACCGTTGTTTTTTCTGGATGAAGTGGCAGTTCTTCAATCTCTTCAGGTTGCTCTTCGTCCCAAATGCGGCATTTTTGTTTGTTTACATACCCATTGAGCCAGAAATGGGCCTCATCGCTAAACAAAATTTGCCTCGAAAACGTCGGATCTTCTTGGAACTTTTCAAGAGCCCATAGAGCGAAGCGATGTCGCTTGGGAAGGTCGAGCGGCTTCAGTTGTTGCACAAGCTGTATTTTGTACGCTTTCAATTTAAGATCTTGACGTAAAATGCGCCAAGTCGTTCCATACGTCAGTCCGAGTTGCTGCGAACGGCGCCGAATCGACTCTCTACGGTCTTCGTGTACACTCTCAGCTACGGCCGCTATATTTTCTTCACAGTGTGCTGGACGTGGTCTTTTCGGTCGAATATTATCCAATAATGAATGCTGGGTCTCAAAATCGGTGATGGTGTTGCGAATAGTACGCTCAGTAGGCCGATTATGTTGACCATAAGTTGAGCGAAGTGCACGAAACACATTCCTCACAGAACGTGAATTTTCATAATAAAGTTGAACAATTTGTAAACGTTGTTCACGCGTAAGTCTTTCCATTATGAAATGCCAAACAATACTAAACAAAAATAACATGACAGCATGACACGACTCACACGTGATCTGTCAAAAAAGGCTATTGAAAAAAGTATCTGTACTTGGATCACCCGTTAGTTGCACCGATTTTTGGAAAACTGTGCCTCTGGTTTTGGCTTGGGAGTTCTACCAGATAGGATCTTGTGGGCGATGTTGAGGATCTTTTTTTTTGGATCGTACAAATCTGAGGTTCCATTCTTCAGGCATACTTCAGCCCCAGATTTGGCTTATTAGTTGTTGGACGTTATTTACCATGTTATCTCCATCGGCTTATAAAGCTTATCAGGAAGACCGTCATTTCCGGCAGCCTTATTAATCTTGAGTTTGGTTGGTAGATTTCGCTGTCATTACCAAAATTTAATAGTTCGCTCTGCCTGACACCGGAATTTTGCTCGTCGTCCCCGTGTAACAGTCTGCAGAAGTGGTGTTCTTCCATATCCTCAGCATCGACTGGTTCTCAACAATGATATTTCATGTTTCATCTCGGTAGGATTCTTTTTGAGCCTTTGGCAAAACTTGCGAATATCGTTCCTGGAGTGGCACCTCTCTATATCCTCGATCGCGCACTTTTCTTGCTCGTTTTTGTTCTTTCTGAAAAGCCGTTGTTCTTCCCATTTTCTTTGCTTATAGAGCTCATGGGCAGCTCTCTCCTTCACCTGCAGCTTAGGCTTGCAGGCCTCGTTCTTGGCTGCGAGCATCGATCGGCGTTCCTTATCAAACCGGGAGTTTCTTGCTTGTGCGAGAAACCTAGCACATCAGTTACGGCTGATCGGCTTATTGGAATCATTGCCATTGTCCTTCGACATTCGATACTCGTGGTATGGTGTTATTCGAGAGTTTAAGTCTCGACATTTAATTTTTTCACAGTATTTCTGGATTGTTGTGGCATGGTGAACATCCGCATTCTTTCCTGGGCAGCAGTAAGGTTGTAGTCCAAGTCGATATTGGCTCCTCGTAATGTTCGGACATCCAAAATACTGGATGCCTGCGTCTTGTCTATCGCAATGTGATCAATTTGGTTGATCGTTCGTTGATCTGGAGACCGCCATGTCCCCTTATGGATATCGAGGTAAAGCAACCATGGTCAGCCTAAAGTAGCATTTCGTTTCGTAGCGAAATCCGTCACCAGAAGTGTTGTCTTGTAGGTTATGTTTTCCGACAATACTGCTAGAAATGTCTTCTCTTCCTACCTCTGTGACAATATTCCCCAATACGTCTTTAACGTCGTACTTCGGTAGTCGCTCATAGGTTTTTATCAAGGACTTCGTAGATGCAATCTTTAGTTGTAGAAAAATTTCCTCCGTCAGGACGTGAGTGCATTTAAGGCTTATATTGGCAAATTGTCCGTGATGCGAATGGTTAAATTGCGTTCGCTAATGTCTTAGAGACATACGACTTCTTGCCTCTATCTTGCACTTATAATAATTCCACATCCGAATAGTCGTTGTTTCTGCTCACTTTTTTAATGTCACAATTTTTCATCTTCTGTTCGCCCTGCCCATCCTATCGTATTTCCTGTATGGCAGTAATATCTGCTTTGAAGCAGCTTAGGACTTCAGCTAGTTGTTCGCAGCTATCCGTTTAATGTTCTCGTTGCCTTTTTTTCCGTTTAGCAGGATCGTCAACAATAAAATCAGTCCTTTGTAACGATAGTTTTTTTTTCTACGGGTGGGGAATTATCCCAAAGCACAATCCGTAACCTGGAGAGCTAGTTCATATTTATTTGATACAGCTAGGACAAGCGGCCATCAGTATCCTCTACGGGATTGAGCGCTGGCGTTGGCCTTTCGGTTCATCCGCCACCATCTCTGTTCCAGGCTTACCCATGAGATTCCTAAATAACGATGCGACTTTTTCCAAGAATGGTGACATTTACCTACCATTCACGATCCCTGATTTGACGCCTTCCGATTCCTTCTTATGGGGGTACTTGAATCTTATCGTTAGTACCCAGGGCGTAGCTTTCTCAAAACCACTCATATATGCGTGCGTATTTCTTGCACGATGGCGGGAGCTCCATGAGATAAGCTATTCTTGACTCGGATGGTTTACCAGATCATCACGAGAGCAGGGCCAGTGAAAAATCATGAAGTTTTTGCTACGGTTGGGAGTCGAAGCCAGATTTTCTGCGCTGCAGTTCATCGCATTAACCATCGTGCCACTGAGCCCCTCAAAGTATTACTACTATTTTAGTTATTTCTGTATATTACAAACTATGTTTCAAGACTAATATCCTCCTACCAAGTATAAACATTTAAATTTTGACTACCGCGTATTTTTTCTGTTATTCCTTAGCCCGTATAGCATCTGGGCTTATTTACTTAATCGGCTTTTGAATGATTCATTCACCCCTTTCCAAGTTCAGATTTCATTGGCTTAACGTTATTATACTCCACACAAAACTTTTTTTTTATGCTTGGGTTCTTAGCATAAAATTAAGAAATTCGAATCATGATGCCGCCTTTAATTAGTCATACACATAAATCAAAATAAGCATTGAGGCGAAAACTAGTTTTATAGAATTTCAATATAAGACGCCATAGGTTATAAATTTTTTTTACGTGACCTAATATGGGACCATATGATTTTGTTGGGTTCATACTAAAGAACTTGCGATTCGCACTGATCACATTGCACATGCATACCACACTGGGTCGCGGAACTTTCAAATTGCGGGTTCATTAGCGTCTCTTCAAGGCCTCGTCAAACAGAGCGCGGTTTAGTGTTGCGTTTTAATTCCACTTTGTACATTTTTTGGGTACATTTGTTTTTAGTCAAAAATATTTGATAAAATTCCTTAAAAAAATATTAAGGGTGGTCCAACGAAAACGTACGATGTTTTTCTGTCATGTCGGTTATTTTCAATAACTCTGAGACATGTCGTTAATGGTGTAGTGAAATAACTCCTAACTTAAATGAAATAACCCCACGGGGCTTTTTTTCCTTTTAGAAAAGAAAATAATCCCAGCGACGAAAAAGCATTGACCACCGCGGTTGTTTTTGCCATTTGAAGTTGTAATTCTATTCAAGTTTGGTGTATGAAAAGTTTAAATGTGAGCCCCCCTGCCTGAGCTTACTGCATGAAAAAGAAAAAAAACCCACAAGCAAAAGGCATTAACAGCCGCGTGATTTATTTTCTTTTCCAAAAAGAATTAAGCACCTCGTGGGATATTTCCTATCTGTTGGGAATTAAGTCCAAAGGGGCTTATTTCCGTGGGGCTTATTTCCGTGGGGCTTATTTCCGTGGGGCTTATTTCCGTGGGGCTTATTTCCGTGGGGCTTATTTCACTGCACCATCATTAATGTCGTTCAATGTCGTTAATGTGCCGAATCAGCTCACCCTTTTACTCTTGAATTGTTCTTGGCTTATTGACTTTCACTTTTTCTTTTAAATATCCCCAATGAAAGAAGTCCAACGGTGTCTACTCACATGATTGTGGCGGCCAATTAATATCGCCACGACACATGAGATAACACGACCATTGAATTTCTAGCGCAAAAGTTTCTTTGGCCATTGTTTCTTTGGCTGTGTGGAAAATGGAATAAACTGTTGGAAGCACATATTGTACAGGTAAAAAATAAAATAAAAATAAATTTATGGTGCAACAGGCTCGTTAGTACCCAGGGCCTAGCTTTTTCTCTCACAACCATTCATGAGTCCGTGTGTACTTCTTAGCACGATAGCGGGAACTCCTGTTTTATGCCGAATCCGAACGGTTAAGTTGAGAGAAGCTTTTCATGACAATTGATACTACTCGGACGATTTGTCAGATCATCACGAGAGGAGGGCCAGTGAAAAATCTTTAAGGTGTTGCCACGGCTGGGAATCGAACCCAGACCTTCTGCGCGGTGGTTCATCGCAATAACCCCACTGAGCCCTCATATTGTACAGGTCCGTATTCCTAATTTCTGACCACAAAAAGTCTGCTATTATCTCGCGATAGCAAACACCATTCACGGTAACTGCTTGGCCGACCTCATTTTCGAAGAAGTACGGCCCGATGACGCCGCCAGCCCATAAACTGCACCAAACAGTCCCTTTTTGTAGATGCATCGGCTTTTCAGCAATCACTCGTGGATTCTCATTTGCCTTAATGCGGCAATTCTGCTTGTTAGCGAATCTACTGAGGTGAAAGGGTGCCTCGTCGGTGAAGGTGATTTTCGTTGTCAATTCACTGCTGTCTGTTCAACCAACCATTCGAGACTTGAAATGGCCAATAAGCTTCAGCTCAATCAATTCAACTGAATAAAAATTCAACTGAATTGAGTCAACTGAACCTTGTTAGCGTGTATTCAAAAATTTTTTTTTATCAAAAATCAAAATTCGCATCAGTGATGTTCGTGAGATATTCAATTCTTGGGCACGACGACGAGTCGAGGATGACGGCTCATCTGCCACACTATCGCGAACAACAGCAATGCTTTCCTCAGAACGAACTGGGCGAGCATGCTCATGTGTTTTCACATTTCCTACAGACCCGGTTTGCTTAAATTTGCTCACAATTCTCCCGATTGTGGACAAACAAATCACGAAGTGCACGAAATGCATTTTGATTTGCATGCCCATTTTCGTAAAAGGCCTCAACAATCTTAACGCGCTGGTCAATTGTGGACCTCTCCATGGTTAGATTTGTCAAACACTGAAACAAAGAAATTTCAGATTATGTTGACTTAACTTGACGTTAAGGTGTGACTCACAATTAACATCTTACATTATCGTTGGACGGCCTCAGTGGTGCGATGGTTACTGCGATGAACTGCTGCGCAGAAGGTGTGGGTGTGTGAAGGAAAGCTCGGCCCTGGGTATTGTTTTATGGTTGGACCACCCTTTATAGTGTCAATGCTTCCTTCTCAAAATAAACGAAATGTTTGCGTCACATCTTACGATAAACCTGCCCTTCTAAATTGTATCTGTATCGTAAATATTCTCTTCTCAATTTTTTGTTAATTTTCTGTTATCTTTAATTCATCTAACATTTTCTCAAGACAACTTTAACATGTAAATTGGCTTCTCAACATGAAAAGACAAATTCCCATGAATGAATTATTCAGAGCATTTGATATGCAACTACATGTGTTCAACTCGTTTTCTAGGCATCTTCAACAGTGATTCTGTAACGTTTTGTCGGTTGAACTGATTTAAATTGAATAAAATTTCATTTTATGCATTTTTCTCCTCTCAAACTGATTAATTGATTTGTCAAGACCGATGAAATGGCGGACCAGCACATCG
Source organism: Rhingia rostrata (assembly GCA_949824845.1). NCBI lineage: Eukaryota > Metazoa > Arthropoda > Insecta > Diptera > Syrphidae > Rhingia > Rhingia rostrata. Next base: position 29,399,023 of record OX463758.1, read on the forward strand.
AATATGGCTAAGCTTTTTTTATCTACTATTTACATGAATGTATAATTAATTTACTGTAATAGATCCCCCAATAAAAAAAATGACGACTCAATAAAAACCCAACAAGTCTTGAATAATCAATTAGTATCAATAAAAAATGCTGAGAAATAACAAGATTTTAACAATTTGACAAATGTTAATACGCTAGGCTTAGGAAATTGTAACGGGCAGTGTTTTTAAAGCTACCATGAGTAAATATTGCACCATCATATTGAGTTGAAGCTATCCTTTCAGAAGTTTTTTTTTTAAAATAAGCGAATTCGACATACAAATGAAATACAATAACATCCCGATAAATCTACTTACTTACTTACTTAAGTGGCGCTACAGTCCGGAATGAACCTGGGCCTCAACCAACATGCCTCCAAGCGCACTCCAAGTTGGTTGAGGTCGGTTTCTAATTGTGCGCGCCACTTAAGGCGAGGTATTCCTCTACTGCGTCCGATGTCTGGCTTGTCTGGCAGAGTTTTTTGACCAGGGGAATGTCGCTGTACAGCTAATACAGTTCTTGGTTGAATCTTCGTCTCCATAGCCCGTCAACGCAAACGGGACCGAAGATTTTTCGAAGAATTTTCCTTTCAAATCGACCAAGGCTTTCCTCATCCGCATTTGAGACGGTCCATGCTTCAGCGCCGTATAGTATGCCGATAGATTTACGTTGACATAATTCCTGCTCATAAAATGACGGAAACTATTGATGCATTCTTTCGTTTCCTTAGGCTGAAGACACACCGGTTAAAGTTGAACGTGTTTGTTTTGTTTCGTGAATCAAGAGAACATTGTTTTTTATGAGACTACACACCCAAAAAAAAAAAACGAAACAAAGCACACGTTTTCGTCTTGAAGAGTTTCAGTGATGGCTTTCGGAAAAATATGTCATTGTATACGAGCAACACACACCGAATGAAACAAAACTGTTTCCAACCAGTGTCGTTGACGATAATTGCCTAATTTCTTATGGCTGAGCAGACGCCAAACTCTTCTGGATAAGTTTTTAAGATTATTATCACATCTGCAGCACTTCGATTGAAATTATATGGATGCAACCACCGCGTTTCTGCTAATTGCGTCCTCTTCCTGAATTGCGTCAAAAATTGAACGTAAAATTGGCAAAACTTGATCAACGCTCACCAAACGAAACAAGAAAACAAAACGTTTTGCTTTGTTACAATCTGTTTCAAATAAAAAACGTTTCTTTGACTATGGAATCCAAAACTTTTTTTTTATCAGGTGTGTTTTCAGCCTTAAAGTTTTTTTTATTATACTCTGATCAAGGAGCTGACGCTTAGGCGACGTGTTGGCCGGCAAAAACTCTAATTTTACATGATCACGATGTCATGAATAACAAAATTTTGCGCTTTTGTCATTCGATTAACTAAATAAATCGGATGTCATCCACCACTTCTTGTTAGAACGATAAGACATCGGGAATGATTTGATGTTCTTAAAACACCTTGGCTTAGCCGACTTGCCGATCATCAATTTTTTTAACTTTTCCGTTTCATCCGTATTTGCATCAGTCAAATGGTAAAATGTCTTGCCGTCATGACATATGTCGCTTTAAAAACACATTGAATACCGTTTCGTTACCGATGACGATGATCTTAGGCTCATAGTTTTGAATCAACTAACTCAATTATTATTCTCATTTTGTACAAACGGTATCGCACTTTCACCGCATAATTTCCGTGAAACAATGTTGTACCATTTTTTAAAATGGTCAGGCCTCCCTTCACTTATTTAAAATTTTAAATTCTCACAACATATTTCTTGTTCTCTCCTTGTCTTGTGATTACAATTAGCGCTGCAGCAACAGGCACCTTCATGCCAAACTGGCACTTTCAGATATTGTTTGGCACTGTGGCACTTGGGCACTGATTGGCACTCAAATTCTTGAGTTTGGCACTCTCTAATTTTTGTAAAATTAAGTAATGTCTTCAGAAATTACGAAATAGCTTAAAAGTTAAATTTAAAATAAAAAGTCTGGTGCATTTTGCTTCTACCGTGTGGTGCAAGCCTAACAAAATCGTTTGCAACTGACATTGTATTTCATGCTTAAAATCAAATGTCAAATCATTATGTGAGGTTATGTCAAATTAAAAAGAAAAAAATGTTTCACTTTAAAGTTTATGAATTGCCATCAGACCCTTAAAAAGAAGATCCGCAAAAATTGGACGTGACTAAAAACTAAATGGGAATTGCTTACTTACTTAAGTGGCGCTACAGTCCGCAATGAATTTGGGCCTCAACCAACATACCTCTCCAATTAGCCCGGTCCTTCGCTAACTGCCACCAGTTGCACACTCCAAGTTGGTTGAGGTCGGTTTCTACTTGCTCGCGCCACTTAAGGCGAGGTATTCCTCTACTGCGTCCGACGTCTGGCTGGGAATCGAATACTCTGCGAGCCGGAGTATTGGTGTCCATACGTTCTACATGTCCTAGCCATCTTAAACGTCCAATGCGGAGTTTTTCGACCAGGAGCATGTCGCTGTACACCTCGTATAGTTCTTGGTTGAATCTTCGTCTCCATAGCCCGTCAACGCAAACGGGACCGAAGATTTTTCGAAGAATTTTCCTTTCAAATCGACCAAGGCTTTCCTCATCCGCTTTTGAGACGGTCCATGCTTCAGCGCCGTATAGTATGCCGTTAGATTTACGTTGACATAATTCCTGCTCATAAAATGACGGAAACTATTGATGCATTCTTTCGCTTCCTTAGGCTGAAAACACACCGGTTAAAGCTAAACGTGTTTGTTTTGTTTCGTGAATCAAGAGAACATTGTTTTTAATGAGACTACACACCCAAAAAAAAAAAAAAACGAAACGAAATGGACGCAACCACCGCGTTTCTGCTAATTGCGTCCTCTTCCTGAATTGCGTCAAAAATTGAACGTAAAATTGGCAAAACTTGATCAACGCTCACCAAACGAAACAAGAAAACAAAACGTTTTGCTTTGTTACAATCTGTTTCAAATAAAAAACGTTTCTTTGACTATGGAATCCAAAACTTTTTTTTTATCAGGTGTGTTTTCAGCCTTAAAGTTTTTTTTATTATACTCTGATCAAGGAGCTGACGCTTAGGCGACGTGTTGGCCGGCAAAAACTCTAATTTTACATGATCACGATGTCATGAATAACAAAATTTTGCGCTTTTGTCATTCGATTAACTAAATAAATCGGATGTCATCCACCACTTCTTGTTAGAACGATAAGACATCGGGAATGATTTGATGTTCTTAAAACACCTTGGCTTAGCCGACTTGCCGATCATCAATTTTTTTAACTTTTCCGTTTCATCCGTATTTGCATCAGTCAAATGGTAAAATGTCTTGCCGTCATGACATATGTCGCTTTAAAAACACATTGAATACCGTTTCGTTACCGATGACGATGATCTTAGGCTCATAGTTTTGAATCAACTAACTCAATTATTATTCTCATTTTGTACAAACGGTATCGCACTTTCACCGCATAATTTCCGTGAAACAATGTTGTACCATTTTTTAAAATGGTCAGGCCTCCCTTCACTTATTTAAAATTTTAAATTCTCACAACATATTTCTTGTTCTCTCCTTGTCTTGTGATTACAATTAGCGCTGCAGCAACAGGCACCTTCATGCCAAACTGGCACTTTCAGATATTGTTTGGCACTGTGGCACTTGGGCACTGATTGGCACTCAAATTCTTGAGTTTGGCACTCTCTAATTTTTGTAAAATTAAGTAATGTCTTCAGAAATTACGAAATAGCTTAAAAGTTAAATTTAAAATAAAAAGTCTGGTGCATTTTGCTTCTACCGTGTGGTGCAAGCCTAACAAAATCGTTTGCAACTGACATTGTATTTCATGCTTAAAATCAAATGTCAAATCATTATGTGAGGTTATGTCAAATTAAAAAGAAAAAAATGTTTCACTTTAAAGTTTATGAATTGCCATCAGACCCTTAAAAAGAAGATCCGCAAAAATTGGACGTGACTAAAAACTAAATGGGAATTGCTTACTTACTTAAGTGGCGCTACAGTCCGCAATGAATTTGGGCCTCAACCAACATACCTCTCCAATTAGCCCGGTCCTTCGCTAACTGCCACCAGTTGCACACTCCAAGTTGGTTGAGGTCGGTTTCTACTTGCTCGCGCCACTTAAGGCGAGGTATTCCTCTACTGCGTCCGACGTCTGGCTGGGAATCGAATACTCTGCGAGCCGGAGTGTTGGTGTCCATTCGTTGTACATGTCCTAGCCATCTTAAACGTTCAATGCGGAGTTTTTCGACCAGGAGCATGTCGCAGTACACCTCGTATAGTTCTTGGTTGAATCTTCGTCTCCATAGCCCGTCAACGCAAACGGGACCGAAGATTTTTCGAAGAATTTTCCTTTCAAATCGACCAAGGATTTTCTCATCCGCTTTTGAGACGGTCCATGCTTCAGCGCCATCGAGCAGGACTGGGATGATCATGGTCTTATATAAGATCCCTAGTAGTTCGAATGGGGACCTTACTACTGAATTGCCTTCTTAGCCCGAAGAAACAGCGGTTGGCAAGAGTAATTCTTCGTTTAATTTCTGACGCGATGTTGTTGTCAGTACCGTACTACCTCAATGTTATATCTGTCAATGGTGACGTTCTGTCCAATTCGTCGATGTTGTGTGTCCTATCGTGTTGACAGCATATACTTCGTCTTGCCCTCATTTACTGCTTAAACCAATTTTGCCGCTTCCTTCTCTATACTAGCAAACGTGGCTATGACATCACGTTGGGTCCTACCAATGATGTCAATATCGTCAGCGTATGCTAGTAATTATACAGATTTTTGGATAACTGTGTCTCTGGTGATGGCTCGTGAGTTTTGCACAATCCTCTCAAGAATCAGATTGAAGAAGTCTCATGTGACTTCATGTCAGCGCATCGCCTTGCCTAAATCCTTTTCTATTATCGAATGTGTCGGTGAGGTCGTTTCCGACCCTGATGGAGCAGCGAGAATTCTCCATCGTCATCCTACACAAACGGACGAGTTTTTGGGGTATACCAAAACTAGATATGGCTCTGTATAGTTCGTCTCTATAAATGCTGTCGTATGCGGTTTTGAAATCTATGAATAGGCGGTGGGTATTGATTTGGACTTCTTGGGTTTTTTTTCCAGGATCTGCCGAAGTGTGAAGATTTGATCGGTTGTGGACTTCCCTGGCCTAAAACCACACTGATAAGGGCCGATCAGGTTGTTGGTAAACGGTTTCAGGCATTCACATATTACGGCAGATAGGATTTTGTAGGCGATGTTGAGGAGACTTATGCCTCTGTAGTTGACGCATTTTAGAGGGTCTCCTTTTTTGTGGATCGGGAAAACGATGCTGAGGTTCCAATCTTCAGGCATACTTTCTTGCGACCAGATACGGCTTATGGGGATCAAATAAAGGAAATTACATTGTCAAAACATCTCGTTCGGAATGTATCTAAATCTTATTTGACATTTTTACCTTTTTCCTGATATTTAACGAAACATCCTAACGTATGCTATAACTTCGGTTATGCTTGTGAATTTTCCTGCATAATATCTTAAACAGGCTTCTACCCAAACAAACGACTGCAAAAATGCTCAACCTCCGCGCACTATATAAGGCCTACAGAAACAAATGCTTGTGGAAATTACATATCATTGCCTTATAGAGGATAATTCTTAGTTTGGCTCTGTCCACAAAGAGAGCTCCTTTAGCTCTTTCAAAGCTTTCCTAAGGGATAATCCCAGGCACTCTTTGGCGCTTTGCGTTGGCTGACGCACCCAGTTCAACCTTATGATATCAATGTTTGCCATCACAATTCAGGATTGCCTTTGGCTTTGTGTTTCAACCTTAAATGAGAAGCGTAAAATTGTAACGTAACAATGCTGTAAAGCGCCGTGGGCGAAGGTTATTTTCTGAGAGGGTTGTGGAGTACGATATTTTAAACGAAGATTTTAATAATTTCTCACAAATTTTTTAGCTGAGGTTAGTTGAAGTTCAAACCGCATACCAAGTGGCTCATCGCTAGGCTCTGGCTACTCCAGGTGTGCTAAATAGTCCAACCTTGAATTTTTCTTCTAGGCAGTTTGCAGCTTCTTTTCGTTGGGCAGCCGAGCTCTGAATTTAGCCGCGACAAGAAAATGGTCAGAGCCAACGTTTGCCCCTTGTAATGTGTGCACGTCGATTATCTTTGATGCGTGCCGCTTGGCTATCTATGAGAGTAGCGTGCAAGTCTCACGGATAGACAGTACTTCCGCTTGGAATACGCTGGCAAAATCCAGTATCCGATATGAAGCTGATATTTTCGGTGACTCCGAAAAGACTCCAGACCCTTCGTCACAGTTCGTCTTGATCCGTCGCTGTAGACGACCGTTTCGAAATCTCTTACTACTTCGTTTCTCTTTCACTGAGGTCTGGTAGGAAATCGTACGTGGAAGCCTTTCTTGAATTTTAGTATAGGTGTTGTGTAGTCTGTTGGAACCGTGACCATGTCGATTGATAACGAGCCCAGGATATTACTGTGCCCATACGTCCTTGTATTCCAGCATCCTGACTAATTGAATTTTACTGAACTGCATAACGCGGTGTCTTTTATGTGTTCGAGAGGCAAGAGATGCCATAGCACAGTAAGGGCATCCGTTGGTGCCGTCCTCAGTTGTGCTTATACTTGGGTTAGGTTGTAGACTTTACTCAACGCGGGCCCAAATACTAGTATATGTGAGAATTGTACGTACCACTGCTGTGTACATCCACAAGGTCATCTTTGGTTGAAGTCCACACTTTTTCCAAGGGTTTTGTTTCAACCACAGAAGGCAACACGAGACTTCCTTACTCTATATTCGATTTTGTGTTTCCAGTTAAGTTTTGGGTCGTTGTTGAAAGCTCCCTCTATTTCTAAGAAGGAGGTAAGATTGTATACCATATATAGTGTAAGGATTTTTCGATTATCCGCACTGCCTCATGGAGAGCTGTCTCCGTTGATCTACCCTTGAGATAGTCGTGCTGTGATTTTGGATAGCGAAGATTGCTCTAGAAAACTTCACATGTGGATGTCTAGAACGCGCTCCAAGGTTTTCAGTACAAAGCAGGTTAGACTGATTGGTCTGAAGTCGTTCGCGGTCTCGTGGCCGCGTTTTTCTACGTACGGTAAAAATACCACTCGAATTTAGTATTAAGCAGCTTCTTAAAATTATCGCCAGCCATGGCACTGTTAGGTTTCACGTTCTCTGTATCATAATTGGCAGTATGCCGTCAGGTCCCGAAGATTTAAAAGGAGAGAAGTTATAAATTGCGGGTACTGTCACTGCAAACAATTGGTTGGCCTGATTGGTTTTGGTAATCTAAATTCTTTGGAGAAGAATCCGAAACCCATCCCACTATCCATTTGTCCATCGTCTTATATGGGAATTAGTTGTGAGAATGGTTCTTGGAATATGGTAGGGCATAGCATACTTTTTTCTCGTAGTGTTCTTCGTTTTGCGGATTTCCTATTTGTTGCTTCAAAACTGCCGTCAGGCTTCTGTCATTTGATGATGGTTTTGAATTTTTATTTTGCAATTAGGTTTGCGTTTGCATCATCCGTGTATTCTGATCTGTGTACTGAATTGATTCCACACTTATCAGAGAACTTAGTAACAGCTCTTGCAATCGCATTGACCAAATAACTTAAAATATTTCCTGGCTTCAGGACTCCATTTAGCGTTCAAGTGCTGCCGATGCATTTTCCCATTTGATCTTACTTTTTCGCACAAAGTCTTTTTAAGCCAATCCATCCCCAACTGTAACGCATCCCACGTTTAACACACCATTAAATGAAAACCGCAAAATGGTTATAAATTCTCATTTAACTCAATTAAAATATAGAAAAAAGTGTGTATGTGCGTGACATTAAATCTAATTTATTGCCAACTAATTAGATACGATTTGTAGTTTATTCCACGCTTTGTTAGCTCTTGTCATCGGTGTCTGTATTCAACATCTTCCGACAACCTAATTATGACACCAAACATTTCAAAACCGCAAGAACAAGTCCAGCCTTCAGCAATATACTGAATGTCATCTATAAACTAGTACACGCTTTGGATATCTGTATCTGATTGTCACTCTGGCTTAGGTTATTACGTTGCACACTTAGAAAACTGGCGTGTATTTTGTTACGAATAGTTTCTTCTTTTCTCTTCCCCTATCCCGCCGTGAATAGTGAAGCGCAATGTTATCAAGTTTTTTACTTTGGATTGTTAAAGATAGTTTTCTAGGGCTTGGTAATAGGCCGCTATTTGATGACCTTTGATGGGCAAATGTTAAATAATTTCTTTACAAAGCCAAAATCTGCAAATAAATGTTTTTAATTTAATTAATTCATACAGTAAAATTATAACTAATGTCGTGTATCTACACATTCACGAAAAAACTACTAGACGGTGTATCGATAGCTTATATACTGAATCGGCATTTAAGGAACTTTTGAAGAAAAAAAAAATGCACACATGTTTGATATATACTCCTATACTTGTATACAATGCTAGTAAGATGTGCTGTACTTACTTACTTATCGGGCTCCCGACCCGTGAACAGTCTCTGCCTGAGACACTGCAGCCTTCCATCCTCTACGATCCCGAGCTCGCTGCTTCCAGTTTTCTAGACCAAGCGATCTGGCATCCGCGATGCCTTTGTCTTTGAAACGGAGGTTCGGTCTTGCTTCCTTTCTCGAATCTGTGGGCTGGTATTCGAAGATCCTCTCTTTATTGTCCATTCGCTTAATGTGGCCGAGGTATTGTTGTAGACGTGTTTTTGCTTTTTGGACTACATCCACATCCTGGTAAAGTTCCTAGAGCTCACGGTTGTATCTTCTTCTCCATTTACCCTCCTTCCAGACAGGACCAAAAAAATCCGCCGAAGTATTTTTCTCTCGAAGGAGCATAAGCTCCCCCTTCTTGCTTATTGTCCAGCACTCGGCGTCATAAAGCAGAACTGGCAGGATAAGGGTAGAGTACACATTTCATCCTTCGAGTTGGGAGTTTTAAACCCAGTTGTTTCGCCAAATCGAAGGACAAACCCTTTTCTGGGTTAATTCTTCGCCGGATCTCCACTAAGGTGTCATTCGATTACTCCGAAGTAGGTGAACTCCTTCAACAGGGACACTACAAAAGTTGAGCGACAGGAACAGCAAACGACGCCATATTTCTTGACGCTCTTTTAACGTTTCTCTTCAGTAAGGTTTGCCATTTTATGATGGAAAGATATACGATTTAACAACGAAATTTAGAACCGAAATTCGGAGTCAGTGGCCTCAACGTTAAGAGCGCTACGTCCAATTTATGGTCGTCATAATCGTCCTAGCAGATCAACAATTGAGCGTCTAGTGGAAAAATTTGAATCCACAGGCACAATTCAAAATGTTCACGTGCCAGTGAGACAAAGAAGTGCCCGTAGTGTCGAGAATATTGCTGCCGCTGAGGCTTCAGTTGAAAAAAGCCCAAATGTGTCTCTCACACGTCCTTCTCAAGCGTTGGGCATCTCTGTGACGTGGCGAATTTTGCGAAAAGATCTTGGCCTTCATCCATACAAGATTAAATTGACGCAAGAACTGAAGCCGCTTGACCACCAGAAGCGTCGTATGTTCGTGAATTGGGCTGAGCAACAACTTGAAAATGATTCGGATTTTCATCGAAAAATCATCTTCAGCGATGAGGCTCATTTCTGGCTGAATGGCTTCGTCAATAAAAAAAATATTCGGTATTGGTCAGGCAGAAGTCCACACGTTCTCCATGAGTCATCATTGCATCCCGAAAAAAATACGGTTTGGTGTGGTTTATGGGCCGGCGCGCGGCGTCATTGGGCCGTACTTCTTCCGTGATGATCAAGACCGCCACGTTACTGTGAATGGGAATCGCTAACGTTCAATGATAACTGAATATTTTTGGCCCCAATTGGATGATATGGACTTGGAGGACAAGTGGTTCCAACAGGACGGCGCCACAAGCCACACATCGAATGCCATAATCAGTTTATTGGAAACCAAGTTTGGAGAATGTGTTATCTCACGAAATGGTCCAGTCGGTTGGCTGCCTCGCTCTCGTGATTTGACACCGTTAGACTATTTCCTGTAGGGCTACGTCAAGTCTATGGTCTATGCCAACAAGACAGCGACGATTGATGAACTTCGTACGAATATCGAACGTGGAATTGCAGCATTATCGGCCGATTTGTGCTTGAAAACCGTCGAAAATTGGGTTCAGCGTCTGGACTTCTGCAAGCGTGCCCGTATGTACCATGCAAAAGAAGTCGAGTTTCATACATAATGGCATCGAACGTACTTTCACAGGAATAAAGAATTTCATTGATATCCAAAACCATTTTTGTTTTATTTAAAAAAAACTTTTGTAGCGCTCTTATTGAAAACCCTTTACCTCGAAATTGGAGATATCAATAGTGAAATTTTGTCCTAGACGGGCGGCGGACAGATATTTGTTTGTTTGTTGGTAGCATGTACTTAGTCATGTCCTCAACGGATTTCGCCTGTTCTTCAATTGCTGTGAACGCTTCTATCACGGTACGTTGGGAGCGACCGATGATGTCATTATCGGCCGCATACCCCAGCAGTTGAACGGACCTGTTGAAAATAGTGCCTTCAGTGTTGACACCTGCCCTTCGTACTATATGCTGCAATACGAGATTGAAGAAGTCACATGATACCTCGTCTGCTGTCGGTGCATGTTTGGAATAGTTCGGAGGAGTTACTTCCTTGCCGGGTTTCCGAATTCGGGCATCGCCATATAGAGCGAATGACGTATGCTATCATACGCGGCTTTGAAGTCGATGAATAGGTGGTAAGTTTCGACTTGAAATTCGTTGCCTCTGTGTGAAAAATTGGTGTATAGTCGATCTGCCCGGTCGGAAGCCGCTTTGGGAAGTGCCGCTTAGTGTGTTGCAGAAATATTTTAGACGTTCACATAGTACGTTCGATATGATCTTGTATGCGACACTTAACAGGGATATGCTTCGATAGTTCTTACAAGACATAAAATCGACTTTATTGTAGATGAGGCATATGGAGCTGATAGTCTAGTCATCGGGCATGTTTACTTCCACCCATACTTGGAAGATGATTCGGTGTATGCTCCCAAGCAAAACATCACACCCGTATTTAAAAAGGTCCGCTGGGCCTCAAACAACATGCTGAGACCGGTCCTTAGCTAACTGCCTCCAGTTGCACACTCCAAGTTGGTTGAGGTCAGTTTCTACTTGTGCGACATGTTGACGAGATATTGTTGCCAGAGTTAATAGCGGAGCCGAGGTAGACAAAGTCTCGTAGTACCTCAATGTTATATCTGTCCACCATTGACGTTCTGTCCAATTCTTCGATGTTGTGAGTTTTTCCTCGTTGACAACATATACTTAGTTTTACCCTCTGTTACTGCTAAACCCTTTTTTGCCGCTTCCTTCTCTATACTACAAACGTCGCTATGACATCACGTTAAGTCCTAGCAATGATGGCAATATCGTCGTCGTATGCTAGTACTTGCACCGATTTATGGACAATCGTGCCCCTGGTGTTGGCTCGGGAGTTTTGCACAATCCTCTCTAGAATAAAACAAAAGAAGTCACATGACAGTGCATCACCTTGCCTAAATCCTTTTTTTGGTATCGACTGTTCTGGTGAGGTCGCTTCCGAACCTGATGGAGCAGCGATAATACTCCACGCTCATCCTACACGGACGAGTTTGGGCGGTATACCAAAGCTATACATGGTTCTGTATAGTTCGTCTCTATAAATTCTGTCCATATGCGGCTAAATAGGTGGTGGGTATCGATTTGGACTTCTTGAGTTTTTTCCAGGATCTGCCGAAGTGTGAACATTTGATTGGTTTTGGACTTTCGTAGCCTAAAACCACCCTTATAAGGGCCGATCAGGCTGTAGGTAAACGGTTTCAGGCGTTCACATATTAAGGCAGATAGGATATTGTAGGCGATGTTGATTATGCCTCTGTAGTTAGCGCAGTTCAGAGGGTCTCCTTTTTTGTGGATCGGGCAAACGATTCTGAAGATCCATTCTTCAGGCAGACTTTCATCCGACCATATTTGGCTTATTAGTTGGAGGATGTTACTTCCCAAGTCATCGCCGCCAGGTTTATAAAGCTCAGCGAGAAGGCCGTCATTTCCGGCAGCCTTATTAAGCTTCAGTTTAGATATTGCTATCCTCACTTCACTCAGGTCGGGTGGCTGGCAGCTTTCGCTGTCGTTGCCATTATTGAACGGTTCGTTCTGCCTGACAGCGGAAAGTTGTTCGTCATCGCCGTTTAAGAGTCTGCAGAAGTGGTTCTTCCATATACTCAGCATCGACTGTGTCCCTACTACGATATTTCCTTGTTCATTTCAACAGAATTCGGTTGGAGCCTTATATCCTCGACTTGACGTCTTACACATTGGTAAAACTTGCGAACATTCACCCCTTTCGATATATCCGTTCGGAAGAAATTTTTCTCCGAATTTTTCGAAATCGGAGTATTTTCCACCGGGTATCCGTTTCGATAAGCATTTCGGACATATCATCCGACGAAATGGAACGCACGTGATCGCAAATCGGCGATATGCGTTGAGTCGACAGTTTTTGACAACTATGCGTTGAATTTCTTTCGAAGTTGTCCGACGAAAAATTGCTGCGGAATCAAACGAACGCAATTGCATTCTTTTTTTTGTTTTGGTTCGCAACGGACCTGTTGAAAATAGTGCCTTCAGTGTTGACACCTGCCCTTCGTACTATATGCTGCAATACGAGTTTGAGAAGTCACATGATACCTCGTCTGCTATCGGTGCATGTTTGGAATAGTTCGGAGGAGTAACTTCCTTGCCTGGTTTCCGAATTCGGGCATCGCCATATAGAGCTAATGACGTATGCTATCATACACGGATAACTCGAAAGCAAATTGAGTTCCGATTTGAACTGACTTTCGTTTTGGAAATTTTTCCGAACGGATAACTCGATAGGGGTGATTATTCCTGGGGTGACACCTCTCAATATCCTCAATCGGGCTCTTTTTGCTTCTTTCTGAAAAGCCGGTGTTCTTTCCTTCTTTTCTGTTTATAGAGCTAAATTGCAGCTCTTGTCTTCACCTGCGGCTTAGCCTTGTAGGTCTCGTTCTTGGCTTCGTACACTTATCGGCATTCCTCAGGGGTTTCTTGTTGTCTTGTTGGTGTGCGCGAGAAACCTAGTACTTCAGTTACGGTACGACTGATTTAATGGCCTATTGGCATCGTTGCCATCGTTCTTCGACATTCAGTGCTGGTGATATGGTCTTAATCGAGATGTTTAGGGATACGCGCTGCGCGAATGCCTTAGCGGTCGATTCCGATTGCAGTCTTTTGACATTACATTTCTTCACAGTATTACCGATTTGTTGTGACATCGTGTATATCCGCATTCTTACCTTGGCTGCAACAAGGTAGTGGTCTGAGTCGATGTTATCCCCTCGGAATGTTCGGCCATCCAAAATACTGGATGCGTGCCTCTCGCCTATCGCAACGAGATCAATTTGGATGACCCTTCGTTTAACTGGAGATCGCAATGTCCCTTTATGGATATAGAGGTGGAGAAACCTTGTGCTGGCTATAGTTTCATTTCGTTCCGTAGCAAAGTCAATTAACCTAAGTCCTAAGACGGTTTCTACCTGGTCTTCTAAAACTGCTACTTCTACTTGGATGGGATTCAAAGTATGTTAGTGTCCATTGTTTCTGATGAATTTAGCTATCTAATACGTTTTTACTCACCAAATCTTAAGAACTCTCATAAAATGATTAGTTCGAGGGATTAAATGCCGTTTCGGTTTAACATTTTGCCATGTTTCCAAATTCTCAGCAACTAATTTTTCCGAACTTCTATTTATCCATGTTCAACTCGACAGGTTCTATTCGAGTCTTGTAATCCTGGCATCGATGTTTTATATTTTGGTAAAACTTCTGAAAATTTTTCCTGGGGTGTCACCTTCCTATATCTATGATTTGGATGTTGTTTTTGTGAATCTTCATATTAGTTAAAACGGTTAATATGTCGCCAATAGACTTCGATCCTATGCGATCTGCATAAGTCTGGCCATCTCTTCGAAATGCAGTCTTTCCACATTAAAGTATCTCATAGTATTTTTCTGTTGTTGTCGCGTCCTTGTTCTTTAAAATATTAAATTGTAGCCAAATAATTTTGTTTTCGAAACCCTCCCATACACGAACCGATGCATCCGCTTTACTTGACCATAATTGGTATTTCCCTTGTCCATAAATCCTCAATGTACAACCCTGGAAATATACTTACTTCGAAATTGCATTTTTATAAATCTCAACAACGTCTGTATGCCGCCTAAAGTGTCGGACATTATGCTTCTGTTGTGTTGCCCGTCGTTCTTCCTTAGTTCAGCATAATCACCATCATCATCATTCGAGCCATCATTGTGGATATCGAAATACACTTTTGCACTTTATGGAATCCACGTTCACTGGTTCAATGGCATCATGTTGGGCATACGAACAAAGCCTCTGTTCCAGCTGCATCATGTACTTAAACAGCAGCCGCACCAAAGACATGCCCAAGCTCTACCCGAGGCATGTAGTACTCAATCCACTCCCAGACCCAGAATGCCACATACCAACTCGCAGCAACTATACCTAGCTCTCGAACAGAAGTCGTTGGTATTACGGACTCGAGAACATCATAAGTTATTTGAAATGTCTTATTACACAGAAATAACCCCTCCAGCCTGAAGTTCTCTGCGCATGCGCGCCGCACCAGCCGGTCCGTCCGTCACCGTCAAGTGATCGGGCAACGGTGAGCTTGCATAATTCAGACTGTGTATCTGAGCTGAGAGAGTAGTGTAGTGCGGATATCTCTCTCAAACTTGTAGAATGATGGGATTAAAGCGATTCGTGCGGTTCGAAATCGAACATCAATAGCCAGACATCTCTTACGATTTTGCCTAAGACTTTGTCTTAATTATGTTCGCGACCACAATGCGGCTTGTGATGATCCCTAATGGAGGCAACCAGAGCTACACAGTGTTATGGCCACGCCATATATGTGCGTACTTAATTGCTATATTAAGGCTGGTGTTTCCCTTAATCGAATCGAACGGTGCTACTGCAGCACAGAGGACCATTAGGTTGAATGATTAAATTTGTGGGCAGAGAGGTGACCACATAACTTGCGTACGTGTATCTCCGAGATGATTGATTCGAAATGAAGACTTCAGTGGTAACCATTATTCGCGGCATGCAATGGATACTTTTATGGATTTCAGTTGGAACAACAATACAAGAGGGACAAAGAGAAACAATGGCCAGAGATACACTCGGCACTCTAAATGCGGGCATCATCAAAATGTCAGTCAACGCACGTCACCCGTTGAGTGCCGGGGGCACATAAAAAATGGGTCTAGCTACACATAATTTGAGAGGTACAGGTACAGGAGGCATTTTCCGATTTTCAATTTCCACATTATGCACTGTTAACGGGAGTCTGCTAGCCTCTTTCACCGGAAATCGATGGAACTGAAAATAATCTTCTCGAAAATAGATTACATATGATGACCCCCTTACATGACGGGATGCTTGCCCCCTGGACTTAAACGGTAGAACGGAGATTTTACTCTTTAATTCATAATCCGATTTATAGACTCTGATTGATATCCGCTTTTAAGGTGAGTGCATCCGTTTGGCAGATCGGGATGTTTACATAAGTCATGAGTCTTGTGTGCCACGGGGAGAGCATGAGTCTGCGAATTTATGAAGTGGTTTGGGGAAAATTCACATTTAATGGTTCAACTTTCATCTGTCGTTGGTTGATGGTTATAAGCGTATGCTTATGCTTTTTAAATTTTTGACGTCAGTAGTTTGGTAATTAAGTGTGCAGATAAATAGACAAGAGTTACGATGGATTGGGCAATATCTATTCAAGATTGTCAAGACGATTTCAAAGCTTGTAGTACTGCTTGTGAGTTTTGTGTATGAGGAGGGTATGGTATATTTGCGATTATCGTTATCGGTGTTAGATTTTCGATCTTATTGGCACTTTGAATCATTATTTATAAATTATACGGTTGGTGAATTTTCTTTCATTTTATGTAAACACCATGGATTTCATTACTAAACGAAAGTGCTAAGTGACCATTCACCATCATAATTTTAAAAGACCAGTCCATCCATCTCACAAAAGTAGAGCTAATGTATGTCGGCTAGCTATTAACAAGTGGTTAATGGAAGTGGTTACCGATGTTTTATAGCATAATTCCAAGGTCAAACTTAAGATGAGAACTTCGTGACCATTCCGTTATATACTCCGTCTGGAGAGTAAATAATCGATATCAACTGTCCTTTCCCTGTCTGGGATTTTTAAATTTCAACTCTCGGCTAATGGAATATCAAATTTCAGGCCTCAGACATAAAAAGATTTGATTCATCCGAAAGTTAACCAACTTTTCACGCGTTATGAATCTGCCAAAACCCAAGATTTTAAGCGTGGAAAGAAGGTAGACTTTCCCGTAGGTGGCTACGAGAACGTGGATTGCTCAGGATTTGGGGAGACTTGAAAAGATGATTGATGATGATGACGGGTTAAATTATAAAACCCTTCTTGACGATCTGAAACTCAAAAAAAAGTGAAATTGCACCAAACGAAACTCGACAACCGGTGATGGGAGTGAAATAAAATACCCGAAATTTTACAAAAAAAAACAAATTTTCGGCGCAACAGACTCGTCAGTACCCAGGGGCGAGCTTTCTAAAAACCTCCATGTCTGCGTGTGTACTCCTTGTACGATGGCCTGTTTTATGCCGACTCCGAATGTCAAATTGGATTTAAGCTTTGTTTGACAATTGATACTTATCGGATGATTTGTCAAACCATCACGAGAGAAGGGCCAGTGAAAAATCATCTAGGTGTTGCTGCGGCTGAGAATCGAAACCAGACTTTCTTGCAGCAATTTATCGCACTAATGAGCCCGTCACGCATTCATTCATGCATATTCATGCATGCATTCATTCAAATATTAATGCAAAGGGCTTCTCTAATGTGATTAAGCTGTAAGTAATTTACATCTTTGAGTTAACGATTGTATGGATCTACCCTGTCAAATTGGCTGCAACTACTTCGGATACACAGCCCTGGAACAAAAAAAATTTTAAATCTCATTTCGTAGCTATTTGAATAAAATTGTTGTGATAAATTGGTCTTCCTCTGAAGAAACATGTGTGTAAAGGTAAGCATGGTTTTGTAAAAAAAATCCGTGTTGTAGGGTAGGCTATGTTTTTCGAGAACACTTCTAAGGAAGTCTTCACTTCTTACCTTTGCGTTGAAATCACACCGTATGATTTTAACATCGTAATTCGGTAGTCGCTCATAGGTTTTGTCGAGGAGCTCATAGAAGCAATCCTTAGCTATATCATCTTTTCCTCCATTGGGGCGTGAGCGCATATAAGGCTTTTGTTTGCGAATTTTGCCTTGATGCGGATAGTTACAACGCGTTCGCTATTGTCTTGGAAACATCAGAGATCTTGCCTTAGTCAGGCACTTGTAACAAATCAGCATCGGAATAGTCGCTGTTTCTGCTCACTATAAAACGGTCCGTTGTAGATGTCAGAGTTCTCAATCCTCTTTTTGTCAGCTCATCCCATTGTATTTCCTGGGTGGCAGTAAAGTCTGGTTTGAACCAGTTTAGGGCTTCCGCTAGTTGTTCGCTTACACCTATCCTGTTTAATGTTCTCACATTCCAGGTGCAGTTACGAATGTCGTTGCCCTTCTTTCGTTTAGCAGGGTCGTCAATAGTAAAATCAGGCCTTTCCCAGTCTATTGGTTGCTTGGTAACTAGTGGATTTTTTCCATGGGCGGGTAGTTAACCGAAAACATAACACCCAAGCTGGAGGGTCAGTTCCAATTTATTAGATACACCTAAGACACTGTGTCATCAGTATCCACTACGGGATTGAGC
The DNA here is from genome assembly GCA_949824845.1 of Rhingia rostrata. Classification (NCBI taxonomy): domain Eukaryota; kingdom Metazoa; phylum Arthropoda; class Insecta; order Diptera; family Syrphidae; genus Rhingia; species Rhingia rostrata. Next base: position 29,417,020 of record OX463758.1, read on the forward strand.
GCTGCCATTGGCCTTTCGATTCATCCGCCACCATCTCTCTTCAAGGGGCCTGGCCTGACTAACCCTTGAATTCCTAGACAACCTGTTGTCCGAATATGTCGAATGAGCTTGTCAATGTCCGCCTGAGACATAAGGCTGAGAATTCATTACGTCCCATTCTTACCAGGCGGTTTATAGTGTTCCTGTTTTTCGTCTTGCTATCAACAATCGCACTTACCGTTGTCAAAGTCAAATCCGGTCGGATGAGACCAGTACCCGATGTTTACCGCTTGGAGTTAAAAAAACGCATTTGATGTGTAGTCAGAGTTACAACCACTGGGCATTGCCAAGTTAAATCCAATCAGAGTCTACCCTCGTTCTACAACACCCAACTATTAACCCAATTAACTTAAAGCTCTATATCTCTCAAACATACACCCGTTCGAATCAAGGCAGTTCCACGTATGTTTTAATTTCGTACACCAAACTAATTGACGCTCCGTATCTTTTAACTGCTACTGGATATAACACTCGAAGAGGATCCCATAATCTTCCTAGACCTTATCTTATGTATAGACCTAAGCACAAAAGTATTCTTGAGCCGGTTAATCTTATAAAAAAAAAACTTTACAACAAATCCTACAACATACTGGAATCGCACGTCACTAAATCTAAGTAGAAAAGGTATCTTGCGAACCTGTATGTTAGAATCAGAACAAAGCTTTAGTTGTATTTTAAAAGGATGAAAATCGTATAAGTAACTACAAGAGTATATGCATAGGAAAACTACCTCTCTCCAACTACCGACCATTGCACTTACGTCCCTTCTTTCCAAGGTCATGGAAACGCTGATAAATCGTCAGCTTATGAAATATCTCGAAACACGAAAACTTCTAAATGACCGGCAGTATGGTTTTCGCAGCAACAGGTCTACTGGTGATTTGATGACATATCTCACCGAAAAGTGGAACCAATCAATCCACCATGGTGGCGAAAGCAAGATTGTTGCGCTTGATATTTCAAAGGCATTTGACAGGGTTTGGCATCAAGCCCTTTTGTCGAAAATGCGTGCATTTGGAATCGACGAAAAACGTCTTCTATGGATTAGACATTATCTTTCGAAACGTTCAATTCAAGTTGTTTTGGATGGTTTCAAGTCTGTAACTCACCAAATAAATGCTGGTGTCCCTCAACGCTCAGTTTTGTCTCCGACTCTCTTTCTCATTTTTATAAATGATCTCCTGTCTGCAACTTCTAATCCAATTCATTCCTTCGCTGATGACAGTACCCTCAGCTTCTCATATTCGTTTACAGGTCCTCGTCCCTCACCATCGAACGTGGACTCTAAACGCCAAAATATGTTAAGCTCATTGAATTCCGACCTTGACAGCATTATCAAATGGGATAAATCTAATAGAGTGGAATTCAATGCTTCCAAAACACAATGCTGTCTTCTGTCATTAAAGCGTAACCAAAATCTAGAGCCATTATCCATGAATAGCACTTACGTCGAAGAAACCGAAAACCTTTCCATGCTAGGTATGTGTGTTAGTAACGACTTACGTTGGAACGACCACATATTCGAAGTCGCTAAAAACGCAGCGAAATGTCTAGGTTTCCTAAATCGATGTAAGAAATATATCACCCCCTCTGATCTGGACACAATATATAAACCGCTTATACGCCCAAAACTTGAATTCAACGCCCACGTCTGGTCAGGTGCACCAACATCAACATTGCACCTACTAGATAGGATTCAAACACGTGCGAAAAAAACTTATAGGAGACATAAGAATAGCGAACTCCTTAGTTTCGCTTGAACACCGTCGAAACATCTCCTGCCTTACCTTGTTTTATCGCTATTTTAACAACCAATGTTCAAATGAAATAGCCAGCTGCATTCCTCCCATTCAACAATTCAGCCGCAATACCCGTTACGCAATGAATGCAAATCAGTTTACCCTCAAGCCTATCTTCGGACGTACGCTGAAATATAGAGATTCATACATAAACCGAACAACAATGCTCTACCAAACTCTGTTTTTCCTTCCCATTATAACTTACAGACATTTAAAACCAATGTGCATCGGTATCTCCTTTCTTCTTATCCCTAATTTCCTTAACGCCCGCACTGTGCTAAAACATTTAAGGGTATTCATAACCCCTTGAGTGCGCGCAAATTATAAAAAAAAAAAATAGGAAAATTGAGTCTTAAAATTACATTCATCCATCAATATCTATACAAAATAATAACCGATCTAAAATTCCATTGAATGTAGTAGGTAACGGTGTCATATTCCATGTGTTTTGTGTCATTCATTGAGATATCTATCGCATTCATAGCTAACAATATACGACGCAATGGTATTATGTCACAAAGAAGTTTTTTTCTTCTATTTTCAAACAACTTTTACAGCGGTATCGAGTTGCATAGAATATTGTTGCCTTCCGTTCATAACCATTTTTTTTTTATTTCAAATAATTTATTTAATTTCAACATGTATCTGCATATATCAGTCGTATCCCTCGTAATAGTTTTGATTTATATCCGAAACGATCACCAGTTACCTTACATCAGCCATAGTTAACTGTAATGAGATCGTTTATGCGTAAATTGATTTTTTTTTTGTTCTTATTACGTGCGGTATCATTTAGCTGTCAATTATATCTGTAAAGATACTCGCGATTCAAATAACTTTTTGCCCCATTAACGTTCAAAACGAGAAATGTGGTGGTTATTAGTGAGGTAGTCATACAACTAATGACGGCTTGAAGTAAGTCTATTACAAGCAGGCTGTGGAAGATGGCTTGTAAGTACGCGTGTTTTACAATCTCATTAAGAAATGTTTTATATCATGGACGTCCGCGTGTATCTACAAAAAAATAGTAGCGTCGCTTCGTTTAAACATAAAGGGTGATCCATTTCGAGGTTCCCTACTTTTTTAAAGAAAAAAAACACAGAAAAATCAAATTTAATGGCGAATGTTTATTACCATTTGAAAGAACATTCTTTGGCATTTATTTTTTGAAGATTATGTCTATCAAATGTTGGCCGTTGCTACGTCGCAGATGGTCCATCCGTTGAGTCCAATTTTCGATCACTCGTTCGAGCAATTCGACTGGTAACTGGCGAATGACACGCGTGATGTTTTCCTCCAAGGCCTGAATCGAAGCGGGTTTGTCGGCATAAGCTTTTGACTTTACATATCCCCAGAGGAAAAAGTCTAACGGTGTGATATCACACGATCTTGGTGGCCAATCGACCGGCCCAAAACGTGAAATTATGTGCTCACCGAAATGTTCCCTCAATAAGTCCATTGATTGATGCGATGTGTGGGAAGTGGCGCGCGCCGTCTTGCTGAAACAAAATGTCGCCGAGATCACGAGCTTCAATTTCAGGCATCAAATAGTCGGTTATCATGGCACGATAACGGTCGCCATTGCCGGTTACGTTCGCACCGGCATAATTTTTAAAGAAATATGGACCGATGATTCCACCGGCCCGCAAACCACACCAAACCGTTGTTTTTTCTATATGAAGGGGCAGTTCTTCAATCTCTTGAGGTTGCTCTTCGTCCCAAATGCGGCAATTTTGTTTGTTTACATACCCATTGAGCCAGAAATGGGCCTCATCGCTAAACAAAATTTGCCTCGAAAACGTCGGATCTTCTTGGAACTTTTCAAGAGCCCATAGAGCGAAGCCATGTCGCTTGGGAAGGTCGAGCGGCTTCAGTTGTTGCACAAGCTGTATTTTGTACGCTTTCAATTTAAGGTCTTGACGTAAAATGCGCCAAGTCGTTCCATACGTCAGTCCGAGTTGCTGCGAACGGCACCGAATCGACTGGCTACGGTCTTCGTGTACACTCTCAGCTACGGCCGCTATATTTTCTTCACAGCGTGCTGGATGTGGTCTATTCGGTCGAATATTATCCAATAATGAATGGGTGATGGTGTTGCGAATAGTACGCTCAGTAGGCCGATTATGTTGACCATAAGTTGAGCGAAGTGCACGAAACGCATTCCTCACAGAACGTGAATTTTCATAATAAAGTTGAACAATTTGTAAACGTTGTTCACGCGTAAGTCTTTCCATTATGAAATGCCAAACAATACTAAACAAAAATAACATGACAGCATGACACGACTCACACGTGATCTGTCAAAAGAGGCTATTGAAAAAAGTATCTCAACTTGGATCACCCGTTATAGAATCCCCTTAGTAGTTCGAGTAAGGGCTCGTCTACTAAATTTCCCTCTAAGCTTAGGTTAGGTGTAATGGTCTGCTGACACTTCTGTGAGTCTTCAAACTCGCATAGGCTTACGTGGGCCCATAGCGATACCGATTATTGGAAGATGTGTCCGTCAAAAGAAATTTTAAAAGTATACATGAGTGTGATACTAATGCTGTTATTGCCATCTTCGTCCGAAGAAAGAGAGGTTGGCAAGTTTAATTCTTCGTTTAATTTCTGACGAGATGTTGTTGTCAAAGTTGATAACGGAGCCGAAGTAGGCAAAGTCCCATACTACCTCAAATTTATATCTGTCAATGGTGACGTTCTGCCCAATTCGTCGATATTGTGTGTCCACTATTGTTGACAGCATATGCTTAGTCTTTAATGCTAAATACGTCATCCTACACAAACGGACGAGTTTCGGGGGTACACCAAAACTAGACATGGCTCTGTATATTTCGTCTCTATAAATGCTGGCGTATGCATCTTTGAATATATGTTGGGTATCGATTTGGATTTCTTGGGTTTTTTCCAGGATTTGCCGAAGTGTGAAAATTTTATCGGTTATGGATTTCCCTGGCCTAAAACCACACTGATAAGGGGCGGACAAGCTGTTGGTAAACGGTTTCAGGCGATCACATATTACGGCAGATAGGATCTTGTAGGCGATGTTGACTTATGCCACTTTTGTTGGCGCGGTTCAGAGGGTCTCCTTTTTTATGGATCGGGCAAATTATCCGACCAGATTTGGCTTACAAGTTGGTGGATGTTACTTACCGAGTCGTCTTGCTTTATAAAACTGAGTGCTTTATAAAACTCAAAGGAAAGGCCGTCATTTCCGGCAGCCTTATTAAGCTTGAGCTTAGATATTGCTATCCTCGCTGTCGTATTGAATGGTTCATTCTGCCTGACAGCGGAATGTTGTTTGTCATCGCCGTTTAACAGTCTGCAGAAGTGGTTCTTCCATATCCTCAGCATCGACTGTGTCTCAACTACGATATTTCCCTATTCGTCTTCACAATATCCTGTTCGAGCCTTGTATCCTTGGATTTGGGATTTTACACTTTGATAAAACTTGCGAACATCGTTCCCAGAGTGGCACCTCTCTATACCCTTGATCGCTCGCTTTTCTTACTCTTTTTTCTTCATTCTGAAAAACCGGTGTCCTTCCCTACTTCTATGCCTATAGAGCTTAAAAGCAGTTCTCGTCTGAACCTGCAGCTTATCCTTATAGGCCTCTTTTTTGCTGCGAGCATCTGTCGGCATTCCTCATTCAACCTGGGATTTCTTGCGAACAAGCTAGCACATCAGTTGCGGCTGATCTCATATCCTGTTGGCGTCATTCCCATTTGATGCTGGAGGTATGGTGTTAATAAAGAGGTTAAGGGATACAGCGTTCGCGAAGGTCTTGGCAATCTCTTGCGATTGTAGTCTTTCGACATTGAATTGCCTCGCAATATCACTGATTTGTTGTATCGTGGTGGATATCCGCATTCTTATCTTGGCTGCAACAACGTAGTGGTTCCAGTCGATGTTAGCTCATCGGAATGTTCGGACATCCAAAACACTGGATGCGTGTCTCTTGTCTGTCGCAATGTAGTCAATTTGGTTGACCGTTCGTTGATCTAGAGAGCGCCATGTCCCCTTAGTGATATCCAGGTGAGGACACCGTGTACTGGCTTTAGTGGCATTTCGTTCCGTAGCGAAGCCAATTAGCCTAAGTCCGTTAACTGACGTGTTGTTGTGTAGGCTATGTTTTCCCAAAATACTGCCAAGGTTGTCTTTTCTTCCTTCCTTTGCATTGAAATCTCGTACTTTGGTAGTCGCTCATAGGTATTATCAAGGAGCACGTAGAAGCAGTCCTTAGCTATATCATATTTTTTCCTCAGTCGGGGTGTGAGCGCATATAAGGCTTATGTTGGCGAATTTGGCCTTGATGCGGATTGTTAAAATGCGTTCGCTAATTTCTTGGAAACATACGACTTCTTGCCAAAGTCGGATACTCATAACAAAACCGCATCCAAATAGTCGCTGTTTCTGCTCACTATAACACGGGCTGTAGAAACACAGGTTTTTATCCTGTTTTTGAACGACTCATCCCATCGTATTTCATTCATGGCAATAAAATCGGCTTTGCAGCAGCTTAGGGCTTCCGCTTGTTGTTCGCTTGCACCTCTCCTGTTTAATGTTCTCACATTCCAGGTGCAGATACTAACGTCGTTGTCCTCTTTCGTTTAGCAGGGTCGTCAACAATCAAATACGTCCTTTCCGAGGTTGCTTCGTGACAATGGTTTTTTTTTAATAGGTGGGATGTCAAGCCAAAGCACAACCCCCAACCTGGAGGGCCAGTTCCAATTTATTAGATGCCCCTAGGACACGGAGCCATCAGTGGCGCAGGGACATGAGTCACTGAGACGTATGTCCCCAATTGTTTTTTCAGGACTTATGTACCACTTTAGAGGGAAATAAGTCCTAATTAATTGTTTTTTTATAATTTGTCTACAGAAATTTGTCTTTCGTGCAACTTCGTAAGTCACTGAGACGTATATCCCGAATTGATTTTTCAGGACTTATGTACCACTTTAGAGGGAAATAAGTCCTAATTAACTGTTTTTTTTATAATTTGTCTACAGAAATTTGTCTTTCGTGCAACTTCGTAAGTCACTGAGACGTATATCCCGAATTGATTTTTCAGGACTTATGTACCACTTTAGAGGGAAATAAGTCCTAATTAACTGTTTTTTTTATAGTTTGTCTACAGAAATTTGTCTTTCGTGCAACTGTCTCTTCGCTCAGCTTCTAGAAACAGAAACTACACATCTGACAGTGGTTACCAGGCTGTAAAGCTATGTTTCAAGTATTATTGTAATGTCGTCAGGCAGGCGCCTTGGTCAACAGTTTTTTTTTTTGCGTTCAAATATTTATGTGGGACATAAGTCCTGATTTGATTTTTTTTTTGAGACTTTTGTGCCACCATAGTGGGAAATAAGTTGTGAATTGAATTCAGGACTTATGCCTCACTAAAATGGGGCATTGGTCCCGAAAATTCAATTCAGGACTTTATGGTGGTTCGGGGACTTATGTCCCTGCACCGCCATCTGTATCCACTACGGTATTGAGCGCTGCCGTTGGCCTTTCGGTTCATCAGCCACCATCTTTCTTGCCCTTGAGGTTTAATCTAGGACATTAAAAGTTTTCAAAAGTTTTTTCCAAATCCAAATTTCAATTCTTGCATTAAAAATGGATTAGGATTTTCTATTTCTTCAACTTTAGTATTCTAGAAAGACTCACATAGTCAAGTAGTCATGAATATCATCCCAAGATCAATTCACCACAAAGCTAAATGGGGTCCAATTGAAGAGGACTTAGTGGTTAAGCGTTAGATTACTGCGCCGAAAAGAGAAACATATTTTTCTTTTCAGGTTCGTTATGTTAGTAGCTTTTAATAGTTAGTACAGCCTTTCTAAACATACAAGGTTTGAAACATCTGCATGTTACAACTTGTACCCAGCGAACCAGTGAAGCAGTAAAATTTATATCCCTGATTTTTAGCCATTTTTTCCAATGTGCATGTGCAGCAAAATATGTTGATGTGAATTTCGCTCTCGAAATATTCCCGCGCAACCACCACTTAGAGTAAAACATTGATATAACCTCCAAACACCGGCGACCGATTCATGCATTTATCCGAGATTAAAATGAAATTACCTTGTTCTACTGACAATGACATAATTTATTTAGGCTGCTGACACCGGCAAGCGTACCGCATCCTCTCTTCATAAGGCAGACTACACCAGCACCAGCGACAACACACAAAAAACAACCACTCACCTTAAAAAAAAAAAAAATCAAAATCCCAAGACTCTTAGACTGTCCAAGTAAACCAAAGATTGTAAACCAACAGACAACACAAAAAATCTCCAGTCGGCAACATGGAAAACATGTCATCATCAATTGAGCCGGTTATGCCGCGCACCGCCAATTTGCTAGCGTGCAAACAATGGTGGCGTGTTTGCTTTCTGTATGGCGATCAGCAGAAATATTATCGACAGGTCTACAGTAAAGCGGCTGCCCAACGCTTAGCATTGTCCTCGTTTGTCCAGCAGCAGCATAAGAGCCCAGCCGACGGAACCACCATAGAAGCCAGCGGCACCGGCGATGAGCAAAACAATAATAACAAGACCAGCCACAATAATAATGGCGTTAATAAAACCACCAGCGATAGTTGCAACGATATTGCCAACGCCAACACGGCCAGCCACTTCAACCCACCATTGTTCCCGCTCAAGCATAGTACGCAGAGGCGCAGCAAGAAATTACTCCGATCGTTACGCGGCAGCACCAGCAGTAGTCCCAATAAAGCCCACAGTTCGGTTAATAGTGAGCTTACAAAGTCTGATGCCAGAGTCACGGTACTGGATGATCCGTTTCTGTTCGGCGTCGACGACATAGACGACGATGGGAACGCGAATCTTGACCCGATCACTCTTTCCACACACTATCCGGACTCGCTGTTGCCGAATGACGATCACATACAAAATTATTTCAGTATGTGTGCCGATAATGAGTCAGGTCAGGAGCAAGTAGATTTCAATCATCATCTCGTGCCGGAAGACGATGCAAAGCCAGTCCTGCCGCCGAAAAGTAGCAAAAAAACAAAAAATTCGTTTGTCATTGGCGTGGATATTGATGATGGCAGTGGCGCCGAACTGCAACTAAGCGAAAGTGACCTGAAGTTCTTGAATTTAAATTTACGGAATCGCAATGTAGGACATGAGTGCAGTACCCTGCCAAAGAGTTCGAAGCCGTACAAGGATCCCCACGATATAAGTTTCACTTTCAGAGAAATCGCCACCTTACACCAGGATACTGGTGATGGATTACCATCGGCAGTCACCGAAGGCAGTCAGGATCAATCAAGCGAGTAAGTTAATGTGAACATTTTTGTGGGGGTATTTCATTTTGCAATATCAATACAGGCACCTACTGTGCGTTAGTTCAGTCAAAGAGCGTGGGACGTTTTACCTAAGCTATTGAGTTCAACATATAGCACCCAAGTGGTTAGGTTGGCTTTTCTTTGTAAAAGTGACTTTATAACTTTTAATTTGAGTAAATTGTGTTTGTTTTGCATTGGGCTAAGCCACACGTATCTATACAAGCTGGCTCTTCATTTTTTCCTTTTTTTTTTTTTGCATAAAAATGCATCCACTCGACACCACAAACCCTACCGTATTCGATCACTGAAGACCAAAATTCGATACTCGAACTGTCATAGGACCCTTGGGGGTGGCCGGGCAGACAAGTAAATCGGGGTGCCCATCTATCACATGGCCTAGATAAAGCCATCTGCACGGTAGCTCAATCGCGCACATACGTTCTTGCCGCGTTGCCTTGACAGGGGTTACACACTATTTATATGCCCGAAAAAAAAAATCAAATGCGAGTAAGGTCTCAAAATATGTACCAGTAACCATTTCCTATATAATTTGCGAGGCCAAATTGTTCATCAATTTATACCGCTTTCCGATCGTCCATAGTGAAAATGAGTGGAGAAACTTAGGACAAATTTTTCTAGCTAAATCAAAGTAAATTTGGCTTTAGCACCCGTGTCCATTGTAAGATGTATTCAATAAATAAGGATATGACAATATAGTTCACCATTTGAAATGTCCTTAGTGCACTTAATAGATATTTATGTTATAGTTTTCAGTAGATAATCCGTTTTTGTTACCAGTCTTTATAAATGTGTACAAAACTTATCAAAAACTTCACAAATAGATTTTTTTTTTAAATTCATTTTTATTTTAATTTATCTCAAAACTAACTTACATGCTAGGCAAAAATTCACGAAAAACTAGCCTACTTATCAACTTCTTAAACTAACTTACTGGCCCTTTGCGGTCGCCCTAAATTAAATGACAGTATAGGAGCCGACTATTCACAGTTCGTCGGAAGGCGTGGTAGATTAGTGGAACCGCCGATCTATCCTGTATCATCCCTCGACTATCCAAATATAGGAAAGCTTCGGGCGGAATAAAGCCGCTTAAACGCGCACTTTCAAAATATTCATCATTGGGGTAGAAAGCCCCAAAGATGAGACTACTGTTCGAAGCCATCGCTCTTGCAGCGTGAAACCGAATGAGTTTCACCAAAAAAAGTGTCTATTCTGCCGACGTTGGCCCCGTTGTATAGGACCTGGATAGAATAATATTTTGTGTAGTCAGATACTGGTGTTCTGTGAAGTCCAAGACAGCTTCTTCAACACTGCCTCTCAAATATCCGTATCTTTTCCATTTGAGATGGGGCTACGTTGAACCACACCGGGCACCCATAGGCAATCACCAGCCTAATGAGAGCCATGTAGCAAATCAACTTCACCCTGCTGTCAAGACGACTGCTATAAAACAATCGTCTTGTTAGGGCAAATGCTCCCCTAGCTCTCGACAGAGCAGCATCTACATGTCTTCCGAAATATAGGTACTGATCTAACCAGATGCCAAGGCACTTTACTACACTTTTACTCGCCAGTGGCTGTCCGTTTGGTCCAACGATCACCAGCTTTCGACAGTTCTTTCTCGTATCCCCAGAGGCCCCAGATAACGGTTTCCTTAACAAAATGGTTTCCGATTTCTGAAAGTTGATTTTCCACTTCCAGTCATCACAATATCTCTGGATCTTGTCGAAGTCCCGCTGCAAAATAGTGCTAATGACTTCGACTGTTGGGGCTGTTCTGTATGCGATGAGATCGTCCGCATACGCAATTGCCTGAGTAAGACTACCTATCATATCACTGGTGTAAATGCTAAAGAGAATCGGCGAGCTTACCGCTCCCTGTTGCAGACCATTCTTAATGAAAAATTCTGTGGTAGAAGTTACATTGCCACTTTTGACAACAAACGTTCTACCAGTCAGCATGTCATGAAGCATATATAGCAGTGGTTTACTTATGCCAAGTCTGGTCAGCTTTAGATAGACGCCCTCTACCCATACGGTGTCAAAAGCCACATGAAAAACATCGACATCCTACTGCAACGTTATTATATATTGTTGTCGATGTCGATGTTTGAAATCTGTTCCTCGAGTAAAAAGATGGTGTCAGCTTTTGGATTAACTCTTATAAAATATTTTCCTTATATTTTTTCTTAAATTTTACATAGAAAGAGGAGACGACCAATTTAGTTGTGGCTTTAAAGAAATTATTTAGAGAAGCATTCGAAGTGTGGTATCCCTCGGATCAGAAAATTCTCCGATTTAGTACGATTCGGAGGATTTTAGCTTCGAGGTATTCTTCCGAAAAGCTATTCGGAATATTTCTCCGACATTTTGTAACGCACACTGGCGAATTGCGTTGAAGCGCGTTCAGGTGCAATTTTCGTGCAATTTTTAACACCCAAGTGCAATTCTTTTCCCGATTTTCTACGATACAAATTCTTCGCGGAATTCATTTACGAATTGTAGCGAAGTGATTTTTCTCCGATGACACATATCTCAAATGGAATTTGAACCTCCGACGAAGTACACGTTGCGGAAAATTGTCCGCTCCGGCGGATACCTCGCTAGGTCAGAATATAACTGTGAACCCTATATTTTTTTTTTGTTTCTTCGTGTAATGTGTAGCGATGTTATGTCCCCCCAGGGTTTACCCATAGACTCACTAAGCTTAATTGAACATAACCGCTTTGATTGCAACAAAAAAAAAACCATTTGGTAACTCCATCATTGATGTTCATTAGTTTTCGATTAGCACCTTTCTGCTCACATATAAATGGGTTTTAGAGGCCACGCTTCGTCTTTGATTTTCAGTTTTTATTATGTCCAGAGGTCCCATCTCAATTTATCTGTTGTCAACCTTTAGAATTTCCGGGACCATACAACTTTTGTCATAAATCATATTTGCCTGCCAATGCGGAACTAATTGTTTCTGCCGTAAACCACACCTCTCCACATATTGCTTCAGACTCTTCGCAATAATCGTAGGTGCCGTGTTCAATCTTTGCAAGTACCGAACCAACCATACAAGGAGGTCCCAGAAACTAGTGCATTTCAGATGATTGATTGCATGTTTTTTTTTTGAACTGAAGTCACCCAATCCCTGGAGATCCCATTGAACACAATTCATCGATGTGCAGGCTTTTTTCTCTCCACACTTTTTTTTGTTCATAATCAGAGTCGTTAAGCATACCTGACCACATCCTGCTTGACGAGCTGGTTGATCTTTTGTGTTTTTTTTTTGTTTTTTTTTTTTTTTTTTATTATTCACTTTTGCAAACCACAACGAAGACGACGAAGAAGAACGAAAAGTCTTGCGCATCTTCGGTAATATGATGCTGCACACAATGGTGGCGTTATGCATAAACTCGTCGGTAAATGACACTACTTTCAGGTCGGGCATTCACTCAATCAACTCGGGCGGGACATTGTCAGGTTTGTCACCGTGTCGTCGTCGGTGTTCAGCCAAATGAATCATCTCCAATGCCCTGACCATTGTCAAGAAGATTACTGCGATACATTTTAAATCCTCAAGGAAATCCAATCCTGATGGTCTGATTCTAGCTCACTTTCTCAATTACCATAATATGGACTGTTGGGCAAGGTGCACACGCGATGACTGGTTGGTTTTGCATGAAATCACATCATCATGCATATATATGCGGATGCGGCTCTGTATGGATATGATTTATTCTTCTCTCGTTTCTTGTGCGACTGACAATAGAACGCGACATCCGTGAGATATATCATATCGATGTCGATTTGTCGTTCGTCGATGGTGGTTGCTGATGTAGTTGCTGCTATTAAGCTTTTGGTGGACTTGATTTCACCGTCTTGAACAGACACACCATTGGACTTTATCGCTTTTGTATGCATGAATACGATTTGAACGACTTAGGCTTATTAACTTCTATATCACCGGACGAATATTAAAATTTATTCAGAATTCCTTTGATATAGAGATGCGATGAGGAGATTCCGTCTGATGATTTTGAAAAGACGACACGAGTGGCATCTAATTTTGTCAGTAACCTTGGCAAAATGAACTTAAATATGTGATCAGCGATTATGCAATATTTTTGAGGTTTTCATCTGTTTAATAATCGAGAAAATAAATCAATACCATCATATTGTCCAGTACGGAAGTATTCGAGATAGTATCTTGTGCTTAACATTTGATGGTGATTTGTTTATTCAAGGAAACCGAAAATGTTTCCATTACTTCTTAGCAGGATTCATGCTTCTGGGTCATGAATAAAATATATCTACACTTATTGGTTATTAACGGTCATTAGAGCCTTAAAATTAAGCCTTTACAGTCATTTTGTATGTATCGCAACTGCTACATAAAAAATGACTGGAAAGGCTCTAATCTAAGCCTCTAATGGCCGTTAATAATCAACTCTTCGATTTTGTCAGATTTCCCGAAGAAGTAGGCACTTCTTAGTTTTTACTTTTTAATTTGAGACACGCCCAACGCACCACAATGCAGCACCAGTTATGACTTGCAAAAGTGAGGAAACCTTTCTGACATTTCTAATGGCAGGCTGGCACTGAAGAAGTCTCCTTTTGATGCGTCTTTTTGTCAGATTAAGGTTGAGTTGGTTGAAAATGTTCTATTAGTCTTTTTCATAGAAGTGCGGAGTCGTCGAATCTAGACTAATCCAATAATCAATCTGAGCTTCAAGCTGCTTAAGTGACGCTACAATTCGGAATGAGCCTGGGCCTCAACCAAAATGCCTCTCCAATAAGCCCGGTCCTTAGCTCTCCAGTTCTCCAAGTTGGTTGATATCTTTTTCTACTTGTGCGTGCCACTTAAGGCGAAGTCTTACTCTACTGCGTCCGACGCACGTCTGTCTGGGAACCAAAGACTCTGTCCATTCGTTCTACATGTCCTAGCCATGTTAAACGTCCAATGCGGAGTCCCTGTATTGCTCGTATACTTCTTGGGTCAATCTTTCTCTCCTTAGCCCGTCAACGCAAACGGGACCGAAGATTTTTCGAAGAATATTCCTCTCGAATCGAGTAGGGATTTCTTCATCCATTTGTGATACGGTCCACGCTTCAGCCGCGTAGAGCAGGAATGGAGTGATCAGGGTCTTATATAGGATGTCCCTTGTAATTCGAGTGGGGGCTTTACACCTAATTTGCCTTCTTAGCCCGAAGAAACAGCGGTTGGCAAGAGTTTAATTTTTGACGAGATGTTGTTGTTCGTATTAACAGCGGATCCGACGTGGACAAAGTTCCGGACTACCTACCTCAAAGTAATATTTGTCAATTTTGACGGTCTGTCCAAATCGTCGATGTTGTGTGCCCTTTCGTGTTGACAGCATATACCTACTTAGTCTTGCCTTCATTTAATTTTTTTTGGTAGCAATCTTCCAAGACACGATGAGCACCTGCCCAAAGTAGTGTGAGATTTTTACTCACTAAAACCACCACCCTTTTTGTATTTTTACCACAACTAAGCAGGTAACATTCCTTTGAGAGTGTTTCAGCTTATTCCGCAATATAAAGTCCGGTTTTTATCTGGCCAAATCGAAGGGTTTAGTTCTTTGGAGAAAACGCAATAAATTTGTTTCGTCAAGAATTTGGAGGACCGTTGTGTTAACGTGTCCCAATAAAAGTTATTCGTTTCATAATTACCCGCGGAAATACCCAGATCTCTGCGTAGATCTTCATACCTTATGTACCACGGCGCATTGGCGAATGATGTTAAGACATTTTGTTTTCAAAAGTTTGTAAAATATTTAAATTCGTTTCATTGGTACAACCTCATAGTTGTATACCATATGTCCAGACCGGCTTTAGCACTTCCCTGTATAATAGCAACTTGTTATCAAGGTTAAGCTTCGAATATTTTCCAAGTAACCAGTACGGTTCTCTGTATTTATTTTTAAGTTCTTCGCATTTCTTTTTACATGCGACCTCCATTTTAATTTTGCATCGAGTGTCGTTCCGAGATATTTCGCTTCATTTGCAAATGGGACTCGAACCGTGTTGAGAAATACTGGCAAATTGTTGGTCCGTTTATACGCAAAATCTACATGAATCGATTTGAAATCGTTAAGTGCAATCTGCCAGGATTTTGTCCATTCATTAACCTCGTTAAGAGCGTTTTGTATATTTGTTTCCTCTATTGTTGTGCCAACTGCAAGTACAGCTGTATCGTCAGCAAACGTGGCCACTATTGTATCGTTTGTTTGTGGGTTATCATGTGTAAATCAGAGGTACAATAGTGGTCCAAGGACGCTTCCTTGGGGTTATCCTGCCAATATTTCCTTGAACTCTAAATATTCGTTTCTATGTTTCACACTGCAGTGTCTATGCTCAAGATACGAGACAAGGATTTTATATAATCTTTCAGGCAGAACTATCCTTGATTTGGATTGAAGGCCTCGATACCAGACCTTGTCAAAAGCTTGCGACACTATACGAAATACGGCTGAGAAAATTTTCTTTTCTTCGAAAACTTTCTCAATTAAATCAGTAATTCGACGGAGTTGGTCCACAGTGTTTACTTTGCAATCCAAATTGATGGGCAAGTAAAAGGCGTTTCTGATCAATAATGGGGTGTAAGCGACTGAGTAATATCCTTTCAAAAACTTTTGAAATTATTGGAAGAAGTGAATTAGGTCCTTCGCATTTTATGCCATTCGGTGATTTTCCTGGTTTGAGTACTGTCATCACTTCTGCGACTTTCCACTGTCTTGTTATGTATTCTAATCTAATTGCTGCATTTGCAAGTAGAGGAGTTTAGTTAATGCTTTCCGAGGCAACACTTTAAGAATCAGGTCATAACCCGGAGCTTTTCCAGGCTTTAATTTCTGTATTTACCGTTTATGCTCGTTGTAGTCTCGAATAAATTAATGTTTTCTGGACCACCTAATAGTTTAAATGTTTCCTCAAGATGTGCGGCAACAACGTCTGCTTTTTCTATATCGCTTTTTGCCCAAACGTCCTGAGTTAACCTAATTGGTGGCATAGCGATTTTTGGACGTTTTATGACTCTAATTGCTTTCCAGAGCGAATAATTCGATTTTTTTCCAGCGGTTTTCAAAATTTTTGATCTTATTTGATAGTTAGCTACTGAACCGATTGAGTTTTGTCTTGCGGGGCACGAGTTTGGTGACATCTCATACGAGCTTTTCGCTTTTGCCTAACCAAATCTTTTAATTCCCGTGGGTACTTGATATTACTATAGCTCTCTATTTCGCATTGTTGCATTTAAACCATTGTTGAGGAGTATTATTCCATGCTGCCTTCATTTACTGCTTAAACCATTTTTGCAGCTTCCTTCTCTATACCAGCAAACGTGGCTATGACATCACGTTGAGTCCGACCAATAATGTCAATATCGTCGGCCTATATTTGTAGTTGCAACGATTTTTGAAAAATTGTGCCTCTGGTGTTGGCTTGGGATTTTGCACAATCCTCTCAAGAATCAAATCAAAGAAGACAGCGCATCGCCTTGACTAAATCCTTTTTTGGTATCGAATGTATCAGTGAGGCTTTTTCCAACCCTGATGGAGCAACGAGGATTCTCCATCGTCATTCCACACAAACGGATTAGTTTGGGCGGTATACCAATACTAGACATGGCTCTGTAAAGTTCCTCTCTATAAATGCTGTCATACGTGTTTTTGAAATCGATAAATAGATGGTGGGTATCGATTTGGACTTGTTGGGTTTTCATCAGGATCTGCCGAAGTGTGAAGATTTGATCAGTTGTGGACTTTCAAGACCTAAAACCACACTGACAAGGGCCTATTAGAATTTTTGGTGAAAAGTTTCAGGCTTTCACATAAATTTTAAGGCAGATATTATCTTGTATGCGATGTTGAGGAGACTTATGACTCTGTAGTTGGCGCTGTTCAGCGTGTCAAATTTTTTTTTTATCGCGCATACTTTTATCCGTCCAGATTTGGCTTGACCGTTAACATAGAATTTTTTTTGATTTGCCTCCATACCAAAATGTGACAATGCCGGTCCGTAGTAAATGTCACAGTTTTTCATCATCTTTTTGCCCGGCCCAGCCTTTATTAAAAAGTTGCTTTAACCGCAAAGTCGATTACAAATACCAATGATTTTACAATCCTTGTAGTATATATTAATTGTTTGGAAGAGTGTTTGGAAAAAAACTAATCATTAATCAAAGTATCTAAAGTATACAATAACAGTATTTAACATTGACATTGACATCACAGTATTTCGCACATGAATGCAACGAAATACAGACACATAACAGCACTGGCGTCTGAGGCCATCGGCTGGGACAGACAAGACATTAACACAGAGAGACAGATAGACACATAGAAGGAAAACCATATAACCGTCTTAGATCCAAGCTTTTTCTCAATTCGTCGAATCTTGAAATGGAAAGTGCGCCGTTCTATTGTCTTCATATTGGGTATTTATGCAACGGCTATCATAGTAAAGGGTGATCCATTTCGAGGTTCCCTACTTTTTTAAAGAAAAAAACACAGAAAATTCAAATTTATTGGAGAGTGTTTATTATCATTTGAAAGAACATTCTTTGGCATTTATTTTTTGAAGATTATGTCTATCAAATGTTGGCCGTTGCTACGTCGCAGATGGTCCATCCGTTGAGTCCAATTTTCGATCACTCGTTCGAGCATTTCGACTGGTAACTGGCGAATGACACGGGTGATGTTTTCCTCCAAGGCCTGAATCGAAGCCGGTTTGTCGGCATAAGCTTTTGACTTTACATATCCCCACAGGAAAAAGTCTAACGGTGTGATATCACACGATCTTGGTGCCCAATCGACCGGCCCAAAACGTGAAATTATGTGCTCACCGAAATGTTCTCTCAATAAGTCCATTGATTGATGCGATGTGTGGAAAGTGGCGACGTCTTGCTGAAACTAAATGTCGCCGAGATCACGAGCTTCAATTTCAGGCATCAAATAGCCGGTTATCATGGCATGATAACGGTCGCCATTGACGGTTACGTTCGCACCGGCATAATTTTTAAAGAAATATGGACCGATGATTCCACAAGCCCACAAACCACACCGAACCGTTGTTTTTTCTGGATGAAGTGGCAGTTCTTCAATCTCTTCAGGTTGCTCTTCGTCCCAAATGCGGCAATTTTGTTTGTTTACATACCCATTGAGCCAGAAATGGGCCTCATCGCTAAACAAAATTTGCCTCGAAAACGTCGGATCTTCTTGGAACTTTTCAAGAGCCCATAGAGCGAAGCGATGTCGCTTGGGAAGGTCGAGCGGCTTCAGTTGTTGCACAAGCTGTATTTTGTACGCTTTCAATTTAAGATCTTGACGTAAAATGCGCCAAGTCGTTCCATACGTCAGTCCGAGTTGCTGCGAACGGCGCCGAATCTACTCTCTACGGTCTTCGTGTACACTCTCAGCTACGGTCGATTATTATCTAATAATGAATGCTGGGTCTCAAAATGGGTGATGGTGTTGCGAATAGTACGCTCAGTAGGCCGATTATGTTGACCATAAGTTGAGCGAAGTGCACGAAACACATTCCTCACAGAACGTGAATTTTCATAAAAAAGTTGAACAATTTGTAAACGTTGTTCACGCGTAAGTCTTTCCATTATGAAATGCCAAACAATACTAAACAAAAATAACATGACAGCATGACACGACTCACACGTGATCAGTCAAAAAAGGCTATTGAAAAAAGTATCTCTACTTGGATCACCCTTTACTTAGGCCTAGCTTTTTTTCTCACAATCATATATGAATGTTTTAATGTTGGAATGACATACAGCCGATTCAAATTGACATTTTTTTGAATTGAATTGAATTGAATTTTATTTATCCGAGAAAACTTAACAATTTTTATAAGTTTTTGCAGAACCCTTAGGGGCTTTTCTGCAGAAGGTTGTATATGAAAAATAGTTTTGATTAAGTTAGAGCTATAATAAGTGGATATTAACTGAACTTACATTTGTGCGTTTAAAGACAGTTAAAATACAGCGTTCCTTCAGAACCTACTCTACTACCATTAGAACTGAAAAATATTTCAAATTTGAAAACCTGAAAAAAATGTATAAAAACTTTTTTTTTATACATTTTTTTCTAGTTTTAAAATTTGAAAAAAAAAACTTTTTTTTATACATTTTTTTCCAGTTTTAAAATTTGAAATATTTTTCAGATCTAATGGTAGTAGATTAAGTTCTGAAGGAAAGCTGTATTTTAACTGTCTTTTGCCATAGTTGTTGTAGTAGCGGGGTACTTGAAACATGGCGTGAGCACGTCTTCTGGTATTGATCTCATGGTTGAGTTGATAAATTTGCACGATTTGCAGGCATTGTTCATGTGTCATCCAGTTCATGATGAAACTGAGTGTAAATGACATTAGAGTTACCGGATTTCTCCACAAAATGTCATTTTTATCTCTATTCGAAAAACCAACCTCTAAAAAAAACATCCGCTACTATGACATGGAAGCTGTAGGCATTCACCAAATCGATAGAGATGCATCTTGCGTTATGCCTTTTAGAACGTTTGTAGTCAGGTAATCATACATTTCTGACGAACTGTTGAGAAACACACATCTTTCTGTTTTAATACCACCCAATTGGAAATAAATATCCTTTGCAAAGCAGAAGCATCAAATTCAATCCTGCTGATACCAGCTTCCAACTTTTGTTAAAGGTTCTAGTTATAGTCATTAAATAGCTTCATTGGATTGGAACACAACACATGATGGAATTGAAATGTCACTCCCATGGCTTCTTATAGGAATTATTGGAAAATTCCGTTTCAGTTCGATGGAATGGCAATCATTACTTCATATAGAATTAAGTGTTGATCAGTGAAATCAAGAAGTGATTTTCTGCGAAAACTGTAATAAAAAATTTAAATATTTTTGGATAACGTGTTCTGAAATTCAGAATCTTTGTTTTGACACCAAAGCACCAATTATTGAATTTTAAAAAAACCGCAAGAAGTAAGAGAAAATTTCCAATAAGGGTTTTAAATGACAGCTATAACTGGGCCCTAATAACCATAAAAAAACATGATTTCTCCTTTCTTACATTTCGTCACCATTCTATGTTAATTCCATTTAATCTGAAATAATATCCCGCACACAGCCTACCCCCATCTACTTGGTAGGATAGCAGCTTCCAACCTTTGTTTGACGCTGGAATATACATACTTTGGTCTCAAAGCTAATCTAATCGAAATAATCACGTTTCAGCACGTAATTGCAAGGTGTTATGGAATTTTCTTGATTACAAGAAACAACAATTTTGTTGCACCAGCTTTGAGTCGCTCTCTCTCTCTCTATGTGGATGCTGAATAAGGTAGCATCCATCACTTGGCCCTGCCTCGAAACTAATTATAGTAATACTGACGGAATTTCCTTGTCTGTCTCATCAACCAAACGCCAAAACCAAAGGGTATACGTAAGCCAGCACACCAACACACCTAAACCAAACCTAAAATTAAAGTAAAAACGATGCGCACTGGCCGACAAACCCTACGGGCTTCCCATTACAAAAAAAAAAACACACACACACAAAAAACGCCATCGAAACCGAAGCCACACACAGCAACAGGATAAATTGGCGGTAGCCTAACATTAGTGTGCGCTGCCCCTTCGGAAAGTCAATCACAACCCGAGGACTGCTGCGCACAGGCTCTCAGTGTCCATTGACCAAGTTGACGGCGGTGTTTACATGTACTCAAATCGAGGTAATTTCCAATTCAAGTTCTCCACCACGACATGCAGCGTTGCAGTTGAAGTTAGATTGTAGCCTAGCAGAAGGTCGGTCTCTTCAAGCTATCCTCGTGCGCCGCCTCCTTACATGCCGCTCCGATGATGCCCACTTAAGTGCTTGATGACGATCAACACTTCTTCCAAGAAGCTCGAGCGCGCATCATCAGTTGGAAAGGAACCACGACTAGCAAAACTATTGAGTGAGAAGAATTTTAATTAAATCTATGACTATCTTTCGAAGCTGTCATTCAGTTTGACAGTTTGGCTGACAGAACAGAAAAAATCATAATAATCTGATTGAGGGGTGATTGGCTCGTTTGTAGGTGTTTTACATCCGGGCACAGGTTCTTCATCTTCCACTTCTTCTGCGACTTTTGCTGATCAGTTATATTTCGTTCGCTTAACGGCTGGTAGCGATAGTATCTGCGCGACGCGTTATGTTACATCACCGAAACTTGTTTATCCAAGCGGATGGCACCGCTAAGAACAGCACGAAGAAGACACGCATTCGAGTCTGAGGACTTGCAATTAACATAGCATACAGTCTTAAACGGTAAAACAAAACAAATACGCGCCACGATGTGGCAAAATAATGAAACAAAATCGGCCGAAGTTGCTGTGGTCAAAACAAATCGTTGTCGTCAAACAAGGTCCGATGATTTATTTACAATTTTATTAGCCAACGTTAAGAGACGATTTTATCTCGCGTGCTGCAGAGGGGTAACATGGTCGCTAAAGATCACCATCGTCGTCGTTCTGGTTGTTGCGGTTGTTATTGTCGTTGTTGTAGTCATCGGTCGTCGTCGTCTTCAGCCTCTATTCTGTGCAATGAGTGCGCTTGTGCGCAAAACACACGCACGCAAATACAAAGCTAATTAATAATTAAACGAGCACAGATAGGGGGTATCGTCGCAAGTACACCCAAGTAAGAAGCATCATTAGGACGAGGTCCTTTGGTTATCGGGTTCGTTGGATAGGTATACACAATAGCGTATGGTATCTGTAATGTTTAATGGGGTTTTGATCCTTTTTACCAGATTCGTATCTCTCATAAAAATTGAAGTTAAAAGGTTTAAGACAAAAGTCATCTAAAGCGGTTCTGTTTTAATGTGTCTTTAGATTATCGTTTAGCTGCCTCAATATTTTACGTTGACAGGGGTACTTTTTTTTCACTCTCCTGGGGGAAAATATGTTCAACAAGAAAATAGAAGACGGCGTTAGTTGTTTGCTATTTCTCTCAACCCAAAAGGGTATAATAATATTGATGTGCAATTAGGAAAGTGCCAAGCATTTATCAGTTGAACTACTACTTATACTCAGATGTAGTCCTATATCAAATCTAATTACTTTGACATAAGTCAGTTAATGCAGCTTTCAGTAGATTTTTACCACGCTGCCGACCAAACAAAATAACGTCTTCAAACTTCAAACGTCTGTATGAATTGTCACCAAAAGTCGCTCATCTAAATATTGTGAATACAGACGAACTGACAAACGAAAATGTTCAATAGTCTGCATACATTTTTGGTTCCCGCTAACGAGTTTTTTGTTGTTCACGCTAATGAGTACTCTGTATATAAAAAAATGGGTGTTCACGTTAGCCGAGTAAGCAATTCGGGGTTCACTCTTCACAGACACCACTGTATTTGATAAATACAATCTCTATTGTTATTATTTCAGCAGAGAAGAGACTGTGTGGTGTCTTTTTTCAATAAAAATTTTTAGTTTGAATGCAATTTTCGGGCTAAAATTTCTCTAACTTAGCTGCCAGTATACAAAAGCACGGGTTAAGGTTTGCAAATCACTTTTCTAGAATGACGCTCCCAAAAAAAGGGCGTGGGTTAAAATGATCTACAGACAAAATGTATTAATCACGAAATATTTTCATTGAAAGTTTTTTTTTAAAGTTTTCTAAAATTGCACCGAAAAATGTTTTTTTTTTTTGAGAACATTGCCTTAAAAAGTGGGCGTGGTAAACGTTCATTGTATTATTCTCGAAATATTTTCATCAAAAGTTGAAGTAGTAAACTTTACCCTAAAATTTTACTGAAAAAGTTTTTTTTTTAAAGAAAATTACCTCAAAAAATAGGCGTGGTAAAAACCTTTATATGGAAGAAATATAGACATAAAGATTATCTAAATATGATATTCAGACACTTTTTCAAAATTTTTAACCGTTAAGCCAAAAACCAAGTTTTACTGAAAAGGGTTAGCCAAAAACAAAATTTTACTGAAAAGGGAGTAAGGTGGATTTTGAAACTCCCTACACTTTTCTGCTTTGTCGGACAGAGAGTCTATATACTAAATTTCAATGCTTTATCTCAAAATTTAAGGTTTCAAAAATATGTGACACACAAACGGACAGACATGGATGTATCGACTCATCTAGCGATTCTGAGTCGACCATTTACATTACATTTACTTACTTAAGTGGTGCTACAGTCCGGAATGAACCTGAGCCTCATCCAACATGCCCTTCCAATTAACCCGGTGCTTAGCTTACTGCCTACAGTTGCGCACTCTAAGTTGGTGGAGGTCGGATTTTTCTTGTGCGCGCCATTTAAGGCGTGGTCTTCCGCTACTGCGTCCGACGTCTGATTGGGAATCGAAGACTCTGCGAGCCGGAGTATTGGTGTCCATTCTTTCTACATTTCTTTACCATCTTAAACGACCAATGCGGAGTTTTTTTGGCCAGGGGCTTGTCGCTGTACAGCTCGTATAGTTCATGGTTGAATCTTCATCTCCATAGCCCGTCAACGCAAACGGGACCGAAGATTTTTCGAAGAATTTTCCCCTCGAATCGACCAAAGGATTTCTTTACCTGCTTTTGATACGGTCCATGCTTCAGCGGCGTAGAGCAGGACTGGGATGATCAGGGTCTTCTATAGGATCTTCTTACTAGTTGGAGTGAGGGCTTTACTACTAAATTGCCTTATTAGCTCGAAGAAACAGCGGTTGGCAAGAGTAATTCTTCCTTTAATTTCTGACAAGATGTTGTTGTCAGAGTTGATAGCAAATCCGAGGTAGACAAAGTCCCGTACTACACCAAAGTTATATCTGTCAATGGTGACGTTCTGTACAATTCGAAGATGTTGTTTGTCCTTTCGTGTTGTCAGCATATATTTATTCTTTACCCATTTTTACCGCTTCCTTCTCTATACTAACAAACGTTGCTATGACATCACGTTGAGTCCTACCAGTAATATCAGTATCATCGGCGTCAATATGAAGAAGTCATATGACAGCTCATCGCCTTGCTTAAATCCTTTTTGTTATCGAATATGTCGGTGAGGTGCTTTCCTTTCCTGATGGAGCAGCGAGAATTCTCCATCGTCAGCCTTCACAAACGGACGAGTTTGGGCGGTGTCCCAAAACTAGACATGGCTCTGTATAGTTCGTCTCTAAAAATGCTGTCGTATACGGCTTTGAAATCGATGACTAGGTGGTGGGTATCGATTAAGACTTCTTGGGTTTTTTTCCATGGTCTGCCGAAGTGTGAAAGTCTGATCGGCTGTGGACTTTCCTTGCCTAAAATCGCACTGATCAAATCAGGCCCGATCAGGTTATTGGTAAACGATTTCACATATTTCGGTAAAAAAGATGGCTTAGGCGATTTTGAGGAGACTTATGCCTCTGTAATTGGCGCAGGTCCTCCGATTTTGTGGATCGGGCAAACGAGGCTGCGATTCCATTCTTCAGGCCTACTTTCAACCGACCAGATTCGGCTTATGAGTTGGTGGATGTTATTTACCAAGTCATCTCCGCCGGCTGTATAAAGCTCAGCGGGAAGGCCGTCGTTTCCGGCAGCCTTACTAAGCTTCAGTTTAGATATTGCTATCCTCACTTCACTCAGGTTGGGTGGTTGGTAGATTTCGCTGTCGTTGCCAACACTGAATGGTTCGTTCTGCCTGACAGCGGAATGTTGTTCGTCATCGCCGTTTAACAGTCTGCAGAAGTGGTTCTTCCATATCCTCAGCATCGACTGTGTCTCAAATACGATATTCCCTTGTTCATCTCGACGGGATTCTCTTCGAGCCTTGTATCCTTGGCTTTGACGTTTTAAACTTTGTTCAAACTTGCGAACATCGTTCCTAGAGTGGCACTTCTCTATATCCTTGATCGCGCGCTTTTCTTGCTCTTTTTTTCTTCTTTCTGCAAAGCCGGTGTTCTTCCCTTTTTCTTTGCACTTGGAGCTCAATGGCAACTGTCGTCTTCACCTACAGCTTAACCTTTTAGGCCTCGTTCTTGGCTGCGAGCATTTGTCTGCATTTCTCATCAAACCAGGGGTTTCTAGCTGGTGGGCGCGAGAAACCTAGCCCATCAGTTGCGGCTGATCTAATGCCTTGTTGGCATCGTTACCATTGTTCTTTGACATTGATGCAGTTGGTATGGTGTTAATCGAGATGTTAAGGGATACGCTTTGCAGACGGTCTTGGCGGTCTCTTGCGATAGCAGTCTTTCGACATCAAATTTTTTCACTGTAGTTCTGGATTGTTGTGGCGTGGTTGAATCCTCATTCTTAACTTGGCTGCAACAAGGTAGTGGACCGATTCGATGTTAGCTTCTCGGAATGTTCGGACCTCCAAAGTACTGTATGCGTGCCTCTCGTCAATCGCAATATTATTAACTTTGTTGACCATTCGCTGATCTGGAGACCACCATGTCACCTTATCGATGTCTAAATGAGGAAACCGTGTGCTGGCTATAGTGGCATTTCGTTCCATAGCGAAGTCAATTAGCCTTGTCGTGTAGGCTATGTTTTCCGACAATACTGCTATAGACGTCTTCTCTTGCTACCTTTGCGTTAAAATCTCAAAGCATGATTTTAACATCGTACTTCGGTAGTCGCTCATAGGTTTTATCAAGGAACTCGTAGAAGCATTCCTTAGTTATATCATCTCTTGTGGTACGTTTTGGTGTATCACATTTAAATAGCAGGTACAAGTGTGGTCCAACGACGCTTCCTTGTGGTCCCCTGAAATTACTTATTTGAAGTCCGGTGTACACCGATCATACTCTAATCTTTGCTCCCCTTATATATAACCATGAACGGTATTCGCTGTATGAGCATTCTCAAGATCAATATGCTTTTCGATTACAACTTTTTACTTTAAATTGCATCGGTGGTAAGTTTTCCAAAAACAAGCCCAAGTCATCATGTACTCGATCTACGATTATAATGAATTTTATAAATCACAGTTTCCTAAATAGTTTCTTCCTTGGGCAGAAGATGATTATAACCTCCCCTTCGCTTCCCCTTAGGCATTAATGACAGAAACAATTAAGAAAAGTTCATTGCGATTCCTTGTAAACGTTCAAATAATTGATTACCTACCTTCGCGGCACCAACAGAATGAATTCCAATGTGCGATTGCTCTGAGGACCACATCCTAGTAAATTACTCACGCAATAGTTCTATAATTATACAGATTCTGTGGCTAGCGGCACTATATCCGAATCACACATAATCAAACCATTTATCACGCACAGTAGTCGGAATGTGAAGTTAGAGCTTCTGAATAAGATCGTGTAGTTTAGAATTATGTACTTGACTTCACACCTATAATTTAAAGTGAATTTGGAATCACCATCTACTTCAATGCAGTGCTTCCATGTTTTTAGCTCTACTAGAAGTTATAAAGCATTAACTGCTAATGCCTTGTAAATTAGTTTTTTTTTTTTTAAATGCATGTTTCGTGGATTTGCTGGAAGGCGAAATCATTGAAAAGGAGTGCATTCGAGAGCGCCTTTTTCAATAGTAAACGACTTTACAAAAAGATTTCGCGAAGGCTGTTTATACAGTTTGATCCACCGCAATTTTCATCTTGTAGTGTCTGCGTAATCCTAACATAATTTTCAGCTAATCAGCTTAAATTTGCACCTTTGAACGGTTTTCAAAATCAGCATCTGAATTCATTGTCAATGTGACTTCAAAAAACCAAAGACCAACAATTCCAGAGTGTAGCGCATTCGAGGTACCTGACTTTTGGCTGTATGGCCGGTATTTTTAAATGAATCGATAGATGAATTGATGCTAAAAGCCAAACCGAATATATTAAGGCCTGATTCATCAAATAAAGGTGCAGAGAGGCCTTTAGGACTTAAAGGCAACCCAGAAAGCGTATCTGTAGCTGATATAATGTATCGCTGCCAAAAGAGAGAAACATTTCTTGCATGAAGTTGCACTTCATACAACTCCAAGCTGCAGATTCACGAAGATACACGTTGTGTAAGCGCTTACGGCTTGCCTTGTTTTTAACTTCTTACTCAGCTACAAGCGTCAGCTACAGAAACGCATTCTGAGCGGCCCTTAATAGAATCGATCTTTCTGTCTGTCTGTCATTTAACGATTCTGTCGATGGTGTCGTAGAACGAGGTAGACTCTGATTGGCTTTAACTTGGCAATGACCAGTGGTTGTAAATGATGTCAATATCGTCGGCATATGCTAGTAGTTGCACCGATTTTTGAAAGATTGTCCCTCTGCTGTGGTCTCGGGAGTTTTGCAAAATCCTTTCAAGGATCAAATCGAAGAAGTCACATGACAGCGCATCGCCTTGCCTTTATTTATTTTTTTTTTTTTGGTATTGAATATGTCGGTGAGGTCGTTTCCGACCGTGATGGAGCATCGCGAATTCTCATCCCTCACAGACGGACGAGTTTCGACGGTATACCAAAACTATAGTTCGTCTCTATAAATGCTGTCGTATACGGCTTTGAAACCGATAAATAGGTCGTCTGTATGGATTTAGACTTCTTGGAGTTTTTTCCTGGATCTGCCGAATTTGGGGATTTGATCAGCTGTGGGCTTTCCAGTCCCAAAACCAAACTGATAACGGCCGATCAGGTTGTTGGTAAATTTCAGGCCTTCACATATTACAGCAGATAGGACCTTGTAGGCGATGTTGAGGAAACTAATGCATTTGTAGTCGCCACAGCTTAGACGGTACCGGTTCTTTGGATCAGGCAAACGATGCTAAGGTCATCAGGCATACTTTCATCCGACCAGATTTGGCTAATGAGTTGGTGGATGTTATTTTCAAGTCATCTCCGCTGGCTTTTTAGAGATCAGCGGGAAGGCCGTCATTTCCGGCAGCCTTATTGAGCTTGAGTTAAGATATTGCTATCTTCACTTCATTCAGGTCGGGTGGTTCGCAGTTTTTGCTGTCGTTGCCAACACTGAATGGTTCGTTCTGCCGAACAGCGGAATGTTGTTCGTCATCGCCGTTTAACAGTCTGCAGAAGTGGTTCTTCCATATCCTCAGCATCGAGTGTGTCTCAACTACGATATTTCCTTGTTCATCTCGACGCTTTTCTGTTCGAGCCTTGTATTCTTGACTTTGACGTTTTAAACTTTGGTAAAACTTGCGAACATCGTTCCTGGAGTGCCACATCCCTATATCCTTGATCTCGCGCTTTTCTTGCTCTTTTTTTCCTCTTTCTGAAAAGCAGGTGTTCTTCCCTTCTTCTCTATCTAGAGAGCTCAATGGCAGCTCTCGTCTTCACCTGCAGCTTAGCCTTGATGGGATCGTTCTTGGCAGCGAGCATATGTCGGCATTCCTCATCAAAACAGGGTTTCTTGCTGGTAGGCTCGAGAAACCTAGCACATCAGCTGCGGCTGATCAAATGGCTTGTTGGCATTGTTGCCATTGTTCTTCGACATTTGATGCTGGTGGTATGGTGATTATCGAGAAGTTAAGGGATACGCGTTGCGCAAAGGTCTTGGCCTTCTCTTGCGATTGCAGTCTTTCGACAATAATTTTTTTCACAGAATCTGGATTGCTGTGGCGTGTTGGATATCCGCATTCTTACCTTGGCTGCAACAAGGTAGTGGTCCGATTCAATGTTAGCCTCGGAATGTTTGGCCATCCAAAATACTTGATGCGTGCCTCGGAATGTGATCAATTTGGTTGACCATTCGTTGATCTGGAGACCACCATGTCCCCTTACAGACATGGAGGTGAGTGTATCATCTGCTGGCTATAGTAGCATTTCATTTCATAGCGAAGTCAATCAGTCTGAGGCCATTGCCAGACGTGTTATCGCGTAGGCTGTGTTTTCCGACAATACTGCTAAAGTGTTCTTATCTTCCTATTCATTCGTTAAAATCTTCAATCACGATTGTAACATCGTACTTCGGTGTCACTTCTAACAAATCCACATCCGAACATTCGATATTTCTGCTCACTTTAAAACTATCCTCGGCACATCCCATTTTATTTCCTGGCATTAATGTCTTCTCTGTGGCAGTTTAGGGCTTCCGCTATTTGTTCGCCTGCACCTCTCCTATTAAATGTTCCCACATTCTGGGTGCAAATACGAACGAAGTTGTCCTTTTTCATTTAGCAGGGTCGTCAACTATAAAATCCGTCCTTTCCCAGGCTATTGGCTACTTTGTAATAATAGGTTTTGTTATATGGGTGGGTAGGTAACTCAAAGGTAAGGTAGGTAGGTAACTCAAAGGTTAGGTAGGTAGGTAACAATTCGCAGCCACTATATGTCGAAGCAGCTCTCTCGGTTCCGTGCCAGTCTGGCTGTTTATAGTGTTGCTGTTTTTCATGTTGTTATCAACACTCGCACTTATCGTTTAGAAAGTTTACATCCAGTTGGATGAGACCAGTATCCGATGGTTACCACTTGGAGGTACAAAAAATCACCGTTGATGTGTAGTCAAAGTTACAATCGCCTGTCATGAGCGATGCGCATACTTTCGAAGTCAATGGAACAACATTGAAGCTTGCGCCAAAAGTCAGCTCTACAGAACAAACACGATTGTTCCACCAAAATAGATGGCACTCGGCTCTCCATTTCTTGCAACCATGGTATGATTCTTTTGGATTACTCTCTTGAAAATCTCCAGCATTGCCTCCAGACAATAAATATTACAATACTACCTAGGAATACATTGAATAATTCAAAACACTAATCAGTTATTTGTATGAATCTGTAACTGCTGCATCGGCATATTTCCGGCAAAAGATACTTCTACATGCAACAGCGATTGCCGACGCAGCCTTTGGCGGATGCAAAAGAATGTTCATTCAGTTTCGAATGCCAATTTCTAAGAAACAAGTTCCACACATTAAAATGGTAACTTCTACAGAACCACTTGCCCCCAGGGTCAAAAATATTAAACGTCAAATAATATTTGCTGTTTTTGTACATGATTATCCGTGTGCCCCATGGAAGAACTAGCGTGCCATCACGCAACATTCTGAATTATGTTGAGTAGTTGTTTTTTGCCAATTAAAAGTATGGCCGTGTTCCCTTTGTTCAAAAGGAGAACACCATCAATTACGAGATCAATTTGCATCTTGGGAGTGAACTTCAAAGGAAAATGTAAAGAAAAGGGCTCAGCAAGATGCCTCACAATTTCATATTCAGCTGCAACATGTATATAGACTATAACATCTCATCTCAAGATATCTGCAATCTACAACCGGCAACTATTCGGAAATAGCTAAATACACTCATTACCTGGTCCTATTAAAAGATTGTAAAATTCGAATAACGCCATCTTTGAATGTACTTTGCGGTGCTTATTCCAGTTTAATATCTTTTGGGTATGCCTCTGAGGGTTCAGCTATAACCTGAACCTGACTATATTTTCCACAGACAGTCGTTTGATGTTGAATCTCGCTTTCGTTTCGTACTTGTTCTTGCCATAAAGTTCACAATTTATGTTAAGATACTTAATTGAACTTCTAGAATGCTATATAACCTTGTGGTGGAGAAACAAAATGCTCATCCAGAAGTCTTGATAGATCCGGTTAGTTGGCCGGACGATGCAAAAAACACGGCTTCCATCGATGTTGTGTTATGGACTTCTCCAATTTTATTGTCAATTTATGGTCTTTGATACGCGGGGTGCATTTACCATCTTAGCCGAGGATCGTATCAATAAACGACCGCTGGAGTCCTAGAATGAAAGAGTACAAGGAGTACTAACTGGTAATACGAGCTGTCTTTGCCATTTAGATGAACATGTTAAGGCATTTTATGGAGTTTAAAGCATTAGCGGGCGTATAGCAAACATACGAGCATGATGATTTGATAATTTAAATGTTCGGGAATGCTTTAAATTGTGTAGATAAAGGAAGCAAATGGAGTCCATTTGTCCAGGAAGTGCAATTTGGCGCAGAGTTTGAAGAGAGTGTTTTTAGGGGTACAGTACTTTGAACTGCAACTGATGTGTTGGTTTCTCGCGAACAACAGCAAAACACCCCTGGTTTGGTGAGGAATGCCGACAGATGCTGGCAGCCAAGAACGAGAAGAAGGGAAGAACACCGGCTTTTCAGAAAGAAGAAAAAACAGCAAGAAAAGCGTGCGATCGAGGATATGGAGAGGTGCCACTTCAGAACCGAGCAAGTTTTACCAAAGTGTAAAACCTCAAAGACAAGAATACAAGGCTCGAACAGAATCCTTTCGATATGAAGAAGAAAATATCATAGTTGAGACACAGTCGATACTGAGGATACGGAAGAACAACTTCTGTAGACTGTTAAACGGCGATGACGAACAACATTCCGCTGTCAGGCAGAACGAACCATTCAGTATTGGCAGCGGCAGCGAAAACTGCCAACCACCCGACCTGAGTGAAGTGAGGATAGCAATATATAAACTGAAGCTTAATAAGGCTGCCGGAAATGACGGCATTCCCGCCGAGCTTTATGAAGCCCGCGGCGATGACTTGGTAAGTAACATCCACCAACTCATAAGCCGAATCTGGTCGGAACAAAGCATGTCCGAAGAATGGAACCTCAGCATCGTTTATCCGATCGACGAAAAAGGAGGACCTGCGCCAATTACAGAGGCAAAAGTATCCTCAACATCGCCTTCAAGATCCTATCTGCCATAATATGTGAACGCCTGAAACCATTCATATACCAACAGCCTGATCGGCCCTTATCAGTGAGGTTTTAGGCAAGGAAAGTCCACAACCGATCAAATTTTCACACATTAGCAGATCCTGGAAAAACCCAAAGAAGACCAAATCGATAACCACCACCTATTCATCGATTTCAAAGCCGCATATGACAGCATTTCTGGAGACAGACTATACGGAGCCATGTCTAGTTTTGGTATACCGCCCAAACTCGTCCGTTTGTGTAGGTTGACGATGGAGAATTCTCGCTGCTACATCAGGGTCGGAAACAACCTCACCTACACATTCGATACTAAAAACTTATTAAGGCACGGCGATGCGCTGTCATTTGATTTCTTCAATTTGATTCTTGAGATTCATTTGATTTCTTCAATTTGATTCTTGAGAGGATTGTGCAAACCTCCCGAGCCTACACCAGAGACCCAATTTTCTAAAAATCGGTGCAACTACTAGCATACGCCGACGGTATTGACATCATTGGTGGGACCCAACGTGATGTCATAGGAAGCGGCAAAAATGGGCTTAGCAGTAAATGAGGGTAAGACTCAACATGAAAGGACACACAATATCGACGAATTAGACAGAAAGTCACCGTTGACAGATATAACATTGAAGCATGGACCATCTCAAAAGCGGATGAGGAAATCCTTGGTCGATTTGAGAGGAAAATTTTCGAAAAATCTTCGGTCCCGTTTCCGTTGACGGTATGGAGAAGATGATTCAACCAAGAACTATACTAGCTGTACAGCGACATGCCCCTGTTTAAAAAACTCAGAATTTGACGTTAAAGATAGCTAGGACATGTAGAACAAAGTGACACCAATACTCCGGCTCGCAGAGTCTTTGATTTCCAGCCAAACGTTGGACGCAGTAGAGGAAGACCGGTTAGCTAAGGACCGGGCTAATTTGAGAGGCCTGTTGGTGAGGCCCAGGTTCATTTCGGACTGTAGCGCCACTTAAAGCAGAAACAAGAACTTGGAAATGGAATAAAACAAAGATGATTTTTTTTTGACATGAAATTACCTTTATTCGAAAGATAATTTTCTGGTATCTAAAGATTTGGTCGAAAATATAAAAAAAAAAACGGCCTTATGATCAATTCCGACGCTCAATCACAATGACAATCCAGTTGTAAGCTCTTTAGACAAAGGCAATCTGCTTGCTGCGCATTTCGCAGCCAGTTCTACATTGCCAGGTTTTGCCCAGTCTCCTCCTGTGCTTGAGAACGTAGATCACTCTATGGGACAAATTCACTTTCGTACTCGTACAGTTTTATTTGAGAAAATATTGCTGCTGTTCGTGATAGTGTGGCTGAAAAGCCGTCCACCTCAACTCGACTTCGTGCCCAACAATTGCACCTGTCACGCTCGTCGTTGATGAACATTATGCATAAAGACTTGCATTTACATGCTTACATGGTGCAGTTGACTCAAGAACTAAAGCCTCTTGACCATTTCCAGCTTCGCCAATGGTCAGAATGGTGGCAAGAAATGGCAACAGTGGATGATAAATTTTCGAAGAAAATCATCTTCAGTGATGAGGCACATTTTCACCTCAGTGGATTCCCCAATAAGGAGAATTGTTGCATTTAGGCGAATGATATTCCAAGAGTGAAAAACCGAAAAACCAATCCACCCACAAAGGGTGACTGTTTGGTGCGGTTTATGGGCTGGCGGCCCATTTCCTAAATAATTTCCTGTTTTATTCAAAATCAACATCGGCTCTTAAAATGTAACCCCCCTTTATCAGAATGTGCCAGTTTGGCACGCAGCTGCCTGTTGCACAGCGCTGATGTGAATCCATAAATCGATTGAAATTCATTTCCTTAAGATTAATTTCCTGTAATTTATAATCTCCAGTAATTTTAGAGCAGGGCTACCACAAATCTTCGAGTATGTATCTCGGGGCGCTTCTCAAGCATAATTGGTTCATATGTAGCCAATTACATTTTATTTATAAAATCTGTTTTGACTGATGGATAAATTGGAAAAAATCAATTTATCAGTTCCCTTACACATCGACTCAACTTATCAATTCCTCTTTCGTAGACGTTTTTCAATGGAAACTTATGTCTATCGGAGGATAAGCTCATTAAAACTCATCTGTTCATTAATAGATAAACCTACTCGTTAGTATTTCTTTGCCATTCCCGGCCGCCTTCACTTTTATTTTTAATAACTTCCAGGAACAAGCTCCCATCACCAAAGCACCACGATGAAGAAAGGGGGATCATGTAATTACTGACCTTCAGAGCCGCCTTGCTATACGGGACCGAAGCTCCACAACGAATCACACACATAAAACCAGTTGTATGATACCAAGATGCACCCTAACCACTACAAAAAAAAATATCTACACCTTTCCATAGCTGTCATGTTGTTCTTACATCTTAACATTCTTTTTCCCCATTTTTTTTTTTTTTTTTTGTATCTGCACAACAATGCACAACTCGTAAAGTTGGTTATGCTATGCGATCCGATGTTGATTTATCTCTCGGTCGTTGTCTTGTTTTTTTTTTAGCTCTGTTTGTTTTATATCAGAAATGTATTCTGCAATTTGTCAGAATGGGGCAACTTAATGATCAATCACTGATTCGACGAAGCGATACGAATACCTCAACCAGACATCTTGTTCGTATCACACTCCGAGACGGAAAATATGATGGAAGTTATAATTTAGGTTCATATTTCGGGTGTGACGTAAAAACGAATAGGGAACATAAAACAGCCACAGTATAGATGTAACGTGGAATGGAAATTAAAAAAAAAAAAAAAAAACAATTTACCGTCGAGATTAAGGCCCTATGATAACTGACATTTGGAGGAAATAACAACTTTACGATCGTCAATTTGAGTGGCTCCACACAAATGTTCCTCCCACGAAGCATTTTTGTTTTGGTTGAGAAAAGAAATGTCGGCCATTACAATTTGACATTGTGTTCCAGTGTTCCAGTGTTCCACCCCAAGAGAGCGCAATTACAAAACGCGCCTATCAAATTATCGGCTTTAAGTATCTTATCCGTTGTTGTTTATCTTACCTCAGGGTCTACTGGCTGTCATTCAGGCGGTCAAGTGTCATGTCATATTTGTATTTGGCTTTGTGTTAAGATGATTTCTGATTAATAACACTTAAGGCACAGAGTGTTGGCGCGGACTTTCGAGTGTAAAAATTTGTTCAAATCGCATTTTGAGTGTTTTGATATTAAAAATGAGAAAATAAGCGTGTGTTTGAATTATTCCGACATGCATTAAATCGGGTGTTAAGTGGTCATAACTAAAATGTTATGTTTGGTAATTTACATTGAAATTGGGGTGTAAAATTTTGAAATTGAAAACACATCTTCCATTGGGCTTTGTTGTAACCCACGTGTCGTTTATTGGAGTTTTTTTTTTTTGTCAAAACAGTAATAAATTCTTCATCAATTCGAAGGCAGTAAAAAATCACATAAACTTGCTAAGCTTTGCTGGCCTGTGGACATTGAATTTATTAAAACCACGTAACGTATTAAAAAAAAAACAACAACAAAAGAATATTTGTATAGTCATTTTATAAATTTGATTTTATATGGATAATAAAATGCATTAAAGCCACCATTACGTTTTTAAGCCGCAAAATTAGAGGTTTTAATTGCTAAAAAGTGTAAATTGGCATGTGCCCTGTTTGTGTTTGTCTTTTTCTTGTTTGCTTATCAGCGGGGTTGGTTCTGATCAGGATTGAAGAATAATTAACGCCAACTTTACTTTAAGCCAGGTGTTCTGTCTGTGGGTGTACTGATTCGAACTAAAAACATGTCGACATTACCCCTAACTTTGGATTTCTTTGTCACTGAGGCCAATCACATGCTGCTGTCGTTTAAAGGGTGATCCTGGTAGAGATACTTTTTTCAATAGCCTTTTTTGACAGATCACGTGTGAGTCGTGTCACGCTGTCATGTTATTTTTGTTTAGTATTGTTTGGCATTTCATAATGGAAAGACTTACGCATGAACAACGTTTACAAATTGTTCAACTTTATTATGAAAATTCACGTTCTGTGAGGAATGTGTTTCGTGCACTTCGCTCAACTTATGGTCAACATAATCGGCCTACTGAGCGTACTATTCGCAACACCATCACCCATTTTGAGACCCAGCATTCATTATTGGATAATATTCGACCAAATAGACCACGTCCAGCACGCCGTGAAGAGAATATAGAGGCCGTAGCTGAGAGTGTACACAAAGACCGTAGAGAGTCGATTCGGTGCCGTTCGCAGTAACTCGGACTGACGTATGGAACGACTTGGCGCATTTTACGTCAAGATCTTAAATTGAAAGCGTACAAAATACAGCCGGTGCAACAACTGAAGCCGCTCGACCTTCCCGAGCGACATCGCTTCGCTCTATGGGCTCTTGAAAAGTTCCAAGAAGATCCGACGTTTTCGAGGCAAATTTTGTTTAGCGATGAGGCCCATTTCTGGCTCAATGGGTATGTAAACAAACAAAATTGCCGCATTTGGGACGAAGAGCAACCTGAAGAGATTGAAGAACTGCCACTTCATCCAGAAAAAAACAACGGTTTGGTGTGGTTTGTGGGCCGGTGGAATCATCGGTCCATATTTCTTTAAAAATTATGCCGGTGCGAACGTAACCGTCAATGGCGACCATTATCGTGCCATGATAACCGACCATTTGATGCCTGAAATTGAAGCTCGTGATCTCGGCGACATTTGGTTTCAGCAAGACGGCGCCACTTCCCACACATTGCATCAATCAATGGACTTATTGAGAGAACATTTCGGTGAGCACATAATTTCACGTTTTGGGCCGGTCGATTGGCCACCAAGATCGTGTGATATCACACCGTTAGACTTTTTCCTGTGGGGGTATGTAAAGTCAAAAGCTTATGCCGACAAACCCGCTTCGATTCAGGCCTTGGAGGAAAACATCACGCGTGTCATTCGCCAGTTACCAGTCGAAATGTTCGAACGAGTGATCGAAAATTGGACTCAACGGATGGACCATCTGCGACGTAGCAACGGCCAATATTTGATAGACATAATCTTCAAAAAATAAATGCCAAAGAATGTTCTTTCAAATGATAATAAACATTCGCCATTAAATTTGAGTTTTCTGTGTTTTTTTCTTTAAAAAAGTAGGGAACCTCGAAATGGATCACCCTTTATTTGTGAAAATTGGGAGTTTTTACCATGTCTCCCTTCCGCGAGTATGTGAAAACGTTTTTCAAAGGAATTTAAATGATTTTTTTTTGACAACAACAACAGAGCCGAAGCGGATTTGTCGGCGTAAGCTTTTGACTTTACATATCCCCACAGGAATAAGTCTAACGGTGTGATATCACACGATCTTGGTCTTGCGAATAGTACGCTCAGTAGGCCGATTATGTTGACCATAAGTTGAGAGAAGTGCACGACCTCACAGAACGTGAATTTTCATAATAAAGT
The DNA here is from genome assembly GCA_949824845.1 of Rhingia rostrata. Lineage (NCBI taxonomy): Eukaryota > Metazoa > Arthropoda > Insecta > Diptera > Syrphidae > Rhingia > Rhingia rostrata. The sequence goes on from OX463758.1 coordinate 29,454,266, forward strand.
TGAACAATTTGTAACCATTGTTCACGCGTAAGTCTTTCCATTATGAAATGCCAAACAATACTAAACAAAAATAACATGACAGCATGACACGACTCACACGTGATCTGTCAAAAAAGGCTATTGAAAAAAGTAGCTCTACTTGGATCACCCGTTACTTTCAAAATCGCAGCGATTTGACAAAAACGAAAGAGAAAAGTCTTCTTGGTTTCATTAAAAGCTCAGAACGGTTTTCTCACGGATAGTAAGGAGACTGGAAAATATTCACGTGGTATCACAATGGAAGCACAAATGTTCTAAATATGCTGGCGAACTTGCCACTCTAACCTAACCTAACCTTATATGCTGATTGTAAACGTCAAGTTCGAAAATTTGGTGGACTATACGAAACGAAAAAAAAAATGTTTATGTATACATAAATTTGTTCAATTAAACTTAAAAAAAAATTGTTAGAGCGACCGAACAGTGAATGCTCTTCGATCGCTCTAACAATTTTTTTTAAGTACACCACCTCCTCTAGTTAGTCCAGTAGAACTCTAACATCGATCACATCTATCAACGTCGAATTGGTTTTTTAAAGAGTTCAGTTGTAATCTCTAACAAAAGGGAAGATAGCGTTTTCGTAAAAATATTCGACCTCGAGATTTCTATAAATTCTAACATTACGGTGATTTTCGCAATTCGGCCCGTCGTCGTTCCGTAATGGCGTATATATCTTAAACAGGTTGACCGACTTTGTTCAAACTTGTTCTACACTGTTTTTTTGTTGTTTTTTTTGGTCACAAATTAGGCCATTTTTTTGTTCTTAGCCACTTTACACAGAACGTAAATTTTCTCGAAAACGGCTCTAACTATTTTGAATAAAGTTATCATTACTTTGCATATAGTAGCATACAGCATATCCAGCAAATCGAACAAATCCATATAACGGATGGTTGGATTTAGGCCATATAAACAAATTAATTATCTCGCAAACTATTCGCCCAAATTGAATGAAATTTAATATATACAGGGTGGGCAATAAAATCCAATAAAATGAATAAAATTATTTTTTTCTTCCATGTATTATGGCAAAATTAGTAAGAGCAAGCATTAATTATGGAACACAACGTCGCTTAAGTGGCTGCCTTGGCTGGCTTCGCAGTAGTGCGTTCTGTTACTCTAATTTTCCACGACCTAGTTGATGGTTTCGTGATATAGCTCACGGATTGCTCGGACGATATTGGCCTTAAGTGCTTGAATTATTTCCGCATTGTTTCCATAACATCGGCCCTTCACGGTTCCCCGCAAAAAAAATTCAAAAAGGGTCAAATCGCATGCGGCCAATTGACATCGCCAAGACGACTGATAACAACATTCGGGAATTCGGTGCGCAAAAGATCACACAATTTACACACAGCATGGGCTGTATGTAATAGTGCGTTATCCTACATGAGCCAGAGGTCGTCCAAATTAATGTTTTCTATTTCATTAATAAAGGTCGGTTAACATGGCTTTGTTAGTCTGCTTTTCCACGTTGACTCTTGAGTCAAGACTGTTTTGAAAGTTTTTTTTTTTGTTACAAAAAGAGTCGATTAAAAATTTGTTTACTTGAGTGGCGCTATAGTCCGGAATGACCCTGTGCCTCAATTAACATGCCTGTCAATTTAGCCCAGTAACAGTAGCTGGGAATCGAATACTCTGTGAGCCGGAGTATTGGCGTCCATTCGTTCTACATGTCCTAGCCATCTTAAACATTCAAAGCGGAGATTTTTTTGACCAGAAGCATGTCGCTGTACAGCTCGTATAGTTCCTGGTTGATTCTTCGTCTCCATACCCCATCAACGAAAACAGGACCGAAGAATTTTCCTCCCGAAACGACCAAGGATTTCTTCATTCGCTTTTGATACGTTCCATGCTTCAGCGTCGTAGAGCAGGACTGGGATGATCAGAGTCTTATGTAGGATCTTCTTAGTAGTTAGAGTGAGAGTGGTTTACTACTAAATTGCCTTCTTAGCCCGAAGGCCTTACTCTTAGGCAAGAGTAATTCTTCGTTAAATTTCTGACGAGATGTTGTTGTCAGAGTTAAAAGCGAAGTCGAGATAGCAAAGTCCCGTAGTACCCCAAAGTTATATCAATCAATGGGGACGTTCTGTCCAATTCGTCGATATTGTGTGTCTTTTCGTGTTGACAGCATATACTTAGTCTTGCCCTAATTTACTGCTAAACTCATTTTTGCCGCTTCCTTCTCCATACCAGCAAACGTTGCTATGACATCACAGTATCGTCGGCGTCAATATGTGCCTCTGGTGTTGTTTTGGGAGTTTTGCACAATACTCTCAACAATCAGACTGAAGACATGACAGTGCATCGCTTTGCCTAAATCCTTTTTTTGGTATCGAATGTGTCGGTGAGGTCGTTTCCGACCCTGATGGAGGAGCGAGAATTCTCCATCGTCATTCTACACAAACGGACGAGTTTGAGCGGTATTCCAAAACTGTTCTGTATAGTTCGTCTCTATCTTCGTATGCGACTGTGAAATCGATGAACAGGTGGTGGGTAATGATTTGGACTTCTTGGTTTTTTTTCCAGGATCTGCAGAAGTGTGAAAATTTGATCGGTTGTGGACTTTCCTGGCCTAAAACCATACTGACAAGGGCCGATCAGGTTGTTGGTAAAGCGTTGGTTTCAAGCGTTCATATGAAATTACGAGACTTATGCCTCTGTAGTTGGCGCAGCTGATAGGGTCTCATTTTTTGTGGATCTGGCAAACGATGGAAGTCATTTCCGCCGGCTTTATAAAGCTGCCATTTCCATCAGCCTTACAAAGCTTGAGTTTAGATATTGCTATCCTCACTTCATCCACGTCGGGTGCTTGACAGTTTTCACTGTTGTTGCCAATATTGAACGGTCATTCTGAAAGCGGAATGTTGTTCCTCATCGCCGTTTAACAGTCTGCAGAAGTGGTTCTTCCATATCCTCAGCATGGACTGTGTCTCAACTACCATATCTCCTTGTTCATCTCGACAGGATTCTGTTAGAGTCTTGTATCCTTGGCTTTGACGTTTAACAGTTTGATAAAGCTTGCGAACATTTTTCCTCGATTAGCACATCCCTATATCCTCGATCGCAAGCATTTATTGCTATTTTTTTCTTCTTTCTGAAAAGCCGGTGGTTTTCCCTTCTCCTTTTCCTATAGAGCTCAATGGCAGCTCCGCTCACTATAACGCGGTCCGTAGTAGATGTCACAGTTTTGTTTTCTTCAAAGAATTTCAATTGAGCTCTCTTGACTATTTTCTCCAAAATCTTGCTTATTGACCGAAGACTTGCAGGGTTTGTTTTGTCCTTGTCCATTTTTGGGAAAGGATATCCCACCGCTGTTTTCCAATGTCCCGGATAATGTTCATTATTCAGTGCATTGTTGAACAGGGTGGTACAAATATGGACTGCTTCCATTGGCAGATGTCTTAATACGATGTTTGGGATACCATCATCTCCCGCCGACTTATTATTTTTCAGTGATACAAAGATGTCCACGAGTTCATCTCTTTTGCACGAATAGAATTACCCTGTCGGCGACTATGCACAGAAACACATGCAAGTGTTGGTAGATTCAACCTCTTCAACCACTTCATTTTGGGTGAAAAATTGCTCTCAAGTGGATCACAAACTGTGCTTCCTCCTCAACCGTCTAACCGGTTGAGGCATACTCGTGTGCGAAGGACCTATGGTGGCTCTCAAACAGTGCTTCCTCCTCAACCGTCCAACCGATCAAATATGATGTTCAACCGGTTGAACCATACTCGTGTGCGAAGGACCTATGGTGGCTCTAAAACAGTGCTTCCTCCTCAACCGTCCAACCGATCAAATATGAGGTTCAACCGGTTGAAGCATACTCGTGTGCGAAGGACCAATGGTGGCTCTCAAACAGTGCTTCCTCCTCAACCGTCCAACCATCAAATATGAGGTTCAACCGGTTGAAGCATACTCGTGTGCGAAGGCCCTATGGTGGCTATCGAACTGTGCTTCCTCCTCAACCGTCCAACCATCAAATATGAGGTTCAACCGGTTGAAGCATACTCATGTGAGAAGGACCTATGGTGGCTATCAAACTGTGCTTCCTCCTCAACCGTCCAACCATCAAATATGAGGTTCAACCGGTTGAAGCATACTCGTGTGCGAAGGACCTATGGAAGCTCTCAAACTGTGCTTCCTCCTCAACCGTCCAAACATCAAATATGAGGTGCAACCGGTTGAAGCATACTCGTGTGCGAAGGACCTATGGTGGCTCTCAAACTGTGCTTCCTCCTCAACCGTCAAATATGAGGTTCAACCGGTTGAAGCATACTCATGTGCGAAGGCTCAGTGGTTACACCCTATCTCATTAGGGTTCGTTCGTTTTGTTCTACTTATTACGGAAGTTCATTAGTTAACTTTACTTCTTCTCGTAAAATTTTAATTCCTAAGGCTCTAAGGCTTTGGTTGTTCTTCTTTACCTCAAGTTATTTAAAAAAAAATCATTTCCTAAACATCATGCAAATAGGAAGGTTTTATATCCATTTCAATGGTGTGTTGCTTTAAAACCTAAAACGTACCCCTAAAAGACGTTCAAGGCGATTTTATATTTAATTGTTTAATGACAGCTACACGCAACGCACTCTAGCTTCCAACAATGTTTCATTCCGTTTCAAATCCCTTTTGTTTGGATAGCAACTTGCCGTAAGCAACATGCAATGATCATATAAAGTTATAAAACCAGGCAATTCCCTAGGACATACCACTACTACAACCCTTAAAGCGAACTAATTTGAAATTCCTTTCATTCGCGAAAAGGACGAAAATAAAACTTCACCTGAAAATGAATGAAAAAAAATCTCTCCTGCCACTCTACGGCTTTAAAAATTGTTTATTACAATTCCATTAGCGAGTACTTTGTGGCGTTCGCCATTTTTTTTTGTTATTAGTAACCAAGAATAGGAGCTCAATTGGCAAACCACTTGGCCGGGGCAGTCGTCAGGCAGGCCCACTTTAAACTAGTAAAGTGGTAAAAAATCAACCTAGCAATAAATTCATAAAAGGATCCATCCGTGTCCATGCCACGCAGAGTGCAATAAAAGGAAATTGTATGTGTTGCCCCTATCGGTGCTGGCCTGTCCTGAGCTTGGTCTTCTACTATTGTATCTGGGACGCCTTTACCTACGCAATTTGCAAATAAATTAATCAAGCCCCGAAGCATAGGACGGGGTCGCTGCATGCATGCCCACCAATATATAACACCAGCTCTCTTGGTGGAAATTGGCATCGTTGTCGGAGAGAGCTCCTGCCCGCGTATGTTACTCCAGTTACCTAGAGCGGAGCGACAATAACCAAAAACCGCACAGCCACTATCATCCCGCCCGTCGTCCTCCAATGTCTTTGGTTTATATATCAAACAGTACTCGGGTATGCATAATTCCTATAACCCAGCAAGGGATTCTCGATATACGTTCGAGCAGTCGTCATCGCGTCACACCAATCACAATCGGATGGCTTGGCAGGGAGCGATGGGGCTTCAAGAAAAATGGAAAAAACTCTTTATTGCCGGCAAATAAATGGATTCGTCGTCTCAAACCGCACCGATGTGGGTAATCATTGGACACAAGGGGGGTGGCTGTGGTGCACCTCGCCTGGCACGTGTACCGCTGTGAAATCTAGATCTCTGTCGAAGCATCATCATCGGCGAGAGCTGGCTAAATTGAAGACCGCTGTGCAGCGAAATTTATTTTATTTCTCCTTTAGTCTCCTTTAGCAGATGGTGGTCAGAAGAGTTATGATTGGAAATCTGAGAAAAGACTGCGATGCAGGTACTGTTGGCGGGTGCGCGAGGCCGACACGGTGACCGTTGGCAATGTACCTCAGTCGTGGACACTGGTGGTGTGCCCCTGGAAATACCCCTCATTCTGATTGTGATCATTATTATTGTTGTTATTATTATTTACGCTGGAATAAGAAATCACGATCCGTGAGAAGATGCAGGTCAAATATTTAAAAACTGTTAGAAGATTATCATGGTATGGCTATGGTGTATTCGTTTGGTCACAAGTGCACTTTGCGGATTGAAGATGCATTTTAAATTAGATACAAATGTATAGCGGAGTCAATACGAAGCGGACTTTGATTTGTTTTGATCCTAGGCTGACCCGCTGTAAATTGATGGCTGGATTAGTCTAGAGTGGGTTGCAGTTAATGGATGTTAAGCTCATTTTTTATGGAAATGATTAGGATTTTCTGAGAAGTTACATATTTGTTATTTAAAAGAACAATTCGATTTATTTTATAGTTGTATGAAATTTTATACGTGATGCCTTCATGCATCATATAATTGGGTGCCTAGCACATATAACTAAAGAGTGATCCATTTCGAGGTTCCCTACTTTTTTAAAGAAAAAAACACAGAAAATTCAAATTTATTGGAGAATGTTTATTATCATTTGAAAGAACATTCTTTGGCATTTATTTTTTGAAGATTATGTCTATCAAATATTGGCCATTGCTACGTCGCAGATGGTCCATCCGTTGAGTCCAATTTTCGATCACTCGTTCGAGCATTTCGACTGGTAACTGGCGAATGACACGCGTGATGTTTTCCCCCAAGGCCTGAATCGAAGCGGGTTTGTCGGCATAAGCTTTTGACTTTACATATCCCCACAGGAAAAAGTCTATCGGTGTGATATCACACGATTTTGGTGGCCGGCCCAAAACGTGAAATTATGTGCTCACCGAAATGTTCTCTCAATAAGTCCATTGATTGATGCGATGTGTGGGAAGTGGCGCCATCTTGCTGAAACCAAATGTCGCCGAGATCACGAGCTTCAATTTCAGGCATCAAATAGTCGGTTATCATGGCACGATAACGGTCGCCATTGACGGTTACGTTCGCACCGGCATCATTTTTAAAGAAATATGGACCGATGATTCCACCGGCCCACAAATCACACCAAACCTTTGTTTTTTCTGGATGAAGTGGCAGTTCTTCAATCTCTTCAGGCTGCTCTTCGTCCCAAATGCGGCAATTTTGTTTGTTTACATACCCATTGAGCCAGAAATGGGCCTCATCGCTAAACAAAATTTGCCTCGAAAACGTCGGATGTTCTTGGAACTTTTCAAGAGCCCATAGAGTGAAGCGATGTCGCTTAAGTAGGTCGAGCGGCTTCAGTTGTTGCACCGGCTGTATTTTGTACGCTTTCAATTTAAGATCTTGACGTAAAATGCGCCAAGTCGTTCCATACGTCAGTCCGAGTTGCTGCTAACGGCGCCGAATCGACTCTCTAAGGTCTTCGTGTACACTCTCAGCTACGGCCGCTATATTTTCTTCACAGCGTGCTGGACGTGGTCTATTCGGTCGACTATTATCCAATAATGAATGCTGGGTCTCAAAATGGGTGATGGTGTTGCGAATAGTACGCTCAGTAGGCCGATTATGTTGACCATAAGTTAAGCGAAGTGCACGAAACACATTCCTCACAGAACGTGAATTTTCATAATAAAGTTGAACAATTTGTAAACGTTGTTCACGCGTAAGTCTTTCCATTATGAAATGCCAAACAATACTAAACAAAAATAACATGACAGCATGACACGACTCACACGTGATCTGTCAAAAAAGGCTATTGAAAAAAGTATCTCTACTTGGATCACCCGTTATATGCTTGCTTCCAAGTCCATATCGTTTTAGTTGGATTAATTTAGATAACCAGTCCGTTCGTGACGAAACGAACTTTTCAATTCGTATGCGAGCAACTTTTAGTGTGGATGTATGATCATTAAACTGTATTTTGCACTGAAGACATTAAAAGCACAAAAATTAAATTTAAAAAAATAATTTGAAGCAAGAATTAAAGCCCCAGGATGCCAGATAATTGAACACTTTTCTATGTTTTCGGGTAAATCCCATTTTCATCTTAATGACGCAGATTTCCCCCACTGGAGTGAAACGAATTTTCCGAAAGTGACCGTATGAAACTGTCGGCCCTTACTATTTGAATGACAAAAGTGGACGAGATGTTAGAAGACTTCTTGGTACCTGAATTACAAAACTTAAGTGGCTGTTCCATCAGAACGAAGCAACGTCACACAAGTGCAATACGTATCTGTTCCCTGCAAAAGGGATATCCCATGATACGTGGCATAAATTGGCCTCCATTCAGTTCTGATTTAACCCATATGGACGTTTTCTCAAATCTTACCGACTTCCTTGACTCATATTAACGAAAAAATTCATCCCGAAATTGCAGTCATCGCGTAGGCTACCGGAAGTACAAAGTGAACTTACTTACTTACTTAAGTAGCGCTACAGTCCGAAATGAACTTAAGCCACAACCAACATGCCACTTCAATCAGCCCGGTCATTAGCTAACTGCCTCCAACAGCGCACTCCAAGTTGGTTGAGGTTGGTTTCTACTTGTGCGCGCCAGTTAAGGCGAGGTCTTCCTCTACTACATTCGACCGCAACGTCTGGCTAGGAATCGAAGACTACGAGCCGGAGTATTGGTGTCCATTCGTTCCACATGTCCTAGCCATCTTAAACGTCCAATGCGAAGTTTTTTTTTACTAGGCACATGTCGCTCTACAGCTCTTGGTTGAATCTTCGTCTCCTTTTTTTTTTTACTTTACTTTTTAAATTATCATAGACCGTCAACGCAAACAGGACAGAGGATTTGTCTAAGAATTTTGCTCTCGAATCAACCAAGGATTTCTTCATTCGTCTTCGATATGTTCCATGCTCCAGCGCCGTAGAGCAGTATTCGGATGATCAGGTTCTTATGTCGGATGTCCTTAGTAGTTCGAGTGAGGGCTTTACTACTAAATTAGCTTCTTAGCCCGAAGTAACAGCGTTTGGTAAGAGTAATTCTTCTTCTCTAACGAGATGTTGTTGTCAAGTGCCGTACTCCCTCAAAGTTATATCTTTCAATGGTGACGTTGTGTCCAATTCTTCGATGTTGTGTGCCCTTTTGTGTTGACAGCATATATACTTAGTTTTGCCCTCATTTACTGCTAAACCCATTTTTGCCGCTTCCTTCTCTATAGTAGCAAACGTGGTTATGACATCAATATCGTCGGCGTATGTTAGTAGTTGCACCGATTTTTGGAAAATTGTGCCTCTGGTGTTGGCACACCTTAGGCGTTTTGCACAATCCTCTCAAGAATCAGATTGAAGAAGTCACATGACAGAGCATCGGCTTGCCTAAATCCTTTTTTTGTATCGGAGGTGTCGGTGAGGTCGTTTCCGACTCTGATGGAGCAACGAGATTTCTCCATCGTCATCCCACACAAACGGACAAGTTTGGACGGTATACCAAAACTAGGCATGGCTCAGTATAGTTCGTCTCTATAAATGCTATCGTATGCGGCTTTGAAATCGATGAATAGGTGGTGGGTAACTATTTGGACTTCCTGGTTTTTTCCAGGATCTGCCGAAGTGTGAAAATTTGATCGGTCCTCGACTTTCCTGGCCTAAAACCACACTGATAAGGTCCGATCAGACGATGTTTATGAGACTTTTGCCACTGTAGTTGGCGCTGATAGGGTATGGACTTCTTTAATAGGATTTGCCGAAGTGTGAAGACTTTCCATGTCTAAAGCCACACTGATAAGGGCTGTTGGTAAACGGTTTCAGACGTTCACATATTACGCAGATAGGATCTTGTAGGCGATGTCCCCTTTTTTGTGGATCATGAAAACGCTACTGAGATTCCATTCTTCTGGAATACTTTCTTCCGACCAGATTCGGCTTTTGAGTTGGTGGATGTTACTATCTAAGTCATCTTCTCCGGCTTTATAAAGCTCAGCGCGAAGGCAGTCATATGCGTTAGATTGATTTTAGGTACTGCTATCCTCACTTCACTCAGATCGGGTGGTTGGCAGTTTTCACTGTCGTTGCCAATATTGAATGGTTCGCTCTGCTGAAAGCGGAATGTTGTTCGTCATCATCGTTTAACAGTCTGCAGAAGTGGTTCTTCCATATCCTCAGCTTCGACTGTGTCTCAACTATCATATTTCCTTATTCATCTTGACAGGATTCTGTTCGAGTCTGGTATCCTTGGCTTTGACGTTTTATACTTTGGTAAAACTGGCGAACATCGTTCCTGGAGAGGCACCTCTCTATATACTCGATCGCGAGCTTTTCTTGCTATTTTTCCTTCTTTCTGACAAGCCGGTGTTCTTCCCTTCTTCTCTGCCTATAAAGATCAATGGCAGCTCTCGTCTTCACCTGCAGCTTAGCCTGGTAGGTCTCGTCCTTGGCTGCGAGCATCTGTCGGCATTGCTCATCAAACCAATGGTTTCTTGCTGATGGGCGTGAAAAACCTAGCACATCAGTTGTGGCTGATCAAATGGCTTGTTGGCATCGTTGCCATTGTTGTTTCGACATTCGATGCTGGTGGTATGGTGTTAATAGTCTTTCGCCATCAAATATTTTCGCAGTATTTCTGGATTAATGTGGCGTGGTGGATATCCGCATTCTTACCTTGGCTGCAACAAAGTAGTGTTTCTAGACGATGCTAGCTCCTCGGAATGTTCGGACATCCGAAATACTGGATGCGTGCCTCTTGTCTGTGTTTTCCGACAATACTGCTAAGGATCTCTTCTTTTCCTACTCTTGCGCTAAAATCTCCCAGCACGATTTTAACATCGTACTTCGGTAGGTTTTGTCATAGGGTTTGTCAAGGAGCTCTTACAAACATACCTTAGCTATATCATCTTTTTCGTCCATCGGGGCGTGAGCGCATATAAGAATTAAGACGGTCCGTAGTAGATGTCCTTGTTTTCCATCCTCTTTTCGCCCGGCCCGTCCCATTGTATTTCCTGGATGGCAGTAATGTCTGCTTTGTAGCATTTTAGGGCTTCCGCAGGTTGTTCGCTTGCACCTCTACTGTTTAATGTCTCACATTCCAGGTGCAGATACGAATTTGTTGCCCTTTTTTCGTTTAGCAGGGTCGTCAACAATACAATCAGTGCTTTCCGAGGCTTATGATTTCTTCGTAAAAAATTGCTTTTTCCATGAGTGTGTAAATAGTTAATGGAAAGAACATCTTCAAACCTGGAGGGCCAATTCCAATTTATTAAATACCCCCAGGACACGGAGCAGTCAGTACCCACTACTGGATTGAGCGCTGCCGTCGTCCTTTCGGTTTATCCGCCACCATCTCTGTTCGAAGGGCCTGACTTACCCTTGAGATTCCTAGATAACCTGTTGTCCGAATATGTCGAAGCAGCTCTAGATTCGCCTGGGACAGCAGTTCGGGTATTCTGTGTCAATCTGACCAGGCTATGTTTATTGTGTTGCTGTATTTTGTCTTTTTATCAACACTGGTCTTGTTACATCCAGTTAGATGAGACCAGTATCCGATATACCACTCAGAGTTACAAGTTAATCAGAGTCTACCCTCGTTCTACAACATCTAAGCATTTGTAGATTTCATCTATAAGTGAAATATTTTTTTTTAAATCTTTTCACCAATGACTTCCTCCTAATCTTTTGTAAATTTCATCCATGAAGAATTCAGTAAATTCCATTTACCGGTGATATCCATCCGACCGGTGATGTCCTTCAAGTGAAAACCAATTCGTGCAAAAAATTGCTTGAATTTCAATTAAAAACTCGGTTGTAATTTGCCGAACAAATTATTTCTTGCAATTGACACCCAAACATGTTCCGACCATTGAAACGGGTTTCTTGTGCATCTGCTTGCTCTAAGGACATGTTATGTGTTCTGCACTTAACGAAGGGACCTGACTTTTCTCTTGCGCTCCACTATTTCAAGAACAACACACAAACTAATAATAAATGAAGACACCGTCCTACTATTGACCCCGGTTCTCCTTCAGGACTGTCCGTTCCTTAGTTTAACTTCACTTAAATACCAACACCACACCGGTTAGGAAGTCATCGTCTGGTGGTGGTGGTGGAATCCCAAACGGAGGGATAATTCAAGTCGCCATTATTCTCACATTCTCTTGCTGTGCTTCTCCATTTTATTGAAACATTACGAAACACAACCGTTTGCTAACAAATAAACACGTAACTACATTTTGCAATGGCAGAAGATGGCAACCAGGCGACAGGTGGTCCATAAAAGTCCGTCTCGGAATTTCACCTTAGAGACTCGTCCTGGTTATTGTTGTTAAGCGAGATGTTCCCTTTTGCAAAAGGACACTTAAACACGTGGGACATGTGTCGCAAGTGAACAATGGCAAATATGAACTGTGTAGTCACACTCCATAGATGGTTTCTTTTTTCATTATACCTCATCTGTCAAATATCATTATAACGGGTGACAATGACAGGCACTTTGATTGCTCCGTTATCCACCATGTAAGCGCCAGAGTTAGCACTAATGGGACAAATTGATGTGAAGCTTCAACCGCGTCAAAACAATTATTCCCAGGCTATCGGAGTGAGCCACTTCCGTTTTAATTTCTTTGTTTTCCATTGCCGCCATCTGCTGTGGCATTTTTCCCGGTATTGAGTCCAATTAGAGTGGTCACAGTTTTTGCATATTATAGGGGAGCCTTTCGAAAGACTAAGTCAAGTTTTGCTCACTTTTATCGGGAAGTGTATCACCACTAGACACAGTCGGTGCAGTGAATATAGAGAATAGATGCGCCTTTTGTAGGAATCAAAAAGCATCTCGCCCACTTTGAGGGCATCAGTGCAAATGGCGGCAAGTTGCGATTGAACATGAAAGATACACTTTTTCAGGGATCCATTACAGCGATTAATTGAATGGGAACCAAGACAGAAATGTCAACAGATTCTCCTTGCGCTCGAGTGTATACGTGTGACTATAAATCTTGGACTTGAATTTCGCGCTTGTCGCGTGAGTTCTTGTTCGGTATTTGGCCGTATAGTTGTCACCATATCAAGCAAATGTGTGTACGGTGGGTACTTTGGCATTCACGAATTTCATTTCCATTAAAATAAATTATGTGCCGAGATACTTTGAGTGTTCTTAGTGCATAGGGACCATCTTTTTTGCCAGCTTGAGATGCATAGCAGTGGGATGTGAGACATTGTTCACGACCAACTAGGTGTAGAGTTCTGCATTCAGTTCTGAAGGTGTGTCGGTGAAGGCTGACATTTTAAAGAAACAAATCAAAGCGCCAAGTATTTTGGAATGGAATGGAAAAATAACGATAATGATACCACCACATGGCTGAGGGGGTGTAATAAATTATCAAATGTCTTGTTTTTGTTGTTTTGGATCTACACCCGAACCATTAAATACTTGGACTTCTTGTATTGAATAAATTTGAATTTTTAATCTTTAAGAAAACTTGTTTTAGATTAAAAAATATTGAGTAAGGTAGCTTCCAATATGCATGTAGCTAATGTCTTACGGCATTCTTTTAAACATCTGCGCTCTACATGAATTTATGGCAAAATTTTCTAAGAGGTAAGCGTATTAGGAAATTTTCCATAAGGTTGTCTCAGTAGGGTAAGATCTCGCTTTAAGTGATGTCGGTTACGAAGTTTACGTGTGCGATCTTTATTATGATGATTTTTGAGGATGTGATGCAGGCGGTATCTAGATCCAACCTGTGAGGTTTAGAAAACGGATTTCGAGTATCATTTTACCCGAGATTTCACCAAGGTTGTCGAAGAATGTGACTTGCTAGTGACGGACATTTGCAGATGATATGGGAGAGGGTTTTGTGTTCCCGCGTCTGCGGTATTGGGGGTTGTATGGGATTCCTAGTTTGGGCGCATGGTCTCCAATTGGCCAGTGCCCCGTGACTATCGCAGTAATTCTTGCGATATCTGTGCGGGTTCTATTTTGTAGATCGTTTGTTCAGTTTTTGTCGTAGGAGAACCATATCATCCCCAAAATGACTCGATTGTCAGTTCCCCGTGACTATCGCGTAATTCTTGCGATATCTAGGTGGGTTCTGTGCAGTAGGTAGTTAGTTCTGTTCTTATCGTAGCTAGGCCAATTCTTCCTCTATATGACGCAATTTGTTAACCTTTTCCATTTGGAGTCGGCCTTAACCGCACCTAGCGGGGTATGGACCCTTACCGCAAGTGTGGTTTCCTTCAATGTCACTGAGCCCTGTGACCCTAGTGACCATGAAGCGTTCGCCCAGGTGGGATAGTTCGTTCAGGCATTACTGTACCAGCTAGAGGATATGATAGTCGAGTTGATGGTCTTAATGGCACCTTGACTATCTATGAGGTTAGCAATATTTACCTTTTTCGTAGTGTCACGCCCTAGTTGCGTGCAAGCCTCTCGGATAGCCAGTAGTTCAGTATCAGTTTGATACTGATATTTTCGGTGATTCCGAGTAAACTCCGGACCCCACACAACTGTTCATCTTAGATCCGTCGGTGTAGACGATTGTGTTGTAATCTCTTACTACTTCGTTCTTCTACCACTAAGCTCTGGTAGGAAAACCTACGTGAAAGCCTTTAGTCAGTTGGAAATGTAACCATTCCGTTTGGTAACGAGTCCAGGATATTACTGTGGCCATACGGCCTTACAATCCTGACTACTTGAGCCTTACTGAGCTGCATAGTGCGGTATATCGTGTTTTTCGAGAGAAAAGAGATGCAATAGCACAATAAGAGCATTTGTTGGCGCCGACCTCAGTGCTCCCGTGGTGCCTATACTGGCCTTGTTAACAGGCTCCGGGCGGGACTTTGCTAGAGGCGGCAATTCGTAGCTGTTAAAATATATAAAATTTACCAGCATTAACCCTTGGTTGAAGATCATGACTTGGACAATATGTGTTTCCAACAAGGAAGGGCAATAGCCCTTGACCAATTACGTCTTTAGTGCGTGAGATTTTTCCATGCCAAAAATATCATGCGATTTAACAACGTTAGAATTTTTTCTGTGGGGTTACGCAAATAACGCTGTTTACGCGAATAATCCGCAAACTCTAGATGCAATGAAAACCAAAATTAATCAAACTATGGCGGAGATACCTCAAAAAATCGCATGCTGCTAGTCTTCCGTATATACTGCTTTTCACACTCAATGGCAAAGACCAAACTTTATAATGAAACTAGCAACTCGATCCCACTTCGCCCGGGTACAATTTTAATGTCGAAAAAATGTAATTTCTGACACTTAGACCTCGAATGCTCCTCAAATTCTCAGTTCCTATAAATGGGAGAATACATTTTGAATACATTATATCATTCCCAGGGAAATGCAGATCACAGCAGTGAAAATCACATCGAAATCTGTTCAGCAGTTCTTGAGATAAGCGCATTCATACACGTCTTAGGATTTTATTACAAGGTTGGCCAAAAGAGATCACCCTATTGGAAGATGCTCCTTCTTTTGCAAATGGCCGCCAATGTCAAATCTGTTTGGAAATTTGTAGACTAGACAGATGTAGAATTCAAGTGAACAAGCCATGGAGCGATACACTCCTCAAGAACGCGGAATAATCGAAGTGGACGATTTTCCGACCAAAATCATAATGAGCGATGAGGCTCATTTCCACCTCAGCGGGTACGTAAACAAGCAAAACTATCGCTAATGGGGCACCGAAAACCCACGAGTAATGCACGAGGAGCCATTACACCCGCTCAAAGTAACTGCGCTGTCCACGCTGGAGGAGTCATCGGGCCATTTTTTTTTTCGAGAACGCCGCTGGTCAAATGACAATAGTGGACGGTGTAACCGAGTTTTTTTGCCGCAATTGGACGAATTAAGACTGGAGGACATGTGTTTCCAACAGGACGGAGCAACGGCACACACTGCGCGAGCCATAACCGATATTCTGAAGGGGCCAAACAACATCGGATGACTTCTTTTGGCCCACCCTGTACTATGTATAGAGAGATAGATAAAATTTTCATCAAAAATGTATCGCTGTGTGTTTTATTCAGCATTACTTTCAAAATCGAAAAATGAATGAACGTAGACAACGATTTTTTTTAGGATGTGAAAAAATGGGGCGGCATAAATTGGGTCAGCCCCGGGCGGCCCTAACTCTTGCTACGCCATGCCACTGAGGATTGATCAATACATTTAGCCGATCTAATGGCTAGTTGTCATCGTCGTCAATGTTCTTCGACATTATGGTGAAATGGTATCAATTGAAAGATTTCGGGATACGCATTTTCCAAAGGTGTGTTCGTCTTCTTGCGCGATTGCACTCTTGCAACAATTGCAATATTACAGTAATTCGCGTATATTGTGTCGTGGTGGATATCCGGATTCCTACATTGGCTGGAACTAGGTAGTGGTCCGATTTAATTAGCCCCCGGGATTTTCCGGACATCCAAAACTGGATGCGTGCCTCTTTTCTATCGCAATGTGATCAATTTCGTTCCTCGCACACTACCTAAATCCAGCAGTGAGCCCAACCAGGGGGGGTCGCACTCGAACTTGACATACACCCAAACTTGCAGTCGGATGTATGCAAAATATGAACCCCCTGCTTGGGCTCACTGTTGAATTTGGGATGGGCTCGATGTTGGTTTGCCTTAACAGCCTCGCAAATTTGTTACATGCAGCTATACCAGTGGTCAGGCTCATTCATAATCATATTTCTAACGGTCAAAACTGGTATTTCTTGGACGGCAGTAATGTTTGTTTTGTAGCAGTGTAAGGCTGCACGTCTTCTGTTTAATGTTCTTACATTTCAGGTGCATGTACTAACGTCGTTAACCTTTTTACATATTGCATGGTCATGTTATCAGTCCTTTCCATAGCTTTTGGTGTTTTCCGTGATTGAAATGTTAACCCAAAGAACAACCAACAGCCTGTTGGGTTAGCTCAAATTTATTAGATACACCTAGAGATAGGTCCATATGTATCCACTACAGATGCTTTGGTTGGTCGCCAGTGCTGTTATGTGTCTGTAGTTCGTTGCATTCATGTGCGAACTACTGTGATGTCAATGTCAATGTCAATGGGCTTTTGTTGTCAAACTATTGATTTTTCGTTAAAAAAAATTATAATTTCGAAAAAAACGATGTTGGTTGGACGGCAAAAAATAATTCAGGGCGAGAAAGGGGGCTTGGAGGTTTTGAACTTTTCGGTTCAAAAAGGTGGATCATCCTCCAAAAAAGGAGGATCGATCGGATGGTTAGGTATAACACTTCCAAAACTAATTGTCTCACCGAAGTAAAGAAAGTCAATCTTCGTCAGATCTTCATTGCGTTAAGAGAGTTACCAAACATTTTTTATATCGTATACTAATAATTTGACGTATTTTTTTGAAGATAGTGTTTTACGTACTAACGCCTGCAAACACGATTTCTGCACAAAATTATAGGCGTCGCTTCAAAATTCTTTTTTTTTATAATTTTAATTGAAACCTTCCAGTTAGCAATCTTCCTCTAACCCACAGTGCAAATACGAATCAATCTGGTATACCACATATCAAGGACTTCCCGTTCAGAAAAACTTTTATCGATTGTTGAGAACTTCTGGAAACAACTGAAACATTTTTCTCCTTTTCTCTGTTCTTAGTACAAAATACAAATTTTTGGCGCAACAGGCTCGTAAGTATCCAGGGCCGACCTTTCTCACAACCATTCATGTGTGCGTGTGTACTTTTTGCACAATTGCGGGACCACCTGTTTTATGCCGACTTCGATCGTGGAATTCGAGTTAAGCTTTTCTTGACTCGGATACTACTCGGATGATTTTTCAGATCTTCACGAAAGTAGGACCAGTGAAAAATCACTAAGGTTTTGCTACCGCTGGGAATCGAACCCAGACTTTTTGCGCGGCAGTTCATCGCACTAACCATCGCGCCACTGAGCCTGTTCTTAATCTACAATGCACCAAAAAACTACTACAAGTTTATGCATCCTGACATCTGATTTCAGTTATCAGGTCTTCATCTATTTTTTATACATGCAAAGCAATCTGAACATTAGGTAACTTCAGTCAGATAGGAATCTGATTTCAGATATATGACTTCTAAAGCTGAATAAAGAAAAAAAAACAAAAAAAAAATATATCTACGTATTTTCATCACATTCCAGATGTGTGAGAACGTCCATAATTTACCTTTACATTGATCGCAGAGAAATTCCACAGAAAAAAAATCCAACTGTCAGTTATGGGCGCAATGTTCATAAGATAGAAACTTTCAATTGAAAATTCTTTAGACATTTGCTCTCACGATCATACTTATCCGAATACCATGGATATAATAAAAAAAAAAAATACTGCATGTGTTGGCTCCGATTTTGTCACACTTACACCATGAAATTTTCTAGATTACTTTGCAGCTCAAAGCCGTCATAGCATCAGTGGAATTTCGAGAAGCTAAGTGAGATGAAATATATAATTGGTTACTGAGCAATGGCACATTGAATTTAAAAAAAAAACACGATTTCCGGGATGGATTCCTTAGACGAGTTGATAGTAGGTAATCCCATTTGAGTTTTTAGATCGCAGCATTAGATATGAGTATAACGTTAGGGTCGGTAAGTATAATTTCAATGGGTGATTGGTCTTATCGGATTTGACCCATCTATGGCCCACTGCACCAGCTGAAAGCTCTTGCCACCGTCTCTCTATTTAAACATTATTTTCTTACGTAGTTACATTTTTCACCAGCGGTCATTTGTAACATGTTTATTGTTTATACCCTACCAGCTGACCCATGCTCGCCTTGCTTCCCCCGGCCTTCGTTTCAAGAAATGTGTAACTTATATCTCACAGATACATATGTATATTTGTAAATTTATCTTGAATGTAGACAGCGATTATTCGTATGTTTTGAACTGCTAGTGTGCAAAATTTCATTACATTAGGATCGGCTCATAATCGCAAGCCTAGTCTATCTAGCCATTTCCATCATTTCTTGTGTCCGCCCGTTATGTGTTGGCTGATTTATGGGGCATCAACTTTGAGCTAGAATGATGAGATTTGGTATATAGACTGTCTGTTTGGCTAAGCAAAACGTGTGTAAAAAGTTTTAAAAAATTGTGTAAAAAAAATAAAAAAAAAAATATCTGAGCACGATATTTAGTCATTGTCGATATTTCGGTTATACAAAGCTCTAAGCGCCACCAAATTTTTGGGAGGGGTTTATTAAAAAAAAACATTTTTTTAGAATAAGAAAACTAGGGGGGAAATTTATTAAAATAATGTTACATAGTCCTATATAGTTCTAACCCATTTTTCGGGGGCGTTTTCCTTTAAAAAGAGGATATGCCATAGAAAAACGTCATATTTTGTCGAACAATAAAAGATTTTGATAAACTGTCTGAACAATATTGTCACCTGAATATTTGGATATTTGGAATTTTTTGGAATATCGGCAAAAAAAAGTTTTACTTCTTTTCGCAATGACTTTCTGAAGACCTAATTCCGACTTTTTGTTTTTTTATATTTCCGGCATAGCTACAAGATATTTTTTTTACTGTGACACTGGTTGACGTTAAAAGAGTAAACTTGCGACAAATATTTATTGGTATGTCAATATTTTGTTGAGAAAAAAGTATTAAAACTTAAAAAGAAAGTCAGTTAACCATTTTCTGCACTAACTCTTGGCAGGTACCTTTCCTTTTAAAGCTCCAGCTTGATTCGCAATTCATAGCGAAGTTTGTGATTATCGCGCTAAATCCAAGGGTTCAGTTCTTTGAAGACGCGAAACAAATTTTTGCTGTCGAGTATTTGGAGGACCGTTGGTCAAACGTGTCCTAATCAACGTTTTTTTATGTTTTCGTGCAAAAATTTGTCGTTTCATCTTTAACCGCGGGAATACCCAGATCTAGGCGTAGATCTTCGTTCCTTATGTTCCACGGCGCATTGACGAATGATCTTAACATTTTGTTTTCAAAATTTTGTAAAATATTTAAATTCGTTTCATTGGTACAACCTCATAGTTGTATCACATATGTCCAGACCGGCTTTAGAACTTGCTTGTATAAAAGCAGCTTGTTATCAAGGCCAAGCTTCGAATATTTTCCGAGCAATCAGTACAGTTCTCAATATTTATTTATCAGCTCCTCGCATTTCTTTTTCAAATACGACTTCCATTTTAATTTTGCATCGAGTGTCATTTCAAGATATTTCGCTTCACTTGCAAACGGGACTCGAGTCGTATTTAGAAAAACATGCAAATGGTTTGTCCGTTTATACGAAAAATCTACATGAATCGAATTTAGCAGCTTTGTATTTGTTTGCGCTATTGTTGTGCCAACTGCTAGTATAGCATTATCGTCAGCAAACGTGGCAACAATTGAATCGTTTGTTTGTGGGATATCATGAATGAATAGGAGGTACAAGAGTGGTCCAAGGACGCTTCTTTGCGGTACACCTGCCATTATTTCTTTGGACTTAGAAGTTCTAGATGAAAGTTTGCCTGCAGATTGGAAGCTCAGAATCGTTTGCCCAATGCCTACAAGATTGTATATACCGTAATAATCGAACGCCTGAAACCGTTTGCCAACAACCTGATCGGCCCTTATCAGTGGGGTTTTAGGCCAGGGAAGTCCACAACCGATCGAATTTTCACACTTTGGCAGGTAATTGGAAAAAAAACCCAAGAAGTCCAAATCGATACCCACCACATATTCATCGATTTCAAAACCGCATACGACAGCATTTATAGAAGCGAAATATGCAGAGCCTTCCCTAGTTTTGGTAAACCGTCCAAACTCATCCGTTTGTGTAGGATGACGATACTTCTCGCTGCTACACCAGAGTCGGAAACGACCTCACCGACACATTCGATACCAAAAAAAGATTTAGGCGATGCGCTGTCATGTGATATCTTAAGTTTGATTCTTGAGAGGATTGTGCAAAACTCCCGAGTCAACACCAGGAGCACAATTTTCGAAAAATCAGTGCAACTACTACCATATGCCGACGATATTGACATCTTTGGTAGGATTAGAGATTATAAAGTCATACAGATGACGCACTGCATACAAGAAAAATTGTTCTATGTCGGGTCGTACTGGCACAGCCCGCCATATATTTGGGTATCGTTTCTCATGTGTGTACGTGCATACCGGCCGCCCACCAGTACTATGAAGCTGGTGAGCTAAAGTTTCTGATTTTTTGTTCGCAATGCGTCATCGGTGGTTTTATAATCTTTGGTCGGACTCAACGTGATGTCAGTGCCACGTTTGTTAGTATAGAGAAGGAAGCGGTAAAAATGGGTAAAAAAGTTAATGAGGGCAAGAATAAATATATGCTGACAACACGAAAGGACAAACAACATCGACGAGTTGGACAGAACGTCACCATTGACAGATATAATTTGGTGAAGTACGGGACTTTGTCTACCACGGCTTCGCTATCAACTCTGAGAACAACATCTTGTCAGAAATTTAACGAAGAATTACTCTTGCCAACCGCTGTTTCTTCGGGCTAAGAAGGGAATTTAGTAGTAAAGCCCTCACTTCAACCACTAAGGAGATCCTATATAAGACCCTGATCATCCCAGTCCTGCTCTACGGCGCTGAAACATGGACCGCAGGTGAAGAAATCCTAGGTCGCTTCGAGAGGAAAATCCTTCGAAAAATCTTCGGTCCCGTTTGCGTTGACGGGATATGGGGACGAAGATTCAACCAAGAACTATACGAGCTGTACAGCGACATGCCCCTAGTAATAAAGCAACAACAGCGGCTGCTAGAAGAGCAAATTGCGTTCTGCTTCCAATTCTGGCGACTCAGCTGCGAGATGTAAGCAAGAAGCTGGTGTAACTTTCTTTTTTTTTCACAGTTAGAAGAGTGATCAATTGTTCCAATCATCATAAACGGCTGAAAATTAAAAAAAAAAAAAACCGCCACACGATCATCAGAAGAAATGTATGCTGTTGAACTTTTCGAGGCACAATATGACCTGGCAAGACTATAGTGTTCCGTGTTTTTTTTTTTTCGGATGAACAAAAGTTCTATTTTGATGGACCCGAGAAAAGAAAAATAGTTTGGCCCGTCATGCAAATGGTTTGTTTGGGAGCAGCAAGCGACTATGGAACTGTGCCTGCAATATCTTACAATGGAATATTGGAAAGAAATTTCTCCAAATTTTGCGATTTATTTGGACCCATAAATTGGACTTTCCAGCATACCAATGCAGCAATCATACGGAATTGCTTAAGTGGCCACCGTGCTCACCGGTACTGAACACATTCACAATAAAATTGTTGTAAATAATCATCAGCAGTGGGTGTTTTTTTAGAGGGTGGTTTTTCGAAAAGAGATAAAACTGAAATTTTGTGGTCAAACCGGGCAACTGTAATGTCATTTATGTTCAGTTTGGTTTGCCATTTCATCAAATGACCAACGCTTGCAATTCGTGCAAATTTATTTCGAAAATATTGGTTCAGTTCGCGAAGCTTAACGCAAGCTCCGTCCATTTTATGGTCGAATTAATCGTTCATCAGAGCAATTAATTTGGTTAACCATGGATCGTTTTCGCACTACGTTTACACTATGTGATAATACGCATCCACAGAGACGTCGAACAGTGCACACCGAAGCAATAATTGCCGCTGTAGAGCAAAGTTTTGAAGAGGACCCGAATGAATCGATTCGCCACCGCGCAATTGAAGCTTTGTCCATTGACTTTTTGGAAGTTTTTCCGCAAAGATCTTGGCTTACACCAATACTCCGGCTCGCAAAGTCTTCGATTCCCAGCCAGACGTGCGTCAGACGCAGTAGAGGAAGACCTCGTCTTAAGTGACGCGCACAAGTAGAAACCGACCTCAACAAACTTGGAGTGCGCAACTGGAGGCAGTTAGCTAAGGACCGGACTAATTGAAGAGGCATGTTGGTTGAGGCTCAGGTTCATTCCGGACTGTAGCGCTACATAAGTAAGTAAGTAAGTAAGTATCATGGAATTAAGAATTAAAGCCGCGAGACCATGCCATGCGTAGTGGTTTTCGTATATGGGCCAAAAATGAGATTGATCTCGATGCTGATTTTCATCGCAAAATTTTGTTCTGTGATGAGGTTCATTTTTGGCTGAATGGCTACGTCAACAAGCAAAACTGCGACATTTGGAGTGAAGGGAATCCACATGAGACCCTTGAGACGCCATTACATCCACAAAAAATGAGGGTTTCGTGTGCTCTATGGGCTGGTGGAGTCATTGGGCCATACTTCCCCCGAAATGATGCTGGAAAGTCAGTTACTGTTAATGGAGACCCGTATAGAGCCATGATAACCGTCTTTTTTGTTCCCGAATTGGATGAGATGTGGCTCCAACAAGACGGCGCTACATGCCACACAGCGCACGTCACAAGCGACTTATTGAACGAAACATTCGATGAGCTCATAATTTCGCGGAATGGACCTGTAAATTGGCCACCAAGATCGTGTGATTTGACACCATTGGATTATTTTCTTTGGGGATATATGTGAAGTCGCTCATCTATGCCATCAAAGCAGAAACGTTAGGGGACTTGGAAGCCAACATTCGTGGCGTTATTGCCAACATGGGGCCCCAAATGATCGAAAAAGTGGTTGAAAATTTGACCTCTAGACTTGGCTTTATTTGAACCAGCCGCGGTTGAAAATTTGACCCCTAGACTTGGCCTTATTTGAACCAGCCACGGTGGCCACATGCCCGAAATCATATTTTAGCATTAATGGCATAAAATTATCCTTCCAATTAAGCCAAATTGATGGACATCAAAACGATTTTCTTGTGTTTTATTTCAATTCAAATTTTTATACCCCTAAAAAGCAACCTTTACAAACAATATGGTGGGTGCAACAATATTTAAAATAAATACACCAATTGATTTTGTTTTTCGTTATTTGCGAGTTTTGATAAGGCTTCGGTAAGGAAACCTTATAGAGTAAAGTAGAGTACGACAAACGTGTTTCCATACGATTTTATACAGCTAATATTGCTGGAAGGGAAATAGCTTCGATAGTGCTTTATCGAAGCGAAGTTGTTAGTTGCGTGGTTAACTAAGAGCTCACAAACTTTTCCGCTAGTTCTTTCCCGATACATGAACTTGAATTCGGGCACTTGTCCCTTGTATGCAATCGCACATATATAATTGAATATGAAGGTCTAAATTAATTTAGTATGTAATTTGACATCTAGTTAAGAGTACGTTAGAAAAAGTTAAGAGAACTTCGTACTTAGACATAAAAATGCAAACTTGCCACCATAATATTAACCAAACAACCTGAAATGTCGATATGAAATACAATACAACTCACTGTTTCCATAATTTACTGCATTTACTGCTGTAACCATTCCAATCGTTATGTTTGCTGAAAATAAAATCGTTGCACTTTAAACCCAGTACAAAGGTATTTCAATTAATTTTGCCCTAATATTCCCTCAACAAATTCCACATCGAATGTTTGTGAGAGATAAAACAATATTATCCCCCGATGGATCACCCTTTTTTCACTAGTCCGTGCACATTCCATGCAGGCTCCTAGCTCTACCACAAAGGCAATACGTAAAACACAAAAACAATATGGCAAACAGAAAAAATACCAGTGGCGAAGAATTTGCATATCTGTGCGGAATACCAATGAGCTGGATATCAGTCCTTGTCAGGTATTGTCGAAAACAATGTAGAAAAACCACACCGCCTGTCAGAATACCGACTACTGTTGTGAATTTTTTTTTTTGTGCACTCTCTGCACCAGGGTTGTAAATGGTCATCATCCACGACATTGTGGTATAGGTTGTGAATGCATTCAGCCCTAAACGCAAACATTATTTCGGGCCTGGGAGGGCGACACTGAAATTAAATTAATTCTACCAGACCGTATTTTGATGGTTTCTTCGTGTCGAAATTTTAGAGGCCAGCTTGTAGCATTTTTTTTTTGTTTTTTTTTTATGTGCATGTATTTTATAACCACGTATTGGTTGGGTATTTTAATTAAATGAAATTGAACCTTTGACCACTATTTGCGCGAAGTTGAAATAATATTTTATTACCATTTATCATTTCAGACCAATCAGCCGCACTCCCGCCACACAGGTATCATACCTACAAAAAATCCCAACGCTTCCGAGGCACTTCTCAAAGGAGGGCACACTAGCCGGTGTGATCGGTTCAGTGGGAAATATCGGACCACGTGTAACCAGCTTACCGAGCAGCTCATCAGCCAGCGCATTATATTCACCGGCGGGATCACTATCACCTCCTCCACCACTGGGAAGCGGACTTCCAACATCGCCACTTCCTATGCAGAGGCAATTTCATCCGTCGACGAATCAACCGATGCCCACAACATCGAAAGCACTAGGATTGCCCATTAACGATCGTCTCCCACCACCCGTACCATCAAACTCACAAGCGGCTACGACCTCCATTGGAGTCCCACCGGGTGGCTTTCCACAGTTTTTGCCCCATCACCAGCATCCAACACATCATCATCATCAACTTCATCAGCCGCCGCCGCCACCGCAGCAGCACCATCAACAACAGCAACACCATCATCATCATCAGTTCCAACCGCATCAGCAACATCTACCACCGGGTGCCAAATTCAGTTCTTCTCAAAATATCGCCAGTCTTACGGGTGGCAGTGGCAGCAGTGGCGTAGGTGGCGGTATCGTCAGTGGGGGAGGTAAGGCATCGATCTCGTCACCATCGCCACCCTCTCTGCTGCATCATCATCAGACGACGCATCCGAGTTATTTGGTCGGACAACAGTTGGACATACAAAGGCACTCCCAATCGGACGATGACAGCGGGTGCGCTCTTGAAGAGTACACCTGGGTACCACCTGGACTCAGACCGGATCAGGTAAGATGGTGTTCCCATTTCATTGGGTCTATAGAAGACTCATCATCCTGTCATGCTGGTTGAGGTAGTACTATTGTAAACAAAATTTTATTCATTAATTGTGCATTTCACGGTGCATGCTTACGATGTCAGTCAGCTCGAGGGAGAACCTCAGAGTTGGTACTTGGTGCTCTCAAGGGACTTTTCTTATTTTACCGCATTTTTAATTTGTAATATGGGCAGATCCGGACGCTTTTATGATGGGCACTAGGAAAGGCAATTATTATCTTGTGAGTGGTGGTATAAATAACTGGATAGGTACACTTAAACAGATAAGGGCTCAACGTTTTAACATGAAAAAGTTAGGTTAATGAAATATTCATGTATAAACAAATTTATGACGTAATCCGTGTACATTTGAATTTTCATTATTGTAGCTGTCACACAAATCTGTGGAAAGTGGCAAATGCATTGGTTGCCGTTAAGACTAACCCATGTTCCCAGGTATGTACCTTTTGAATTCGTCCGTACCTTGTCCAGATATGAGTTTATCTTCTCAACATATTCAGGACGTACATTGATAGTTTTTAACAAACTTAACTCAGACAACAGAGTCACTAGCTCGTAGACTTTGCGATAAAAAAAACACAAGACAAGGGCATACGCTCCTAGGGTTACTCAAGTGTTTACCATTATATTTCAGTAAAAGAAGATGTCGAACTTTGACACGCAATCACAATGTCAAAATCATCGGCTTTATGATTGAGATACAAATATGAGATTAGGCATAGCTTTAGGAATGTTGAGTACTTGATTGGCGTTCCAGTCCGGTTTGAGCCTGGGCCTTATCTAAACTGCTTCCCGAATTACATCCAGTTGTGCGCAGTAAGATTTTTTGAGGTTGGTTTCTACTTTAAGGCGAGGTCTTCCTTTAATCTGTTTAACGTCTGGCAGGGAATCAGACACTGTACTTGCCAGATTTTGGTGTCCATTCGCTCTACACGTCCTAGCTATCTTAAGCGACAAAGCGTCTTTCTCGCTGTCTAGATCGTTAAATTCTTGGTTGAAACGTTGTCTCCATAATCGGTAAACACGAACGGAACCGACAGTGTTCCCAAAAAAAAAAACGTTCGCTCGAAACTGCTTTGAAGACGGTACATGTTTCAGCGCTGTAGTCCAGGATTGAGATAATCAGGGTCTTATAGTAGTGCCTCTTATTCTTATTCATTCATTTTACAAGTCCTAGCCATCTTTGACGTTCAATGTGGAGTTTTTTGACCAGGGGCATGTCTCTTTGCAGCTCGTATAGATCTTCATTGAATCTTCGTCTCCATAGCCCGTCAACGCAAACGGGACCGAAGATTTTTCGAAGAATTTTCCCCTCGAATCGACCAAGGATTTCTTCATCCGCTTTTGATAGCACGACTGGTATGATCAGGGTCTTAGATAGGATCTCCTTAGTAGTTCGAGGGAGGGCTTTACTACTGAATTCCCTTCTTACCCCGAAGAAACAGCGGTTGGCAAGAGTTGATAGTTGATTGTGGAGCCGAGGTGTACAAATTCCCGTACTACCTCAAAGTTATATCTGTCAATGGTGAGGTTCTGTCCAATTCGTCGAGGTTGTGCGTCCTTCGCCTTGCCCTCATTTACTGCCGAACCCATTTTTTCCGCTTTCTTCTCTATACTAGCAAACGTGGCTATGGCATCACGTTGGGTCCTACCAATGATGTCAATATCATCGGCGTATGCTAGTAGTTGTACAGATTTTTGGAAGATTGCGCCTCTGGTGTTGGCTCAGGAGTTTTGTACAATCCTCTCAAGAATCAGATTGAAGAAGTCACTTGACAGCGCATCGCCTTGCCTAAATCCTTTTTTGGTATCGAATGTGTCAGTGAGATCGTTTCAGACCCTGATGGAGCAGCGGACGAACAGGCTTGGGCGGTATATCAAAACTAGACATGGCTCAGTATAATTCGTCTCTACAAATGTTATTGTACGCGACTTTGAAATCGATGAATAGGTCGATTTGGAGTTCCTGGTTTTTTTTTCTATTATCTGCCGAAACGTGTAGATTTGATCAGTTGCGGACTTTCGAGGACTGAAACCACACTGATAAGGGCCGACCAGGTTGTGGTAAACGGTTTCAGGCATTCACATATTACGGCAGAAATAATATTGTAGGCGATGTTGAGGAGACTTGTGCCTCTGCAGTTCAGAGGGTTTCCTTTTTTATGGATCGGGCAAGATCCATAAAAAGAGGAACGTCGAGCTGAGGTTCCATTCTTCGGGCATACTTTCGATTTGGCTGATGCGTTGGAGGATGTTACTTACTAAGTCATCTTCTTCCGGCTTTATAAAGTTAAGCGGCAATTCCGTCATATCCGGCAGCCTTATTAAGCTTGCGTTTAGATACTGCTATCCTCACTTCATTCAGGTCGGGTGGTTGGCAGTTTTGGCTGTCGTTGCCAATATTTAATGGTTCGTTCTACCTGACAGCGGAATGTTGGTCGTCATCGCCATTTAACAGTCTGCAGAAGTGGTTCTTCCAAATCCTCAACATTGACTGTGTCTCAACTACGGTATTTCCTTGTTCACCTCGAAAGGATTCTTTTCGAGCTTTGTATCCTTGGCTTTAACAGTCTGCAGAAGTGGTTCTTCCATATCCTCAGCATCGACTGTGTCTCAACTACTATATTTCCTTGTTCATCATGATAGGGTTCTGTTCGAGCTGTGTATCCTTGGCTTTGATTTTCTACACTTTGGTAAAACTTGCGAACATCGTTCCTGGAGTGGCACCTCTCTATATACTCGATCGCGCGTTTTTCTTACTCTCTTTTCTTCTTTCTGTTCTTCCCTGCTTCTCTGCCTATAGAGCTCAACGGAAGCTCTCGTCTTCACCTGCTAATTATCCTTGCAGGCTTCGTTATTGGCTGCGAGCATCTGTCGGCATTCCTCATCAAACCAGACTAGCACATCAGTTGCGTTGTTGTCGTTCTTCGACATTCGATGCTGGTGGTATGGTGTTCATCGAGAGGTTTACGGATACGCATTGCGCGATGGTCTTGGTGGTCTTTTGCGATTGCAGTCTTTCGTCAATAAATTTTTATCACAGAATTTCTGGATTGTTGTGACGTGGTGGATATCCGCATTTTGACCTTGGCTGCAACAACGTTGTGGTCCGAGTCGATGTTAGCTCCTCGGAATGTTCGGCATCCAAAATAGTGGATGCATGCCCCTTATCTATCGCAATAGGGTAAAATTGGTTAACCGTTCGTTGATCTGGAGACCGCCATGTCCCCTTATTGCTATCTAGGTGAGAAAACCGTGTGCTGGCTATAGTGGCATTTCGTTCCGTAACGAAGTCAATTAGCCTAAGTCCGTTACCAGACGTGTTGTCATGTAGGCTATGTTTTCCAACAATACTGCTAAAGTGGTCTTCTCTTCCTACCTTTGCGTTAAAATCTCCCAGCACGATTTTAACATCGTACTTCGGTAGTCGCTCATAGGTTTTGTCAAGGAGCTCATAGAAGCAGTCCTTAGCTATATCATCTTTTTCCTCCGTTGGGGCGTGAGCGCATATAAGGCTAATGTTGGCGAATTTGGCCTTGATGCGGATTGTTACAATGCGTTCGCTAATGTCTTGGTAACATAAAACTTCTTGCCAAAGTCTGGCACTTATAACAAATCCGCATCCGAATAGTCGCTGTTTCTGCTGACTATAACACGGTCCGTAGTAGATGTCACAGTTTTCCATCCTCTTTTTGCCCGGCCCATCCCATCGTATTTCCTGGATGGCAGTAATGTCTGCTTTGTAGCAGTTTAGGACTTCCGCTAGTTGTTCGCTTGCACCTCTCCTGCTTAATGTTCTCACATTCCAGGTACAGATAAGAACGTCATTGTCATTTGTTCGTTTAGCCGGGTCGTCCGAGGCTATTGGTTGCTTCGTAACATTTCATTTTTTCCATGGTTGGGTAGTTAAGCCAAGGCACAACCCCCAACCTGGAGGGCCAGTTCTAATTTATTAGATACCCCTAGGACACGGGGCAATCATTATCCACTACGGGATTGAGCGCTGCCGTTGGCCTTCCGGTTTATCCGCCACCATCTCTGTGCAAGGTGCCTGACTTATCCTTGAAATTCCCAGACAACCCGTTGTCCGAATATGTCGAAGCAGCTTATCTGGGTTCGCCTGGGACAGCAGGCCGGGTTTCATTCCGTGCCATTCTGAACAGTTGCTGTTTTTCGTCGGTTGGATGAGACCAGTACCAGACGGTTACCACATGGAGGTTGAAAATAAGCACTTGATTTGTAGTCAGATTTACAACCACTGGACATTGCCAAGTTAAAGCCAATCATAGTCTACCCTCGTTCTACAGCACCCAATCATCTGATGATATTCAAACAGCCTTTATAATTTTTGCCATTGTTTGAAGAACTACGGTGATATTAACGTCATAATCCTGCATACCTTTACTCTAAGTTTTGAAAGAAGTAGTCTAAGTTTTGCGAACTGATGAAATTGGTGGTTTTCGTGACTTATTATGGTGCCCATAAGAAGCTCAACGCTTATGTGTGTTTTGCTAATACCCATTAAGTCGTTTCAGGTGTTCTTTAACAAGAGATTTCAAATGCAAAAATATCCTTTTTTCGTTTTTTTTTTTTCACTAAATTAAAGCATGGGTAGTGACACTGAAGATGGATGATGTCTCTGTATGTTCTTCATATTCGTACGGAAAAACTATGTTGATATGATTTTAATCCTGCACAAGAACTGAACAAAGACTAAGACTACAAAAAAGTGCAAGCTTAACAACCAGTTCTACAAAATCCGTGTAAAAATAAATCGTACTACGCGTCATGAATGTACTATAGGTGCAGTCTGTCAATTCGATGCTCCTTGATAAGCTAATAACTTAATCGCATTATAAAACGATATATATGTCAACATGTATGGGCAGTTGCTGTCATTGAATTCATAAAAATGAACTAAAAAGTGCATGTCCTTCCAACCAGCTGAATGTCGCCTTCATTTATCACTTAAACCGGTATGTCTTATGACATGAACTGAATATTCTAAATCCAACTCATTGCACTTTGCTTTGCTGACTAGGTACAACTTCTTCTAGCGTTCAAGGAATAAATCGATTCTGTCATCTCTTGTCGTAAAAGGAGGACGTCTAACACATAAGGAATCAACTGGTGTCTAAAGATCGACGCGGTGCTTTGATATAGAAATTTCATACCAAATACGAAGTCATAAATTATACATGTGTGTGATAGGGACACGTGTTTAAGGAATTTGTTATTTGATATTACCAGGTAAAGCTTATGTATCCTTGAAGGTGGTCTTCGATCTTATAAATAATATTGAAAAACTTGAAATAACCCTGCAACTGGGATAAGTATGATTGGAAACAGCTATACAATATTAAAAAGTGCTGCCCCTTGAACTAGTTACTGATCAAGAGGTTCAACGTTAAAATCCTCACACATTATTAAATCCTTGTTCGTATCGAAACTCTCAAAAAATAAAAATGCAGACCTAAAGAGGAATGATCTTTACAAGGATTAGGGTACCATCGATTTGGTAAAAAAAAACTCTGCGTTGACGTTTTTGATTGCGAATGCTCCATACGTGCGTTGCATTGTAGGGCAACACCTGACGTTTTAAACGAACTTTTTTTTTTGTCAAACGTCATCTGTCAAAATGAAAAGTTTTCAGTGTACTCTGCCATGCTATCATGGAGAGACTTAAAAACTAGCAACGATTGCAAATTATTGAAATTTATCATCAAAGTTTGTGCTCTGTGAAAAATTTGCACCGTTTGTTACGACCATATTATGGCGACCAGCGATGAGGCTCATTTCTGGCTCAACGGATACGTAAATAGGGAAAACTGTCGCATCTGGAGTGATGAACAGCCACATTCCACACAAGAATTACCGATGCTTCCCGATGCTTCCCGATGCCAATTTGTTGTGTTTTATGGGCTAGAGGCATTATCGGTCCATTTTTCTTCAAAGACGACCGTGGAAGACATGTTACCCTGATACGCGACTTTTTTTTGCCCCAGTTGACTGAGTTGAACTTGGTTTACATGTGGTTTTACCAATACGGTGCCACATGCCATACAGCTCATGAAACAATGGAAATGTTGAAGGATGAATTTGGTGAGCAGCTTATCTCTCGAAATGGCCCTGTGAGTTGGCCGCCAAGATCATGCGATTTAACGCCTGTTGATAATTTCTTGTTAGGGTTGAAGCCTTACAGGATAACATAACACCCGTAATTCGTGTAATATAGTCGGAAATGCTGGAAAAAGTGACGCTAAATTGGACCTTCCGAATGGATCATTTGAAACAGAGCCGCGGACAACATTAACATGAAGTTGTCTTAATGGCAAAGGCCTATTTACTACTTACTTAATTACTTAACTACTACAGTCCGGAACGAACATGGGCCTTAACCAACATGTCTCTCAAATTAGCCCGGTCCTTAGCTAACTGCCTCCAGTTGCGCTCTCCAAGTTGGTTGAGGTCGGTTTCTACTTGTGCGCGCCAGTTAAGGCGAGGTCTTTACTACATCCGACCGCAACGTCTGGCTAGCCGGAGTATTGGTGTCCATTCGTTCCACATGTCCTAGACATCTTAAACGACCAATGCGAAGTTTTTTACTAGGGGCATGTCGCTGTACATCTCTTGGTTGAATCTTCGTCTCCATAGCCCGTCAACGCAAACTGGAACGAAGATTTTTCGAAGAATTTTCCTCCCGAATCGACCAAGGATTTCCTCATCTGATTTTGAGACGGTCCATGATTCAGTCGAAGAGCAGGACTGGCACAATCAGGGTCTTATATAGGATCTCCTTAGTAGTTCGAGTGAGGGCTTTACTACTGAATTGCCTTCTTAGCAGAAAGAAACAGCGGTTGGCAAGAGTAATTCTTCGTTTAATTTCTGACGAGATGTTGTTGTCAGAGTTAATAGCGGAGCCAAGATAGATAAAG
This sequence comes from Rhingia rostrata, assembly GCA_949824845.1. NCBI lineage: Eukaryota > Metazoa > Arthropoda > Insecta > Diptera > Syrphidae > Rhingia > Rhingia rostrata. Next base: position 29,486,920 of record OX463758.1, read on the forward strand.
TCCCGTACTACCTCAAAGTTATATCTGTCAATGGTGACGTTCTGTCCAATTCGTCGATGTTGTGTGTCCTTTCGTGTTGACAGCATATACTTCGTCTTGCCCTCATTTACTGCTAAACCCATTTTTGCCGCATCCTTCTCTATACTAGCAAACGTGGCTATGACATCAAGTGAAGTCCTACCAATGATGTCAATATCATCGGCGTATGCTAGTAGTTGTACCGGTTTTTTGAAAATTATGCCTCTGGTGTTTGCTCAGGAGTTTTGCACAATGCTCTCAAGAATCAAATAATTGAAGATGTCACATGATAGCACATCGCCTTCACTAAATCCTTTTTTGGTATCGAATGTGTCGGTGAGGTCGGTTCCGACAATGATGGAGCAGCGAGAATTCTCCATCGTCAACCTGGACAAACGGACGAGTTTGGGCGGTATACCAAAACTATACATGGCTTTGTATAGTTCGTCTCTATAAATGCTGTCGTATGCGGCTTTCAAATCAATGAATAGTTGGTGGGTGTCGATTTGGACATCTTGGGTTTTTCCAGGATCTGCCGAGGTGTGAAAATTTTATCGATTGTGGACTTTCCTGGCCTAAAACCACACTGAAAAGGGCCGATCAGGTTGTTGGTAAACGGTTTGATGCCTTCACATATTACGGCAGATAGGATCTTGTAGGCGATGTTGAGGAGACTATGCCTCTGTAGTTGGAGCAGTTCAGAGGGTCTCCTATATGCGTGAGCGCATATAAGGCTTATGTTGGCGAATTTTGCCTTATTGTGGATTGTTACATAGCGTTCGCTAAGGTCTTGGAAACATAAGACTTCTTGCCTAAGTCTGTCACTTATAAGAACTCCGCATCCGAATAGTCGCTTTTTCTGCTCACTATAACACGGTCCGTAGTAGATGTTACAGTTTTTCATCCTCTTTTTAATGTCGCTTTGTAGCAGTTTAGGGCTTCCCCTAGTTTTTCGCTTGCACCTCTCCTGTTTAATGTTCTCACATTCCAGGTGCAGATACGATCGTCGTTGTCTTTTTTCCGTTTAGCAGGGTCGTCAAAAATAACATCAGTCCTTTCTGAGGCTATATAACGAGGCCTATTTATCGATTACAATAAACAATTTCAATATTTGACTCAAATTTGAGTGTTTTATTCAATTTTAACAAAAAAAAATGCTCTTAAAAAATCGCCCGTTAGTAACATTTGCGCTTGATCGGCTGCCAATAATAACCTGGAAGGTCTGCTTGGATTTGAAGGCATTTTACTGTCACCTAGCTGATTTTCACTGCTTGGCTGAATTCATGAGCTCCCTGCCAGTTATGAACGCATCTTATAACCTTGCTGACCTTAATCAAATGGTGTGTGCATTTCCATGAAAATCTTAGTGTAAGGTCACCATCATTGACGTCTCGTTCATTTTCATACTACATATCTTCATGTATTAACCAAACCCTTAGGTTTAGATGAGCTCATATCACAAGCATGAAAACAAACCTCCGCAGGTCATACACTGCGCACTTCTCCATGATCGTGAATTCAGCGGGATTCCTTTTGAAACGTGATGATAGCCGAGATTGTTTGCATTAATTTTTGGATAGAATCACAGAACAACCAACCAACGTCTGACATTGATTCCATGGACAGCGCAGTATGCGATTTAACTGCGATTGAGGAAAAGGAAACGCTTACCTTTGGCATTCATACGTTATTTCTCTGGCACGTTTCATGTTCCGTAGGTCTGTAATCTGTGTACACATTCCCTAAGGCAATGCTTAGTAAAACTGCGGGTTATATCAATAAAAGTTTGTCTTGAGTGTAAGGAGTCGCTGCATTTCCTCATAAAGCGAAATATGCTTCTAAGAAATAAAAAAAAAAGTCATAAACTCGTAGAAGTGTTAAGTTTGTTCTGCATGCGGTTTAGTTGCATTTATGCGAGGTCTTAGACTAGAGAGCTGCATGAATGCATTCAAATCCGCTTTTGAGTGATTCCAATGAAGGAGTCGGCTCTTGCCATTGAATGAATGTGAATGTTGGTATGAGTGAGACATTCATACCATTCAAACGAAATCGAAACGAACATATGAGTAGAACGAATGTTGGTTCGTTTACTTTGTTAAACTTAAACTGATAAATTTACGCATTTTGTAATTCTATAAAGTTACAAGGTGCAGCAGCACAAAGTGCGTAACTTTCCAAGGGGTGATTTCTGAACCAACATTGTCGCAGAAATATTTTTTCATATAAAATTTGACAGGTCAATTTACGGTCCGGTAAATTTACAAGGCTTACAAGGCTTATGAGGGTTTTACGCGTTTGAGTGAATACCCTTAATACAGGTTGTCCGCCGGGAAGGTATAATACTTTGTTTTGCCGCCATTTTGTTAAACATTAGTCTTGACAGATCATATTTGGCAGTCGTAAAGTAGACACGTGGCAAATGTATTATGGAAAAATATTCGACAAACCAACGTGTTTTATTCTCTAAAACATTTTATCAAAATCAATCATCGATTACTGGGACGATGAGAAAGTTACGTGAACTTTTTTGGGAGAAACAACGCGCCAACAAAACGCACTTATTTATCGTGTAGTGAATGATTTCGAAGAAAGAGGGTCTGTAGGTGATAGGCCCAAGCATGGACCACAACGTACTCCAAGATCGGCTGAAAACATTACTGCTGCTCAAGGAAGTGTTCAAAACAATCCATCAACCTCAATTCGACGCCGCGCTTAGGAGCTCGGTCTTCAAAGAACAACTTTGGCCACAATTTTGCACAAGGATTTGCATTTGCTTCCATTTATGATTCAGTTGACACAAGAGCTTCTTCCAGAAGACCATTTACGCCGCCCTACATATGCCAATAGGATGTTACAGCTACCCCATGACAACCCCGATTTTCATAAAAATCATAATGAGTGACGAGGCATATTTTCATTTGAATGGATATGTGAATGAACAGAAAAGTGGGTTCTGGGCAATGGAAAACCCTCAAATTATTCACCAGTCACCTTTGCATCCATTAAAAGCTACAGTCTGGTGTGCAATTTGGTCAGGAGGAATCATTGTACCTTACTTCTTTGAAAATGAAAACGGCGTAACGGTAACTGTGAATGGGGAGCGATATAGTGATATGATTGAAAACTTTTTAACGCCATAACTGCATGCTTTGGGCTTGATTAACATGTGGTATCAACAAGACGGTGCCACATCGCATACAGCCAGGATTACAATGGAATTACTGCGAGACCTCTTTCCACAACAAGTTATTTCAAGAAATCGTGATGTTGATTGGCCTAGACGGTCGCCTGATTTGATTGCTCTGGACTTCTTATTGTGGGGACATCTGAAAAGCAAGGTTTATGCAAACAAACCAGAAACACTTGAGCAACTCATGATGAAATTAATGAAATACCGCGTGAAATGTGTGAAAATGTAGTGAAAAATGTGCTCAAAAGGGCTCGCATTTGTGAGACTAACAGAGACGGACATTTACCTGATATTGTATTCCATACATAATTGCCGACATTAAATAAAACATTAAAAGGGTTTTTCAATAAGAGCGCTACAAAAGTTTTTTTTTAAATAAAAAAAAACGGATATCAATGAAATTCTTTATTCTTGTGAAAGTACGTTCGATGCCATTATGTATGGAACTCGATTTCTTTTGCATGGCCATCACGGACACGCTTGCAAAGGACCAGACGCTGAACCCAATTTTCGACGGTTTTTAAGCATAAATCGGCCGATACTGCTGCAATTTCACGGTCGATATTCGTACGAAGTTCATCAATCGTCGCTGGCTTGTTGGCATAGACCATAGACTTGACGTAGCCCCACAGAAAATAGTCTAACGGCGTCAAATCGCACGACCGAGGCGGCCAAGCGACTGTACCATTTCGTGAGATAACACCTTCTCCAAACTTGGTTTCCAACAAATTGATTGTGGCATTCGCTGTGTGGCTCGTGGCGCCGTCCTGTTGGAACCACATGTCCTCCAAGTCCATATCATCCAATTGGGGCCAAAAATATTCGGTTATCATTGAACGGTAGCGATTCCCATTCACAGTAACGTGCCGGTCTTGATCATCACGAAAAAAGTGCGGCCCAATGACGCCGCCGTCCCATAAACCACACCAAAGCGTAATTTTTTCGGTATGCAATGATGACTCATGGAGTACGTGTGGATTGCTGCCTGACCAATACCGCATATTTTGTTTATTGATGGAGCCATTAAGCCAGAAATGAGCCTCATCGCTGAAGATGATTTTTCGATGAAAATCCGAATCATTTTCAAGTTGCTTCTCAGCCCAATTCACGAACATACGACGGTGGTCAAGCGGCTTCAGTTCTTGCGTCAGTTTAATCTTGTAAGGATGTAGGCCAAGATCTTTTCACAAAATTCGCCACAACGACGTCACAGAGATGCCCAACGCTTGAGGACGATGTGTGAAAGACACATTTGGGATTTCTTCAACTGAAGCAGCAATATTCTCGACACTACGGGCACTTCTTTGTCTCACTGGCACGGGAACATTTTCTACTGTGCCTGTGGATTCTAATTTTTCCACTAGACGCTCATTTACTAGGCCGATTATGACGACCATAAATTGGTCTTAACGTTGAGGCCACTGACTCCGAATTTCGGTTGAAATTTTTAATAATTTCGACTCGTTGTTGGATCTTATATCTTTCCACCATGAAATGACAAACCTTGCTGAAGAGAAATGTCAAAAGAACGGTAAGAAATATGGCGTCGTTTGCTGTCCTTGTCGCTCACCTTTTGTAGCGTCCCTGTTGAAAAAGCCGATAGTACACCTTCCCGGCGGACACCCGGTAGCATAGCTATGTCTGCCCGTCCGTCCGTACCTCACCTGTTTTTGGTCCTTAAATTTTGAGCTGGAATGATGGAATTTGGTACACGTGTTCGTTGTTGCTCCTAGCAAAACACGTGTCTGTTGTTGCTCCTAACAGAAAAATTGTAAAAATATTTGAAATTCGTCCACTGCCACGCAGACCTTTTAGGAAAACGTAGTTTCAGGCCAAAACGTTAGAGATTTTGATAAAATGCTTGAACAACATGTCTAGACAATCTTAACGTCTATATTTCGTCTCTAGAGTTTTAGCTCTAAGTGTTTTGTACGCCCATTTTTTGTAGGCGTTTTCATTAAAAAAACGATTTTCTCTAAAATGTTAAGCATTCCGAAAAATATGTTGATGCAAAATCATTGGTAATGTCAATATAAACTTCTTTCATATATCATTTTAACCCATACCGACTTTTTGGAGACCGTTTTCATACAAAAACCAACTGTATACACTACCTTATAGCGTAACCATGCAAAAAAACGTTGTTTTTGTCGAACCATAAAAGATTTCGATAGACCGTCTGAACAATATGTTGTGACAGCGACATTTTCTATACTTCATCGCCATAAAGGTGACATTTTGGGGACATTTATTTTAAGGATGGGATGGGATAGGGTATTAAACAATCCGCATAGCGGATTTCGGTTGAAACTTCGGTATGCAACTTATCTAGCAATATATTTATCACGAGTAATGAATGTTTGGCAGATCACTTTCCTATGAGAGTTCCTCCTTTTTCCGCAAGGTCAAGAATTTGGAGGACCGTTGCGTTAACGTGTCCTAATAAACGGTTTTTTTGTTTGCGTGCAAAATTGTTCGTTTCACCTTTAACCGCGGGTATACCCAGATCTCTGCGTAGATCTTCATTCCTTATATACCACGGCGCGTTGACGAATGGTCTTAACATTTTGTTTTCAAAAGTTTGTAAAATAGTTAGATTCGTTCACTGGTACAACCCCATAGTTGTATACCATATGTCCAGACCGGCTTTAGCAGTTGCTTGAATAATAGCAGCTTGTTATCAAGGTTAAGCTTCGAATATTTTCCGAGTAACCAGTACAGTTCGCTGTATTTCTTTTCAAGTTCTTCTCATTTCTTTTTTACATGCGACTTCCATTTTAATTTTGCATCGAGTGTCATTCCGAGATATTTCGCTTCATTTGCAAAAGGGACTCGAACCGTATTGAGAAACACTGCCAAATTTTTTGTCCGTTTATACTAAAAATCTAAATGAATTGATTTGCTCTCGTTAAGTGCAATCCGCCAGGATTTTGTCCATTCATTAACCTCATTACGAGCGTTTGGTAATCTCATATTTGTTTCTTCTATTGTTGTGCGAACTGCTAGTATAACGGTATCGTCAGCAAACGTGGCAATTATTGTATCGTTTGTTTTTGGGATATAACGTGTAAATAGGAGGTACAAGAGTGGTCCAATAACGCTTCCTTGGGGTACTCCTGCAAATATGTCTTTGAACTCCGAATATTTGTTTCCAAGTTTCACACGGAGTCTATGCTCACGATACGACACGAGAATTTTGTATATTTTTTCAGGCAGAACTTGTCTTAGTTTGTATTGAACGACTCTATGCCAAACTTTGTCAAGAAATACGGCTGAGCAAATTGTCTTTTCTTCGAAAGCTTTCGCAATTACATCAGTAATTCGATGAACTTGGTCCACAGTCGAATGTTTACGTCTAAACCCAAATTGATGGTCAGGTAAAAGGCGTTTCTGATCAATCATGGGGTGTAAGCGACCGAGTAATATCTTTTCAAAAAATTTTCAAATTATTGGACTTTATAACTTAGAAACACTCAACTGTAACTTATTATTTACACACCAACCAGATCGACTGTGTAAATCCTTTTCCAGATTTAAACATTTGTTTCGTGTGTTGTTCGTATACAATGGCATGTATTTTCAACAACCACCAACGAAACACTCCTAAACAAAAACGTGTGTTTTGCTTTGTTTTCTTTGGTCCAAAACGTGAAATTATGTGCTCACCGAAATGTTCTCTCAATAAGTCCATTGATTGATGCGATGTGTGGGAAGTGGCGCCGTCTTGCTGAAACCAAATGTCGCCTAGATCACGAGCTTTAATTTCAGGCATCAAATAGTCGGTTATCATGGCACGATAACGGTCGCCGTTGACGGTTACGTTCGCACCGGCATAATTTTTAAAGAAATATGGACCGATGATTCCACCGGCCCACAAACCACACCAAACCGTTGTTTTTTCTGGATGAAGTGGCAGTTCTTCAATCTCTTCAGGTTGCTCTTCGTCCCAAATGCGGCAATTTTGTTTGTTTACATACCCATTGAGCCAGAAATGGGCCTCATCGCTAAACAAAATTGGCCTCGAAAACGTCGGATCTTCTTGGAACTTTTCAAGAGCCCATAGAGCGAAGCGATGTCGCTTGGGAAGGTCGAGCGGCTTCAGTTGTTGCACAAGCTGTATTTTGTACGCTTTCAATTTAAGATCTTGACGTAAAACGCGCCAAGTCGTTCCATACATCAGTTAGAGTTGCTGCGAACAGCGCCGAATCGACTCTCTACGGTCTTCGTGTACACTCTCAGCTACGGCCGCTATATTCTCTTCACGGCGTGCTGGACGTGGTCTATTCGGTCGAATATTATCCAATAATGAATGCTGGGTCTCAATTTGGGTGATGGTGTTGCGAATAGTACGCTCAGTAGGCCGATTATGTTGACCATAAGTTGAGCGAAGTGCACGAAACACATTCCTCACAGAACGTGAATTTTCATAATAAAGTTTAACAATTTGTAAACGTTGTTCACGCGTAAGTCTTTCCATTATGAAATGCCAAACAATACTAAACAAAAATAACATGACAGCATGACACGACTCACACGTGATCTGTCAAAAAAGGCTATTGAAAAAAGTATCTCTACTTGGATCACCCGTTATGACTGATCTGAGGTGATGTTAAAGTCATCGTTTACTGTAAACCAAACTAGATATGTCAACAAATTGAATTACTTTCAAAATCTGTCTGAATATAAATCTATTTTATGAACAAATATTTGATTTGTATAACCGACTACACTTAGAAATTTTTACATCAGTAGTCCAGCTTATTTTTACGCTTTTCTCCAGCTCCTATCAACGGAATTTCATTCCGCTGCCAAGCAACATTACGAAAACACAAAACCCGGTCATATAACATCCTCAGGGAGCAACTGAAGATTTGTAGCAATAAATGCACCATAGACACAGATCGCTTATATTCAATTAACACAAACGAAAGTTGTTTGTACACATACAGTAATGTTGTGGTCATGGCGAGTAGTGATGGTGAATGAAACTGTAAAGTTGGAACTCGTATATTTCATCCTCGTTGAATCCACGTGAGCATGAGGTAACGCCAAACGAGCATGGTCATCGGTCGTTAAGGATGATACATGTGCGAATAAATTCAGGATTCTGTTTGATATGCACCCAGGCAGGGATTAAAACGTGATATACTGACATCCGGAAATGAATGTGGCAGTGGCAGTTGTGAATCTTTAGTCCGAGTGGTGTCTGTTTTCTTTTTTGCCTTTTTTCTGTTTGATGATATTTCTGCTCTCACCCTTCCTTATGGATGATGGAGGTGTACTGCCTGTTTCGGTAAAACAAATACTGCACGGATGTGAACATTGAATGAATTTTTTATCTTTCCACAGTGGTACAACGAGGATGTCCTTTTTTTTTGTGCACTCCGAGAGTTGTGGGCTCAACTTTTTTATTAAACACATGGGAAATAGATTACTAAAGATTTATGGGGGACTTCCTCGCGAATTTATTCGATAAAAACATTTTTCTCGTATATTTTAGGCATTCTCATGTTGACTTTCCTGGAATACAATGTTTAGGGAAGTACTGACATTGTGTTGGCATATTTTAACTAATATAACGTATTTGTCGTTACTAATTATCATTTTTGGCAACAATAAATTTGCACTACAAAATAGCTCTAGTCATGGGTTTTTATTTAATGTATCTACAGAAAGTCACACCTAAGTCATATAAAAGTGGTAAAGTTGTGTATTAAGTGCCATTTTGTTGGCATATGTCATGCGTATTTTGTTTATGATTGCATAGATTTGTTGTTTTTTAATTTATGGAGCAAAACTTAAAAGAAATCGTTCAAGCAATTTTTAGACTTAGTAAATAGTTGAAAAGAGTTTATTTAGTATATAGAACCATCCGATCTAAGGTAACTATAATTTCATTAAACTTCTCATAGAGACCCTGTTCCTTATGATCAAAAAACTGTAGCAACCGATTTTTACGAACCTCTCTTGAAGTGAATTTTGTTCACCAGCTAAATCGTTCTTCATGGTTGAGAGTTATAGAACGAGGGTAGACTCTGATCGGCTTTAACTTGGCAATGCCCAGTGGTTGTAACCCTGACCACACATCAAATGTGCTCAAATGTGCCAAGTGGTAATCAGTACCTGATGGAAACTTTGGGTTAACTATCCACCCATGGAAAAAAAAAAATGTTTACGTAGCAACAAATACGCTCGGAAAGGACTGATTTTATTGTTGACGACCCTCCTAAACGAAATACAGGAAATACGATAGGATAGGTCCGGCAAAAGGAGAATGCAAAACTGTGACATCTAAATAATACGGACCGTGTTATAGTGAGCAAGAGCAAAGACTATTAAAATGCGGTTTAGGTATTATTGCCAGACTTAGGCAAGAAGTCTCATATTTCCAAGACATTAGCAATTGCATTGTAACAATCCGCATCAAGGCCAAATTCGCCAACCTCAGCATTATATGCGCTCACGCCACGACGGAGTAAAAAGATAATTTAGCTAAGGATTACTTCTACGAGCTACTTGACAAAACCTATGGGCAGCTACCGAAGACTGCGATGTTAAGGATAAGACATCTCTAGCAGCATTGTCGGAAATAATAGCCCATCTGACAACACGTCTGGCAATGGACTTAGGCTAATTGACTTCGCTACGAAACGAAATTCCGTTATAGCCAGTGCAAGGTTTCATCACCTCGATATCCATAAGGGAACATGGAACAATGCCTACAAGGCTAAGCTGCAGGTGAGCTCTATAGGTAAAGAAAAAGGGAAGAACATCGGCTTTTCAGAAAGAAAAATAAGGAGCAAGAATAGCGCGAGATCGAGAATATAGAAAAGTGCCACTCCAGGCACGATGTCAATTAGAACAAGAGAATATCGTTGTTGAGACACAGTCGATGCTGAGGATATGGAAGAACCACTTCTGCAGACTGTTAAACGGCGATGACGAACAACATGCCGTTGTCAGGCAGAACGAACCATTCAATATTGGCAACGTCAGCGAAGACTGCCACCACCCGACCTGAGTGAAGTAAGTATAGCAATATCTAAACTCATGCTTAAAAAGAAAGTACAGCCTTCCCGCTGAGCTTTATAGTATAAGTTTGCCTGAAGAATTGAACCTCAGCGTCATTTACCCGATCCACGAAAAAGGAGACCCTCTGAACTGCACCAACTACAGAGGCATAAGTCTCCTCAACGTCGCCTACAAGATTCTATCTGCCGTAATACGTGAACGCCTGAAACCGTTTACCAACAACCTGATCGGCCCTTATCATTGTGGTTTTAGGCCAGGAAAGTCAACAAACGATCAAATTTTCACACTTCGGCAGATCCTGGAAAAAACCTACGAAGTCTAAATCGATAGGTACCCACCACCTATTCAACGATTTCAAAGCCGCGTTCGACAGCATTTATAGACACGAACTATACAGAGCGATGTCTAGTTGTGGTATACCGCCCAAACTCGTCCGTTTGTGTAGGATGACGATGGAGAATTCTCGCTGCTCCATCATTGTCGGAAACGACCTCACCGACACATTCGATAACAAAAATGGATTTAGGCAAGGCGATGCGCTGTCAAGTGACTTCTTCAATCCGATTCTTGAGAGGATTTTGCAAAACTCACGAGCCAACACCAGAGGCACAATTTTCCAAAAATCGGTGCAACTACTATCATACGCCGACGATATTGATGTTAAAGAAAAGGTAAAAACGAAATAAAAATAAAGCAAAGGTTTAATATTGATGCGCGACGGGACAATTCTGTGGCACATACCGTGGCTGGCTTCTCAATATCAACTGAGCCCTCAAAGCACTCACAGATCTGTCAACGAATTTGCACACATACACACAAATGTACATACAACAGGATATAAGGAATCCAGTTTCCTTGCTACAATGTGTTTCGCAAGTAATTCAGTACACTACTGACAGTGTGATTGACAAGAAACTTACAGTATCAAATGAATCGCTCCAACCACGTTTGCTATTATAGAGAAGGAAGCGGCAAAAATGGTTTCAGCAGTAAATGAGGGCAAAACTAAGTATATGCTGTCAACACAAAAGGGCACACAACATCGACGAATTCGACACAACGTCACCATTGAAAGATATAACTTTGAGGTAATACTCGACTTTGTCTATCTCGGTTCCGCTATTAACTCTGACAAAAACATTTCGTCAGAAATTAATCGAAGAATTACTCTTGCCAACCGCTGCTTCTTCGGGCTAAAAAGGCAATTTAGTAGTAAAGCCCTCACTCGAACTACTAAGGAGATCTTATATAAGACCCTGATCATCCCAGTCCTGCTCTACGGCGCTGAAGCATGGACCGTCTCAAAAGCGGACGATTTGAGAGGAACATTCTTCGAAAAATCTTCGGTCCCGTTTACGTTGACGGGCTATGGGGACGAAGATTCAACCAAGAACTATACAAGCTGTACAGCGACATGCCCCTGGTCAAAAAAACTCCGGATCGGACGTTTCAGATGGCTGGGACATGTTGAACGAATGGACACCAATACTCCGGCTCGCAGAGTCTTCGATTTCCAGACAGGCCTCGGACGTAGTAGAGGAAAACCTCGCCTTTAGTGACGCGCACAAGTATAATCCGACCTCAACCAACTTGGAATGCGCAACTGGAGACATGTATCTAAGGACCGGTCGAATTGGAGAGGCATGGTGGTTGACGCCCAGGTTTATTCCGGACTGTAGTGCCACTAAACAAGTAGGTAAGCAACTATGTTGTCTAAGAAGATGTTACCTTGATGGTATTTTTTATTGGAGAGCTGTGAGCATGAACAGAGTAAGTGGTGAAACCTCTCCTTCCTCTACTCTAGCCGACAGCTTTTACAGAAGTCATGACTAACGAGGCGAATTGTTCTTGCATATAGGCCTAAGGGACAATGTGCTTTGAGGGCACCAGGGCTGGTACTAATATAACAACTTTTCAGCTTAATCAAACTGTGAGTGGCCACGGTGTAGTGGTAATGTGTTCGTCTGTTGAGTGGAAGGTTGCGCGTTCAATCCCAACCAAAATCCAATTCACTTTTATTTAAAAGAAATAAAAAGGTCAGCGTAATACCTAAAAGTATGCACACCATCTTGAATTTCTTCAAACTTAACGAAAAAGTGACTCCCCGAAGCTAGTTCGGACCCATGGAGTTTGTGGCAGCGGAGTTTGTGGCAGCGTTTCAAGGATAATTAATACGTTATGCCAGTTGTCTATCTTTAGTTTGCTTTCTTTCTAAAATTCAGGTGAATTATTATTTCCCATGTAGGTACCGAGAGTCTCATCTGAATTTATCTCAACATACCAAATCTGTTCTGAATGCAATCGGATCAGCCATTGAGCTCGTCCATCCAATGTTTTTAGTTGCTCAACAAAAATATTTTCATTATACGCACATGGACCCTGAATACAAAGTATCCTCAGCCATTTCATCATCACGTCTTACGTCAAAATATATATCATCATCATCCCTGCAATAACCAAACCCACGAGTATACCGGTCGTGGTAATCCTTGAAATATATAAGACTTACTACAAGCCGATATCAGATTCAAGTCATAGATGTCAGCAAAATAGAACGTGCAATTATACCGAGTGAGGTCATGTAATTGCCACTCAATATCTCTTCGATTCATCTGCAGCTTATTCTCACCCATACCTATGTGATATTTATTTCCTGCACTCGGCGTGTTAATTTATTAGAATCTATCTACGCTTACAATCTGTTCCAGTCATTTACCATCCAGATGAATATTCGCAAAAGATAATTCGCGGAATATTAACACGATCTGGAGTTCTGGACTAGGTAAAGATACGTACCAAGATTTCATGGCAATTCTATCCGAATCGCTTTTTCCAATCTATCTCAATTTTCACCTTTGATCCATGTTAGCGTCTAACGTCTATCCGGTTGCAATGGATATGCAGTATGCCCACATGACTGTGGTTGTGCTGTTTTAACAACAAAACAGCGGCACTCAGCTGGGTGCCACCGCGCAAACGAGGAATCCCATTCTCGTTCCTTGGAACACACCAACGCCATCAGCTCCTCTGCGAAATGCTAATTCCGACCTGTTGCAATCGAAGTCGATCTCGTAAGTCCTTCTTATGTGTACATTAAGCTAATAGTCGTCATAAATTCCATGGATATTTCCAGCATAAATAACAGGGGATGCAAATGTGTTGTTTGGCGCGGCCAACGTAGGAAGCTTTTGTGCACCTGCGGTCATGGTCAATTCCAGTTGATGCTCTTATTAATAACCGTTTTCATTGAGCAGCTCTCACTCGCGGTCATATTGGTTGTACCTCATGGCTAACATAGTGACAATTCTTGTTTTCTTTTCTTTCAGGTGCGATTGTATTTCTCGCAGATACCCGATGACAAAGTGCCATACGTGAATAGCCCCGGAGAACAGTATCGTGTGCGACAATTGCTGCATCAGCTTCCGCCACATGATAATGAGGTAAGAATCACTCACTACTTGTAAGGTGCATGTCCTCCACTTGGCATAGTCCATTTTGCTAGCTACTTTGGGCTCAGATTTCGCGTATTCAGATACAGTTACATGCGTTTGAAGTCAGCACTTCTTCTTGCCCTTTCCACCGGCCATTGGAGTCCAGACGTCGGGAAAGCAGCGCCAACTCAATGCTGTTACATAACAAGCGTACCGGATCAAGTGATTTGCATATACGGCTGCTGATAGGATGGCTACCGTTTTGGACCCGCTCTAAGTGGGCAACAGTAGTATCATGCGGCACATTCAAATCGAATGGATGCAGTTGATCGACCAGTTCTCGAATGGCGGAGACTCCGATGGCACTGTGGGCTAGGAATTCTTTGATGTGCAAGCAGAGATGAGAACTTGCACGGCACCACTGATCGGATTGCCCATTGAATGATCATTGTTTGTTGTCATTTTAGGTTCGTTACTGTCACTCACTGACCGACGAGGAGCGCAAGGAACTCCGGCTGTTCTCGTCACAGAGGAAACGCGATGCACTTGGACGGGGCACTGTGCGACAACTGATGAATGTCAGGCCGTGCGATGGGGTAAGTGTACTTTAAGCAAGAATTCTAGACATGAAATATTTGCCATATGCTAATTGAACATTATGAGTGGTTTGACAAGTCAGCGAGTAGATGTGACATGCGGCCGCAGTCGCAAAGTGAATTTATTAACGCAAATGTCTGCATAAATTAATAAAAACTTCGCAGGACGCTGGTTGCAATGTCATCTACACCTGTTTGACTATTGGAGTGGATGCACAACTGATAGATGGTCTGTGATGCTGAAGATTTGTGAGTTTCAGTGAATTTGTTCACACATCTAGGGATGGAAAGAGTGCTTGGATTAGAACTGAGTTATGAACAAACAGGAAGTGAGTCATTAATCATCGATGTTATCCGTAGTCTTACTCAAGTAAGCTTTGTATTCAGGTGCGAAATACCTCACTTATTGCTGACTTGATGAAGATGCACCTAATGCCTGCGCTTAAATTGGACATTTATCCGTCTGATGAATGTTTGTTGGCGTTTCACTACGCTGTGTTTTGCTGTACAACCTCTTCTCCTCGATCTTGGACATATTCGTTTTGAAGATAAGCGCAATTCAAGGTATCAAGATTGTGTAAAGTGTGTTCTTTGTGAATGCTTATTTTTGGTAGTTCGGCTTAAATCTTCTTAATCATGCCAAACATGTTTATGTTCACCTTCTGCAATATTTAGATGGTTCTATGATTAGAATTGATGAGCCGTTGTGTATTTGTTTGATCTGCAGCTCTTACAATATGGCACTGGTCCCCGATGCAGGTACAAACCGCAAATATTGCATAACATTGATCGTGATACTGTGTCGACATTTTAATAACTTCCAATGTGTAGTTTCTCCATTAGGTCAGCTCGTGAAACAGAACCGAACTTTCTTTAAAGAAAATTGTTCGCCTATGCCGATCAAGGATTTCTTCTAAAGAGTTAGTTTCTCGCACTCCAATTTGGTGAGGTGGGTCATGCGCACCACTGAAGGTTCTACTTCGTGCACAAAATACAGACGCACACATGAATGGTTGACAGAAAAGGCTAGGCCCCTACGAGCCTCCAGGGTTAAAAATTTGTACTTATAAATGATACCGGTGCAGCGAGGATCTGAGCGGTACTGCTTCCGATGGAAAGCTCTGTCGAAAAATGTTGTAATTTTTATTTTTACGTTATTTCTAGGATTTTGTTGTTTTAGTGATTATTATGTTCCCAAAGGTTGAATTTGTCTAAAACTTCTCCATTACTAGGCCAATAATTGATAGTTTCACGTCTTCTGTGCCTACCGTCTGTGTGGAAACCATACATTCTGCTGATCGGATAAGCTCTACTTCCCTCTCCTCCTTAAGTGGCGCTACAGTCCGGAAAGAACCTGGGCCTCAACCAACATGCCTCTCCAATTAGCCCCTTCCTAAGCTAACTGCCTCCAGCTGCGCACTCCAAACTGGTTGATGTCGGTTTCTACTAGTGCGCGCCACTTAAGGCGAGGTCTTCCTCTACTGTGTCCGACGTCTGACTGGGAATAAAAGACTCTGCGAGCCGGAGTATTGGTGTCCATTCGTTCTACAAGTCCTAGCCATCTTAAACGTCCAATGAGGAGTTTTTTGACCACGGGCATGTCGCTGTACAGCTCGTATAGTTCTTAGTTGAATCATCGTCCCATAGCCCGTCAACGCAAACAGGACCGAAGATTTTTCGACGAATTTTCCTCTCAAATCGACGAAGGATTTCTTCATCCGATTTTGAGACGGTCCTTGCTTCAGCGCTGTAGATCAAGAGTATTTCTTCATTTAATTTCTGACGAGGTGTTGTTGTCAAAATTAATAGCGGAGCCGAGATAGACAAAGTCCCGTACTACCTCAAAGTGATATCTGTCAATGGTGACGTCCTGTGCAATTCGTCGATGTTGTGTCCTTTTATGTTGAGTCTTACCCTCATTTACTGCTAAACCCATTTTTGCCGCTTCCTTCTCTGTACTAGCAAACGTGGCTATGACATCACGTTGGGTCCTACCAATGATGTCAATATCGTCGGCGTATGCTAGTAGTTGCACCGATTATTGGAAAATTGTGCCCGTGGTGTTGGCTCGGGAGCTTTGCACAATCCACTCAAGAGTCACGTGGCAGCACATTGCCTTGCATAAATCTATTATTGGTATCAAATGTGTCGGTGAGGTCGTTTCCGACCCTGATGGAGCAGCGAGAATTCTCCATCGCCATCGTACACAAACGGACGAGTTTGTGCGTCATACCAAAACCAGACATGGCTCTCTATAGATGCATTCGTATGCGGCTTTGACATCGATGAATAGATGGTGGTTATCGATTTGGACTTCTTGGGTTTTCTTTTTAGGATCTGGCGAAACGTGAAGATTTGTTAAGTTTTGGACTTTTCCAGGACTAAAAACCACACTGATAAGGGCCGATCATGTTGTTTGCAAACGGTTTAAGGCATTCACATATTGCGGCAGATAGGATATTGTAAACGGTGTTAATGAGACTTGTGCCTCTGAAGTTGGCGCAGTTCAAGGGGTCCCCTTTTTGTGGATCGGGCAAACGATGCTGAGGTTCCATTCTTCAGGCATACTTTCTTCCGACCAGATTTGGCTTATGAGTTAGTGGATGTTACTTACCAAGTCACCTCTGGCTCTGGCGGCTTTCTAAAGCTCAGCGGAAAGGCCGTCATTTCCGGTAGCATTTTGAAGCTTGAATTTAGACACTGCTATCCTCACTTAACTCAGGTCGGGTGGTTGGCAGTTTTCGCTGTCATTGGCAATATTGATTGGTTAGTTCTGCCTGACAGGGGAATGTTGTTCGTCATCGCCGTTTAACAGTCTGCTGAATTGGTTCTTCCATATGCTCAGAATCGATTGTGTCTCAACTACGATATTTCATCTCGACAGGATTGTATCCTTGATTTTGACGTTTTACACTTTAGTAAAACTCGCGAACATCGTTTATGGAGTGGCACCTCTCTATATCCTCGATCGCCCGCTTTTCTTGCTCTTTTTTCTTCTTTTTGAAAAGCCGGTGTTCTTCCCTTCATTGCCTATTGAGCTCAATGGTAGCTCTCGTCTTCACCTGCAGCGTAGCCTTGAAGGCCTTGTTCTTGGCTGCGAGCATCTGTCGGCATTCCTTATCAAACCATGGGTTTCTTGTTGGTGGGCGCGAAAAACCTAGCACATCAGTTGCGCTAATGGCTTGTTGGCAGCTTTGCCAGTGTTCTTCGACATTCGATGCTGGTGGTATGGTGTTAATCGATATTTCAAGGGATACGCGTTCCGCGAATTTTCATTCAATATACTGGATGCGTGCCCCTTGTCTATCGCAATGAGATCAAGTTGAATTAACCGTTCGTTGATCTGGAGACCGCCATGTCACCTTTTGACTATCGCGGTGAGGAGACCGTGCGCTGGCTATAGTGGCATTTCGTTCCGTAGACAAGTCAATTAGCCTAAGTCCGTTACCAGACATATTGTCGTGTAGGCTATGTTTTCTATCAATTCTGCTGTAGATGTCTTCTCTTCCTACATTTGCGCTGAAATCTCCAAGTACGATTTTAACATCGTACTTCGGAAGTCGCTCATAGGTTTGGTCAAGGAGCTCGTAGAAGTAATCCTTAGCTATGTAATCATTTTTCTCCGTCGGGTCGTGAGCGCATATAAGACTTTTGTGGGCGAATTTGGCCTTGATGCGGATTGTTACAATACATTCGCTAATGCCTTGTGAACATAAGACTTCTTGCATAAGTCTGGCACTTATGACAAATCCGCATCCGAATAGTCGCTGTTTCTGTTAGAAAACAGTCCGTAGTAGATGTCACAGTTGTTTTTCATCCTCTTTTTGCTTGGCCCATCCCATCGTATTTCCTGGATGCCATTAATTTCAGCTTTGTAGCAGTTCAGGGCTTCCGCTATTTGTTCGCTTGTACCTCTCGGGTTTAATGTTCTCACATTCCAGGCGCAGATACGAACATCGGTGTCCTTTTTTCGTTTAGCAGGGTCGTCAACAATAAAATCAGTCCTTTCCGAGGCTTTTGGTTGCTTCGTAACAAATGTTTTTTTCTATGGTAGTTAACCCAGGCCCCAACCTGGAGGGCCAGTTCCAATTTATTGGATGGATCGCTGCCTTTGGCCTTTCGGTTCATCCGCCACCATCTCTGTTCAAGGGGCCTGACTAACCCTTGAAATTCCCAGACAACATGTTGCCCGCATATGTCGAAGCAGCTTGTCTAGGTTCGCCTGGGACAGCAGGCCGGGTATTCATTCCGTGACATTCTGACCTGGCTGTTTATAGTGTTGCTGTTTTTCGTCGTGTTATCAACACTCGTGCTTATCGTTTAGCAAGTCAAATCCCGTTGGATGGACCAGTAAACCTATGGTTACCACTTGGAGGATAAAAATAAGCACTTGATATGTAGTCAGAGGTACAACCACTGGGTATTGCTAAGTTAAAGCCAATCAGAGTCTTCCCTCGTTCGACAACACCCAACCATCCATTATTATGTTACCTAAGGTTAAATCGGTCTAAGATTTCACCATTACTAGGCCAATACTTGAAAGTTTCGCATCTTCTGAGTCTGCCGTCGGGCTGGAAACGGTATTTTCTGTGGGTCTCTCTCTAGACGTTATAAACGTTTAATCCAATTTTTACCAGATCTATGAAGTTGTTGGTCGAATCTTCGTCTTTATATTTACACCCAAACCGATCACACACTGATTTTCTATAGCTGAAGAGGTGGCATTATCCAGGAATTCTGCCTGATAAAATGGTCAACATTACTCACCCAGAAAACTTAGAAAATGGCTACAGTCATTATCATAAGTCCCATCACATCTTGATCTAACCATTGTGTGTCGGCATTGAAAATGTATTTGACAAGCTACTAACCAACTCTCATGTTCTGCATTCTATTTTGAAGAGTCAACAAAACTTTGCCCTCATTTATCAACAACACTCAACTCCCACTTATAGCAACCCAACTGCTGTCTGCTCAATTTAGCATTTGTGTACTTTCCAATTTGATGTTTAAAAGCCCGAAAAGGATGCTCACAATGCGCTTCAATGCAAATGACAAATCCTTATCCTTACTCATGCAACTCCCACACTTTATCCTTAACTCGCTCCCCGTCTCTCTCTCCCTCTGTTTACTGTTAAACATCTCCAAAGTAAAACCCATCAAAGGCTAACTTCAAGCATTTCAAATATTTGCTCAATCCTCCAGCCAACTTGAGTCTTTCTTTGCTTTGTGTAGAGTTTCATTCTGCATCGGTTTCAAAGGACACACGACACGTCGCGATATCCTATGCAAACAACTGTAACCAGACATCGCTAGCGTTCGCCCAACTCCTATAGCCAAATGCAGATATCACAGGATTTAAACGACACCAACCAACATCTTTCTATCCACCATGTCTCCCCTACATAATTACATACTTAACCATGGATCCCTTTGAAACGCACGAGTTTGAAACAAAATTCCAAGACTTTCACCACTTGAAGCGCGTCAACGATTTATGTCTTTCCCACTCCTCTGATTTCTTTTTTTTTTGTCCTGATTAAACGTGGTACTTCTTGTCTTCTGCTTAAGATTGAAATCCATACGAGGGTGTTTAGCTCATTTCAAACCCACTTTTGCTCTTTGCAGTGTGACGATTCTATATCCACTGGGGACATAGCTGTGTTCGCTTCCCGCCTTGGCCCAAATGCATCATGGCATCCGGGGTGTTTCTCCTGCTGCATTTGCCGGGAACTTCTAGTCGACCTCATCTACTTCCACCGTGATGGACGATTGTATTGCGGACGGCATCATGCGGAAACCTTAAAGCCAAGATGTTCCTTCTGCGATGAGGTAAATAACTCGTACACACACACACACACAAAGTAACATCTCACATTAAAATGCGATATTTCCGTCTATCCACTTATAGATCATCCTGGCCGATGAGTGCACTGAAGCTGAAGGACGTGCCTGGCATATGAATCATTTCGCCTGCTTCGAGTGTGAGAAACAGTTAGGTGGCCAAAGATACATAATGCGAGACACCAAGCCGTACTGCCTGCAGTGTTTTGACTCTATGTTCGCAGAGTATTGCGACTACTGCGGCGATGCAATTGGAGTGGATCAGGGGCAAATGAGTCATGACGGACAGCACTGGCACGCCACAGATGAATGTTTCTCGTGTAATACTTGCCGCTGTTCATTGCTCGGCAGGGCGTTCCTGCCACGACGTGGGGCGATTTATTGCTCCATCGCTTGCAGTAAGGGTGAGCCACCGACACCGTCGGACAGCTCTGGAACAGGGATGTATCCACCTGCGACTCAACGTGTCCGACCACAAGCTCGCTTACCCAGCGCTGAGTCCAGTACACCACCACTGTCACCACAGTTACAGCAGCAAACGATGGGACTCCAGCAGTCGCCCCTTGACCACCAAACCATGTACCAGCTACGCAGCCAACCGGTAATGGCTGGCAGTCCAATGTTCGAACGCAAACCGCATCACGCTCCATACACGCTGTCGCCTGACTCCAAGGACGAACAGTGCACTGCAGACTTCACCGATTTCTCTGGTGGTGGTCCATCTAACTCGTCGCACAACATGACTCCGCTGACCTCGCCGGGTGAATACCAACAGATACTCACGCATAAAACTATCAGCAGCGACGGAGGCCCGTTCAACTTCACCGAAATGAGTCTAAACCTTGACACCTGGAATCCCAAACATACCAACAGTAGTACAAATAGTTTTAACCTCTCACAGCACATTCACAACAAAATGGACACCTCCCTCACCTCCAGCATGCCGGAGTTGTCTAATCATCCTGCGCCTACAACATCCGATCCCATGTTCACTGAAATCCCTTCATCGATAGCATCTCCATCAGAAGTGCCAGAGCTCCCTACACCAAATCTCTCGGTAGCTTCAACAGCCGCCCTGCCCGACATAATGGGCGCACAAACAACCCCCGAGGGTGAATTCCACCTCACAACCAGTCCCCAGCTAAATTCATCGCTATCTCCAGCTACACCTCCAGCTCCCCTGACGCTGCCTGAGAAGAAAAAAGGAGTTCGCTTTGAGGGCATACCAGATACCCTGCCGCGATCCAGAAGCTACTCGGGAAACGGTGCTGGTACTGGCGGCGGTGGCGGTGGCAGCAGTAGTAACAACAGTGGCGGTGGCATTTCGCGCCGTCGACGTCGGAGAAAATCATCATGCAAGAGCGGCAGTGCCTCATCCTCGTCGCATTCTAATCGGCACACCAGCAAAGAGCATCATCAGCAACAGCATTTATTATCATCATCGTTTCAGGGAATCACGACGACGCAGAATCGAGATGATGAATCTGACGCCTCAAGCGATTGTTCGACATGTTCGTCGAGCTCATCCAGTTCGGAGGACTACATGTATCAGTTGCCCCAAAGGCGTCACTACGGTGGTGTTCGAGTCAGCTATGTACCCAACGATGCCATTGCGTACGATCGCAAACGCAAGCCCTCCGATCTGGGCACGGACAAAGACAAGAACTGCGTCATTTCGTGACGATATTTAATTGCACCATATCCAACGTCATATCCAAATCATAAAGTGTGTGTGGACCTCCAGGAGTTTCACTAAAAAGCAGCAGTATCCGCAGCTTAATTAAGCCGATTCGGGTCTCTCCTTTTTGTCGCTCCCTTTTGGAGAACGCCGACCTATAATATCCACAAAGGAAATCGTTTAACGAGTATTATTCAAAGCAAAACAAACAAAGTAAGATATTTTTTTAAACCTGTAAATAGAGCCCTAAGAACAGAATCATTTAAGGAAAATATGTATACAAAGATTTAAAATATATTTATACACGAGATAAAATGAAAAAAATTATAATGGATTAAGTAAATGCAAGGCAATTAACAAGAAACAACACACACACACAAATTCTAAACACATATACATATACGTTTTGGTATATTTTTGTAATGTAAGGCAATAGATTTAAAAAAAAAAAAAAACTCCACAAAGTAAAAACTATTTTTAACAATTTTAATTCATTAATAAAAAGTTTGAGATTATTATAAACATAAAAATGTGGAATTTGTTTTATTAATTTTCTTCGGCTTTTTAAAATTAATTCGATGTTTTATTTTTAAACCATTGAAAAGCTGTTTTTTTTATTAATTCATCGCCTGTGTTAATAAATGCTGATTAGCTAATCAATGAATCAACATAACACCTTTTCCCATAAGAAATACTCACGAAAATGTCAAAAAGTTAATCACTGATTAGCTAATTAGCGTTTATTAGTAACGGGGGATATTATGTTCTTTTTACTGTTTGTAAAGGCGGTCGTTTTCCTTTCAAATGACAACCACTCTTTTTCTGTCATAAGGTTTGTTCCCGTACAATAAAATTTTATTTGGATTTTTACTGCAGAAATGGTGCACACAAATTGCGAACGGTTTAAGCAAAAATCAGTCATGCAACGTTTAAATATCAGCGAAAACGTTGCGGTGTTAAGGTGGTAAGCTTACGAAGTTGTTAGAGAACTGTCAAAATTTGTTTGGGAAATCTTTTACTACACTATCCAAAATTTTGTACCATTATAGTGTGTGTTCCACATTTCAGTTAACAACTGAAAATTGAAGTGAGGTAACGTAATTTTAAACTATTCCAACCCTTATATTGTAATTTAATTTAAGTAGATTTGTGTTTACTTTTATTTATTCAGAATAAAAATTCTTTATACAAGGTGACGCAAAAATAACCTTCCGATGTTTTTCGGCTGTAATTTAAAAAAAAAATGAAAAACTTTGATTCTTCTTGTGGATTATTTTTATTTGGTCTTTTAATTTTTTTTTTACATCAAGTCGAGAATATGATGTCATGCAAATGGCCGCAGCCACAGTTGATTGTCATTTGAGCCCTTTTTATGGCATTTTCCATCACTTTAGCCAAAACTTCGCCAAAACTTCCGGCGATCGGTCCTCACATTCTTGACGGATATTGTCTTTAAGAGCTGCAAGAGTCTGAGGCTTGTTGACATAAACCCGCGACTTCAAAAAGCCCCACAAAAAGAAGTCTGGAGCGGTCAAATCAGGTGATCTTGCTGGCCAGTGCAAATCGCCAAAACGGGAGATTAGGCGCCCGGGAAATGCATCCTTCAGCATATCGGTTGTGGCACGTGCAGTGTGTGCCGTTGCACCGTCCTGTTGGAACCACATGTTTTCCAATCCCAGTTCATCAAGTTGCGGCAAAAAGAACTCGTTGATCATTGCTCTGTAGCGCTCACCATTCACAGTAACCATTTGGCCCGCGACGTCTTCGAAGAAAAAAGGTCCGATGACTCCTCCAGCGAAAACAGCACACCATACAGTGACTCTGAGCGGGTGTAATGGCTCTTCGTGGGTTACACGCGGATTTTCAGTGCCCCAGAAGCGTAAATTTTGCTTATTTACGTACCCGCTAAGATGGAAATGGGCCTCATCACTCATGATTATTTCATCTTCCTCTTGGTGGTGATTAAGGATGGCTTGAGCGTATGTTAGACGCGATCGGCGGTCAGCAGCTAACAGCATTTCTCATTTCTCTTCAGTAAGGTTTGCCATTTTATGATGGAAAGATATACGATCCATCAACGAGCCAAAATCATTAAAATTTACAACCGAAATTCGGAGTCGGTGGCCTCAACGTTAAGAGCGCTACGTCCAATTTATGGTCGTCATAATCGTCCTAGCAGATCAACAATTGAGCGTCTAGTGGAAAAATTTGAATCCACAGGACCAGTACAAAATGTTCCCGTGCCAGTAAGACAAAGAAGGGCCCGTAGTGTCGAGAATATTGCTGCCGCAGAGAGTTTAAAAAAATGTTGTACGGTTTGACAAAAATCTACGTTTTTCGATTGCATATGATCAGGGGTAAGTATACTTACTTACTTTAGTGGCGCTACAGTCCGAAATGAACCTGGGCCTCAACCAACATGCCTCTCCAATTTACCCGGTCCTTAGCTAACTGCCTCCAGTTGCGCACTCCAAGTTGGTTGAGGTCGTTTTCTACTTGTGCGCGCCACCTAAAGCGAGGTCTTCCTCTCCTGCGTCCGACGTCTGGCTGGGAATCGAAGACTCTGCGAGCCGGAGTATTGGTACCCATTCGTTCTACATGTCATAGCCATCTTAAACGTCATAGCCACACAAACAGGACCGAAGATTTTTCAAAGAATTTTCCTCTCAGACGGTCCATGATGGAGCAGCGAAAATTCTATATCGTCATTCTACACAAACGGACGAGTTTGGGCGGTATACCAAAACTAGACATGGCTCTGTATAGTTCGTCTCTATAAATTCTATCGTATGCGGCTTTGAAATCGATGAATAGGTGGTGGGTATCGATTTGGACTTCTTGGGTTTTTTCCAGGATCTGCCTAAGTGTGAAGATTTGATCGGTTGTGGACTTTCCTGGCCTAAAACCACACTGATAAGGGCCGATCAGGTTTTTGGTAAACGGTTTCAGGCGTTCACATATTACGACAGATAGAATTTTGCATACGATATCGAGGAGACTTATGCCCTGTAGTTGGCGTAGATAACAGGGTCTCCTTTTTTGTGGATCGGGCAAACGATGCTGAGGTTCCATTCTTCAGGAATACTTTCTTCCGACCAGATTCGGCTTATGAGTTGGTGGATGTTACTTACCAAGTCATCTCCGCCGGCTTTATAAAGCTCGGAGGGAAGGCCGTCATTTCCGACAGCCTTACTAAGCTTCAGTTTAGATAATACTATCCTCACTTCACTCAGGTCGGGTGGTTGGCAGCTTTCGCTGTCGTTGCCAATATTGAATGGTTCGTTCTGCTGACAGCGGAATGTTGTTTGTCATCGCCGTTTAACAGTCTGCAGAAGTGGTTCTTCCATATCCTCAGCATAGGCTGTGTCTCAACTACGATATTTCCTTGTTCATCTCGACGGGATTCTGTTCGAGCCTTGTATCCTTGGCTTTTACGTTTCACACGTTGGTTAAACTTGCGAAAATCTTTCCTGGAGTGGCACCTCGATCGCGCTCTTTCTTGCTCTTTTTTCTACTTTCTAAAAGGCCGGTGTTCCTCCCTTCTTCTCTGCCTATAGAGCTCAACGGCAGCTCCCGTCTTCACCTGCAGCTTAACCTTGTAGGCCTTGTTCTTGGCTGCGAGCATCTGTCGGCATTCCTCATCAAACCAGGGGTTTCCTGCTGGTGGGCGCGAGAAACCTAGCACATCAGTTGCGGCTGATCTAATGGCTTGTTGGCATCGTTTCCATTGTTCTTCGACATTCGATGTTGGTGGTATGGTGTTAATCGAGAGGTTTAGGGATACGCT
Organism: Rhingia rostrata; assembly: GCA_949824845.1. Classification (NCBI taxonomy): domain Eukaryota; kingdom Metazoa; phylum Arthropoda; class Insecta; order Diptera; family Syrphidae; genus Rhingia; species Rhingia rostrata. The sequence goes on from OX463758.1 coordinate 29,512,496, forward strand.
TTGCGCGAAGGTCTTGGCGGTCTCTTGCGATTGTAGTCTTTCGACATTCAATTTATTCACAGTATTTCTGGATTGTGGTGGCGTGGTGGCTATCCGCATTCTTACCTTGGCTGCAACAAGGTTGTGGTCCGAGTCGATGTTAGCTCCTCGGAATGTTCGGACATCCAAAATACTGGATGCGTGGCGCTTGTCTATCGCTATGTGATCAATTTGATTGACCGTTCGTTAATCTGGAGACCGCCATGTCCCCTTATGGATATCGAGGTGAGGAAACCGTGTGCTGGCTATAGTGGCATTTCGTTCCGTAGCGAAGTCAATTAGCCTAAGTCCGTTAGCAGACGTGTTGTCGTGTAGGCTATGGTTTCCGGCAATACTGCTAAAGATGTCTTCTCTTCCTACCTTTGCGTCAAAATCTCTCAGCACGATTTGAACATCGTACTTCGGTAGTCGCGCATAGGTTTTGTCAAGGAGCTCATAGAAGCATAGAAGCTCATATTTTTCCTCCGTTTGGGCGTGAGTGCATATAAGGCTAATGTTGGCGAATTTGGCCTTGATGCGGATCGTTACAATGCGTTCGCTAATGTCTTGGAAACATAAGACTTCTTGCCTAAGTCTGGCACTTATAACAAATCCGCATCCGGATAGTCGCTGTTTCTGCTCACTATAACACGGTCCGTAGTAGATGTCACAGTTTTTCATCCGCTTTTTTCCTGGCCCATCCCATTGTATTTCCTGGATGGCAGTAATGTCTGCTTTGTAGCAGTTTAGGGCTTCCGCTAGTTGTTCGCTTGCACCTCTCCTGTTTAATGTTCTCACATTCCAGGTGCAGATACGAACGTCGTTGTCCTTTTTTCGTTAAGCAGTGTCGTCAACAATAAAATCAGTCCTTTCCGAGGTATTTGGTTGCTTCGTAACCGTTAGATTTTTCCATGATTGGGTAGTTTGCCCAAAGCACAACCCCCAACCTGGAGGGACAGTTTCAATTTATTAGATACCCCTAGGACACGGGGCCACCAGCATCCACTACGGGACTGAGCGGTTAACTCAAGTATGATGACAGTGAACCAGTCGTGGGAGGAAAGCATTAGAATTGAGTTTTCATTGGCATTGATAAAATCAATACCAATGAAAAAAAAAATCATGTAGGTAACGTATGTTACCAAAAATCTCTATTCCCAATTGAAATCGACATAGGACATAAAAATGCTAACTACTGCAAACTTCAATTCGCTTTTGAAAGCATCTGTCTTTATATCTATATCCACAGCCAAGGACGATGCAACGATAACCGTTAAATTCAACAACCTACAAGTAAAATACCCAAAACATCCACCCAACTATCTATTCAATGCCAAGAAATGTGCAAAAATCGCCTTTGGCTTCAAAGGTGCCCAAGTATGAGAACAACGGTTGCAATAAAACTTTTCATTTAAACGATTAAATCTGAAATTTTATCACATGTACGAATATCAAAAGATAACCTTCGTGTATTAAAGCTCATAAACTATGATGACGGATTACTGCGAGCATAATATACTTATCCGCATACGTCTCAAACTAAACGAAGCATGCCAGTGCACAGATATTTTATGCCCTAAACTTGGCTACACAAGGAGCAGCAAATTTCATCATCATCTTCGTTGTCATCGTCTTCGTCGCCATTGGAATCTGCCTATGTACCAACGTGCGGAATAAACTGTGGATGAGTTTAACAATCTGTGGGATACCTAGCCGAAATGACATGGGAAAACTTTTGCCCCGAAAACCGCAGGACTCTGTATACGGTATACATCACGGCGTAGTAGCACATTGGGAGGAGGGTTGTTTGCATAATTCGCCCCAAGGGGCTTATTAGCATTTATACGGGATGAAATTTTCGAATTTAATTAGGCGGCTGACAGCTTCTTCCTAACTTCGGTCGGGTTATCTGCGCATCTCTCACCTTCTACTCGCTTGTGATTTGATTAGTGAGTTTCAAGATAGAGAACGTATCGCACCCTTCGCCCGTCCTCGATGGCTGAGTGTTTATCCACTAACTTCGAACGAGGCGAAAATTAAATTTGACAGAAGACATGATTTTGTCATTATTACGTTGACAGAGTTTTCTTAAGCGCTCACTACGCAGCGGGCAACGTCTTCGTAATTACGAAAGGGGAATACCTCAGGGCAAGATTGGGCCTACACTATATGATGTTGGTCGTGTTTCATCTCTCATTCGCGGCCGTGCTGGTGGCGTAGACATCATTAATTCGCCAGTAAAATTGACAACGAACCGCTTCTAGTCATGTTGTCAGAGTTGTTATAATCGAAAAGTAGCAGAGCCCGCTAGAGTTGTTAAAAATAAATTGGTGCGCGCCGCCAGTCGAGTCGCTTGCCAATATATGCGCGAGGAACTATAATTGCAACTTTGGCCCAAATGAAGCTCCAAATGATATCAAATTAATCCACTTGTTTTCAGAAACACCAACGTAGTCAAGGCAGACCTAATTGGCGTCTGCTGCCTGCCCTGCGGCCAACTGTTGGCAAGGCTGTAATTTTAAAGGATGCTGAAGGTCAGTGGAACCCGCATTCGATCGATGCCGCTCTTGCGAGCATAGATAAATGTTCGATCGTATAGTGAAATCTACGGGAGGCGGAGTTGGGTAAAAAGGACAAAATGTCTGCAATTAATATGCAAAATAAATGTCCTCTCTGGGATGCACTCGTGCTCTGTGCGGTCTATGAGGCTACCAGCGGAATGGGAAAATTGCATATTTGCATTTCGATGCCACTTCTAGGATGAGGTGGTGGATGACAAACGCATGTGTGTTAGGGGCATCATAACATGTTTTATCACATGTCGAATGTCTGTTGCATGGAGTTTTTGTGCGCCATACAGAGATGTGGTCGGGTGTTCCGCAACCATATTGTCGGTAATGGTGAATTCGTGTAACTGGCAAATGAAGGATTTCGCGCTGGTTTTGGTTTCCCATTTGTCCAGTCATCCATTGAATTGAAAGCACAATTCAACGGACATAGTATGGGGGAAGAGAGAATTTATTGATGCTTTTGTTGTCCCATTGTACGGATGACGTTCGTTTTGTGGTAATGCAAATATAATTGATGGACGCAGGAGAGAAATGGATTACACTATGAAGTTTGGTATAAATGCTTTAAAAAGTCGTTTGCTAAATGGCTTATTCGTGTGTTTATTACCGGCGTACATGTACACAAATTTATGAACTTCAATATATGCGGCATTTTATTAAATGCGTCAATAATTATTTTGACACGTTAGTAGAGATAATGGGTGATCCATTTCGAGGTTCCCTACTTTAAAAAAAAAAAAAACACAGAAAATTCAAATTTAATGGAGAATGTTTATTATCATTTGAAAGAACATTCTTTGGCATTTATTTTTTGAAGATTATGTCTATCAAATGTTGGCCGTTGCTACGTCGCAGATGGTCCATCCGTTGAGTCCAATTTTCGATCACTCATTCGAGCATTTCGACTGGTAACTGGCGAATGACACGCGTGATGTTTTCCTCCAAGGCCTGAATCGAAGCGGGTTTGTCGGCATAAGCTTTTGACTTTACATATCCCCACAGGAAAAAGTCTAACGGTGTGATATCACACGATCTTGGTGGCCAATCGACCGGCCCTAAACGTGAAATTATGTGCTCACCGAAATGTTCTCTCAATAAGTCCATTGATTGATGCGATGTGTGGGAAGTGGCGCCGTCTTGCTGAAACCAAATGTCGCCGAGATCACGAGCTTCAATTTCAGACATCAAATAGTCGGTTATCATGGCACGATAACGGTCGCCATTGACGGTTATGTTCGCACCGGCATAATTTTTAAAGAAAAATGGACCGATGATTCCACCGGCCCACAAACCGTTGTTTTTTCTGGATGAAGTGGCAGTTCTTCAATCTCTTCAGGTTGCTCTTCATCCCAAATGCGGCAATTTTGTTTGTTTACATACCCATTGAGCCAGAAATGGGCCTCATCGCTAAACAAAATTTGCCTCGAAAACGTCGGATCTTCTTGGAACTTTTCAAGAGCCCATAGAGCGAAGTGATGTCGCTTGGGAAGGTCGAACGGCTTCAGTTGTTGCACAAGCTGTATTTTGTACGCTTTCAATTTAAGATCTTGACGTAAAATGCGCCAAGTCGTTCCATACGTCAGTCCGAGTTGTTGCGAACGGCGCCGAATCGACTCTCTACGGTCTTCGTGTACACTCTCAGCTACGGCCGCTATATTTTCTTCACAGCGTGCTGGACGTGGTATATATAATGAATGCTGGGTCTCAAAATGGGTGATGGTGTTGCGAATAGTACGCTCAGTAGGCCGATTATGTTGACCATAAGTTAAGCGAAGTGCACGAAACACATTCCTCACAGAACGTGAATTTTCATAATAAAGTTGAACAATTTGTAAACGTTGTTCACGCGTAAGTCTTTCCATTATGAAATGCCAAACAATACTAAACAAAAATAACATGACAGCATGACACGACTCACACGTGATCTGTCAAAAAAGGGTATTGAAAAAAGTATCTCTACTTTGATCACCCGTTATGAAACTGGCTATTTCGAGCTTTGGCAAATCGTCTAAGATCCTTCCAGCTAAAGGTAAAACAATGGGAGGAAGACCAACAATATGATGACGAATAAATCCGAGAAAGTGGCTTTGGCATAGCGTTGCCAGAATTGTTTGGGGCAAAGCGGGATTTTGAAACCTTTTGATTAAAAAAGCGGGATTCTTACGTCGAAAGCGGGACATACAAAACACAAGTATCTACCTATCCAGTAGTTTTTTTTATTTCTCATCATTTTAGTTGAACCGCAGAATTGAATTCTCAATTAAAAAACATGCGCAGGTCTGCTAGGGGTATTGACACCATTCCCCCACACAAGTGTAGATACTAAAAACGCGATTCATCTTCTAAAGAAGAACAAAGCAGCTGAACTTCTTAAAAGCAGACCCAAGGTCATCCTCCCATATTTTGCACAAACCAGTGCAGGCTATTTGAGAGAGTGAAAAACTTACCCACGGGAATGGAGGGATGGAGTTATTGTGAGAGAAAGGGAACCTCAAAAACAGTAATCACTGGCGCGGTGTCACCATTCTGTCTGTTTCTTTTTTCTGAAATCAATGGCAACTATTGTTCGCGAGACGATAAAATTCAGGCTAAGGTCTACCCTCAAGAGGCACCCAGGCAGGATTTCGTAGTGGCTACCAACGTCGATCCACGTCGACAATGGGCAACATTCAGACCCCTTTGATGTGCGTGAAGGAGTGAGACAAGGAGTTGTCTTGTCACCAATTCTGTTTTTTTCTTGCAAATGACAATGTAATGACTGCCACGGTGGGTGTAATTGAATGACATGGTATCCATTTGAGTCTTTTTGACAAACTTAGCCACATAGACGATGCTGACGATATACGTCTCAAGGCAAACAATACGTCTGGGTTAACTACATGGGGAAGTGGCTGGCTTAAGGATCAAAAAAAAAAAAAAAATAATGACAACGAACCAAAGACACACAACCAGTTATTCTAAGGCAGGGACCCATAGAAGAGGTCACGCAGTTTTATTCTCTGGGCGGTTTCCTAGCACTCGATGGTAGAATAAAAAAATCCAGTAGTACGTTCGGAATCCTTTCTCCTGTGTGCAACTCCAGCTAAATATCTCTACGCACGAAGTTGATACACTTTAATATGCTCTTCAATTGTGCATACCAAAAAAAAATTTTAAAAAACATCGATTTTTTGAGTCAAAAAAAGTATAAGGTACATTTTAAAGAAATGTTTGATTTTAGCGTTTCATGACGTCATATTGAGACTAATTCATGCTCCGATTTTAATGTTATACCCCCTATATTGAAGCTAAAGACATCTAGTGATGTAACAAACTATAAAATGTACAAATTACAGGGCATTTATGGCAGTTTGATGACATGAACTGCAAAAATCAGACACTTACCCGTTTTTTTCTCCTAAAACACCTAAAAAATATGTTTAAAAATTTAGAAAGTGTTTTTTTCTACTATTTTTAATATGCTCTTCAATTGTGCATACCAAAAAAAATTTTTAAAAAACATCGATTTTTTGAGTCAAAAAAAGTATAAGGGGTACCCCTTGTCATTTTTTTGACTCTAAAAACCGACATTTTTTAAAATTTTTTTTTGGTATGCAGAATTGTAGAGCATGTTAAAAATAGAAAATAAAAGCTATTTCTGAATTTTTATAATTTTTTTATAGGTGTTTTAGGTACATTTTAAAGAAATGTTTGATTTTAGCGTTTCATGACGTCATATTGAGACTAATTCATGCTCCGATTTTAATGATATACCCCCTATATTGAAGCTAAAGACATCTAGTTATGTAACAAACTATAAAATGTACAAATTACAGGGCATTTATGGCAGTTTGATGACATGAACTGCAAAAATCAAACACTTACCCGTTTTTTTCTCCTAAAACACCTAAAAAATATGTTTAAAAATTCAGAAAGTGTTTTTTTCTATTATTTTTAATATGCTCTTCAATTTTGCATACCAAAAATTTTTTTTAAAAAACATCGATTTTTTGAATCAAAAAAACCGACATTTTTTAAAATTTTTTTTTGGTATGCAGAATTGTAGAGCATATTAAAAATAGAAAATAAAAGCTATTTCTGAATTTTTATAATTTTTTTATAGGTGTTTTAGGTACATTTTAAAGAAATGTTTGATTTTAGCGTTTCATGACGTCATATTGAGACTGATTCATGCTCCGATTTTAATGATATACCCCCTATATTGAAGCTAAAGACATCTAGTTATGTAACAAAATATAAAATGTACAAATTACAGGGCATTTATGACAGTTTGATGACATGAACTGCAAAAATCAAACACTTACCCGTTTTTTTCTCCTAAAACACCTAAAAAATATGTTTAAAAATTCAGAAAGTGTTTTTTTCTACTATTTTTAATATGCTCTTCAATTTTGCATACCAACAAAATTTTTTAAAAAACATCGATTTTTTGAGTCAAAAAAAGTATAAGGGGTACCCCTTGTCATTTGTTTGACTCAAAAAACCGACATTTTTAAAAATTTCTTTTTGGTATGCAGAATTGTAGAGCATATTAAAAATAGAAAATAAAAGCTATTTCTGAATTTTTATAATTTTTTTATAGGTGTTTTAGGTACATTTTAAAGAAATGTTTGATTTTAGCGTTTCATGACGTCATATTGAGACTAATTCATGCTCCGATTTTAATGATATACCCCCTATATTGAAGCTAAAGACATCTAGTTATGTAACAAACTATAAAATGTACAAATTACAGGGCATTTATGGCAGTTTGATGACATGAACTGCAAAAATCAAACACTTACCCGTTTTTTTCTTCTAAAACACCTAAAAAATATGTTTAAAAATTCAGAAAGTGTTTTTTTCTACTATTTTTAATATGCTCTTTAATTGTGCATACCAAAAAATTTTTTTAAAAAACATCGATTTTTTGAGTCAAAAAAAGTATAAGGGGTACCCCTTGTCATTTTTTTGACTCAAAAAACCGACATTTTTTAAAAATTTTTTTTGGTATGCAGAATTGTAGAGCATATTAAAAATAGAAAATAAAAGCTATTTCTGAATTTTTATAATTTTTTTATAGGTGTTTTAGGTACATTTTAAAGAAATGTTTGATTTTAGCGTTTCATGACGTCATATTGAGACTAATTCATGCTCCGATTTTAATGATATACCCCCTATATTGAAGCTAAAGACATCTAGTTATGTAACAAACTATAAAATGTACAAATTACAGGGCATTTATGGCAGTTTGATGACATGAACTGCAAAAATCAAACACTTACCCGTTTTTTTCTTCTAAAACACCTAAAAAATATGTTTAAAAATTCAGAAAGTGTTTTTTTCTACTATTTTTAATATGCTCTTTAATTGTGCATACCAAAAAATTTTTTTAAAAAACATCGATTTTTTGAGTCAAAAAAAGTATAAGGGGTACCCCTTGTCATTTTTTTGACTCAAAAAACCGACATTTTTAAAAATTTCTTTTTGGTATGCAGAATTGTAGAGCATATTAAAAATAGAAAATAAAAGCTATTTCTGAATTTTTATAATTTTTTTATAGGTGTTTTAGGTACATTTTAAAGAAATGTTTGATTTTAGCGTTTCATGACGTCATATTGAGACTAATTCATGCTCCGATTTTAATGATATACCCCCTATATTGAAGCTAAAGACATCTAGTTATGTAACAAACTATAAAATGTACAAATTACAGGGCATTTATGGCAGTTTGATGACATGAACTGCAAAAATCAAACACTTACCCGTTTTTTTCTCCTAAAACACCTAAAAAATATGTTTAAAAATTCAGAAATTGTTTTTTTGTACTTTTTTTAATATGCTCTTCAATTGTGCATACCAAAAAAAATTTTTAGAAAACATCGATTTTTTGAATCAAAAAAAGTATAAGGGGTACCCCTTGTCATTTTTTTGACTCAAAAAACCGACATTTTTTAAAAATTTTTTTTGGTATGCAGAATTGTAGAGCATATTAAAAATAGAAAATAAAAGCTATTTCTGAATTTTTATAATTTTTTTATAGGTGTTTTAGGTACATTTTAAAGAAATGTTTGATTTTAGCGTTTCATGACGTCATATTGAGACTAATTCATGCTCCGATTTTAATGATATACCCCCTATATTGAAGCTAAAGACATCTAGTTATGTAACAAACTATAAAATGTACAAATTACAGGGCATTTATGGCAGTTTGATGACATGAACTGCAAAAATCAAACACTTACCCGTTTTTTTCTTCTAAAACACCTAAAAAATATGTTTAAAAATTCAGAAAGTGTTTTTTTCTACTATTTTTAATATGCTCTTTAATTGTGCATACCAAAAAATTTTTTTAAAAAACATCGATTTTTTGAGTCAAAAAAAGTATAAGGGGTACCCCTTGTCATTTTTTTGACTCAAAAAACCGACATTTTTAAAAATTTCTTTTTGGTATGCAGAATTGTAGAGCATATTAAAAATAGAAAATAAAAGCTATTTCTGAATTTTTATAATTTTTTTATAGGTGTTTTAGGTACATTTTAAAGAAATGTTTGATTTTAGCGTTTCATGACGTCATATTGAGACTAATTCATGCTCCGATTTTAATGATATACCCCCTATATTGAAGCTAAAGACATCTAGTTATGTAACAAACTATAAAATGTACAAATTACAGGGCATTTATGGCAGTTTGATGACATGAACTGCAAAAATCAAACACTTACCCGTTTTTTTCTTCTAAAACACCTAAAAAATATGTTTAAAAATTCAGAAAGTGTTTTTTTCTACTATTTTTAATATGCTCTTTAATTGTGCATACCAAAAAATTTTTTTAAAAAACATCGATTTTTTGAGTCAAAAAAAGTATAAGGGGTACCCCTTGTCATTTTTTTGACTCAAAAAACCGACATTTTTTAAAAAATTTTTTTGGTATGCAGAATTGTAGAGCATATTAAAAATAGAAAATAAAAGCTATTTCTGAATTTTTATAATTTTTTTATAGGTGTTTTAGGTACATTTTAAAGAAATGTTTGATTTTAGCGTTTCATGACGTCATATTGAGACTAATTCATGCTCCGATTTTAATGATATACCCCCTATATTGAAGCTAAAGACATCTAGTTATGTAACAAACTATAAAATGTACAAATTACAGGGCATTTATGGCAGTTTGATGACATGAACTGCAAAAATCAAACACTTACCCGTTTTTTTCTCCTAAAACACCTAAAAAATATGTTTAAAAATTCAGAAATTGTTTTTTTGTACTTTTTTTAATATGCTCTTCAATTGTGCATACCAAAAAAAATTTTTAGAAAACATCGATTTTTTGAATCAAAAAAAGTATAAGGGGTACCCCTTGTCATTTTTTTGACTCAAAAAACCGACATTTTTTAAAATTTTTTTTTGGTATGCAGAATTGTAGAGCATATTAAAAATAGAAAATAAAAGCTATTTCTGAATTTTTAAATTTTTTTATAGGTGTTTTAGGTACATTTTAAAGAAATGTTTGATTTTAGCGTTTCATGACGTCATATTGAGACTAATTCATGCTCCGATTTTAATGATATACCCCCTATATTGAAGCTAAAGACATCTAGTTATGTAACAAACTATAAAATGTACAAATTACAGGGCATTTATGGCAGTTTGATGACATGAACTGCAAAAATCAAACACTTACCCGTTTTTTTCTCCTAAAACACCTAAAAAATATGTTTAAAAATTCAGAAAGTGTTTTTTTCTACTATTTTTAATATGCTCTTTAATTGTGCATACCAAAAAATTTTTTTAAAAAACATCGATTTTTTGAGTCAAAAAAAGTATAAGGGGTACCCCTTGTCATTTTTTTAACTCAAAAAACCGACATTTTTTAAAAATTTTTTTTGGTATGCAATATTGTAGAGCATATTAAAAATAGAAAATAAAAGCTATTTCTGAATTTTTATAATTTTTTTATAGGTGTTTTAGGTACATTTTAAAGAAATGTTTGATTTTAGCGTTTCATGACGTCATATTGAGACTAATTCATGCTCCGATTTTAATGATATACCCCCTATATTGAAGCTAAAGACATCTAGTTATGTAACAAACTATAAAATGTACAAATTACAGGGCATTTATGGCAGTTTGATGACATGAACTGCAAAAATCAAACACTTACCCGTTTTTTTCTCCTAAAACACCTAAAAAATATGTTTAAAAATTCAGAAAGTGTTTTTTTGTACTTTATTTTAATATGCTCTTCAATTGTGCATACCAAAAAAAATTTTTAGAAAACATCGATTTTTTGTACCCCTTGTAGAGAATTGTAGAGCATATTAAAAATAGAAAATAAAAGCTATTTCTGAATTTTTATAATTTTTTTATAGGTGTTTTAGGTACATTTTTAAGAAATGTTTGATTTTAGCGTTTCATGACGTCATATTGAGACTGATTCATGCTCCGATTTTAATGATATACCCCCTATATTGAAGCTAAAGACATCTAGTTATGTAACAAACTATAAAATGTACAAATTACAGGGCATTTATGGCAGTTTGATGACATGAACTGCAAAAATCAAACACTTACCCGTTTTTTTCTTCTAAAACACCTAAAAAATATGTTTAAAAATTCAGAAAGTGTTTTTTTCTACTATTTTTAATATGCTCTTTAATTGTGCATACCAAAAAATTTTTTTAAAAAACATCGATTTTTTGAGTCAAAAAAAGTATAAGGGGTACCCCTTGTCATTTTTTTGACTCAAAAAACCGACATTTGTAAAAATTTCTTTTTGGTATGCAGAATTGTAGAGCATATTAAAAATAGAAAATAAAAGCTATTTCTGAATTTTTAAATTTTTTTATAGGTGTTTTAGGTACATTTTAAAGAAATGTTTGATTTTAGCGTTTCATGACGTCATATTGAGACTAATTCATGCTCCGATTTTAATGATATACCCCCTATATTGAAGCTAAAGACATCTAGTTATGTAACAAACTATAAAATGTACAAATTACAGGGCATTTATGGCAGTTTGATGACATGAACTGCAAAAATCAAACACTTACCCGTTTTTTTCTCCTAAAACACCTAAAAAATATGTTTAAAAATTCAGAAAGTGTTTTTTTGTACTTTTTTTAATATGCTCTTCAATTGTGCATACCAAAAAAAATTTTTAGAAAACATCGATTTTTTGAATCAAAAAAAGTATAAGGGGTACCCCTTGTCATTTTTTTGACTCAAAAAACCGACATTTTTTAAAATTTTTTTTTGGTATGCAGAATTGTAGAGCATATTAAAAATAGAAAATAAAAGCTATTTCTGAATTTTTAAATTTTTTTATAGGTGTTTTAGGTACATTTTAAAGAAATGTTTGATTTTAGCGTTTCATGACGTCATATTGAGACTAATTCATGCTCCGATTTTAATGATATACCCCCTATATTGAAGCTAAAGACATCTAGTTATGTAACAAACTATAAAATGTACAAATTACAGGGCATTTATGGCAGTTTGATGACATGAACTGCAAAAATCAAACACTTACCCGTTTTTTTCTTCTAAAACACCTAAAAAATATGTTTAAAAATTCAGAAAGTGTTTTTTTCTACTATTTTTAATATGCTCTTTAATTGTGCATACCAAAAAATTTTTTTAAAAAACATCGATTTTTTGAGTCAAAAAAAGTATAAGGGGTACCCCTTGTCATTTTTTTGACTCAAAAAACCGACATTTTTTAAAAATTTTTTTTGGTATGCAGAATTGTAGAGCATATTAAAAATAGAAAATAAAAGCTATTTCTGAATTTTTATAATTTTTTTATAGGTGTTTTAGGTACATTTTAAAGAAATGTTTGATTTTAGCGTTTCATGACGTCATATTGAGACTAATTCATGCTCCGATTTTAATGATATACCCCCTATATTGAAGCTAAAGACATCTAGTTATGTAACAAACTATAAAATGTACAAATTACAGGGCATTTATGGCAGTTTGATGACATGAACTGCAAAAATCAAACACTTACCCGTTTTTTTCTCCTAAAACACCTAAAAAATATGTTTAAAAATTCAGAAATTGTTTTTTTGTACTTTTTTTAATATGCTCTTCAATTGTGCATACCAAAAAAAATTTTTAGAAAACATCGATTTTTTGAATCAAAAAAAGTATAAGGGGTACCCCTTGTCATTTTTTTGACTCAAAAAACCGACATTTTTTAAAATTTTTTTTTGGTATGCAGAATTGTAGAGCATATTAAAAATAGAAAATAAAAGCTATTTCTGAATTTTTAAATTTTTTTATAGGTGTTTTAGGTACATTTTAAAGAAATGTTTGATTTTAGCGTTTCATGACGTCATATTGAGACTAATTCATGCTCCGATTTTAATGATATACCCCCTATATTGAAGCTAAAGACATCTAGTTATGTAACAAACTATAAAATGTACAAATTACAGGGCATTTATGGCAGTTTGATGACATGAACTGCAAAAATCAAACACTTACCCGTTTTTTTCTCCTAAAACACCTAAAAAATATGTTTAAAAATTCAGAAAGTGTTTTTTTCTACTATTTTTAATATGCTCTTTAATTGTGCATACCAAAAAATTTTTTTAAAAAACATCGATTTTTTGAGTCAAAAAAAGTATAAGGGGTACCCCTTGTCATTTTTTTAACTCAAAAAACCGACATTTTTTAAAAATTTTTTTTGGTATGCAATATTGTAGAGCATATTAAAAATAGAAAATAAAAGCTATTTCTGAATTTTTATAATTTTTTTATAGGTGTTTTAGGTACATTTTAAAGAAATGTTTGATTTTAGCGTTTCATGACGTCATATTGAGACTAATTCATGCTCCGATTTTAATGATATACCCCCTATATTGAAGCTAAAGACATCTAGTTATGTAACAAACTATAAAATGTACAAATTACAGGGCATTTATGGCAGTTTGATGACATGAACTGCAAAAATCAAACACTTACCCGTTTTTTTCTCCTAAAACACCTAAAAAATATGTTTAAAAATTCAGAAAGTGTTTTTTTGTACTTTATTTTAATATGCTCTTCAATTGTGCATACCAAAAAAAATTTTTAGAAAACATCGATTTTTTGTACCCCTTGTAGAGAATTGTAGAGCATATTAAAAATAGAAAATAAAAGCTATTTCTGAATTTTTATAATTTTTTTATAGGTGTTTTAGGTACATTTTTAAGAAATGTTTGATTTTAGCGTTTCATGACGTCATATTGAGACTGATTCATGCTCCGATTTTAATGATATACCCCCTATATTGAAGCTAAAGACATCTAGTTATGTAACAAACTATAAAATGTACAAATTACAGGGCATTTATGGCAGTTTGATGACATGAACTGCAAAAATCAAACACTTACCCGTTTTTTTCTCCTAAAGCACCTAAAAAATATGTTTAAAAATTCAGAAAGTGTTTTTTTCTACTATTTTTAATATGCTCGTCATTTTGCATACCAAAAAATTTTTTTAAAAAACATCGATTTTTTGAATCAAAAAAAGTATAAGGGGTACCCCTTGTCATTTTTTTGACTCAAAAAACCGACATTTTTTAAAATTTTTTTTTGGTATGCAGAATTGTAGAGCATATTAAAAATAGAAAATAAAAGCTATTTCTGAATTTTTAAATTTTTTTATAGGTGTTTTAGGTACATTTTAAAGAAATGTTTGATTTTAGCGTTTCATGACGTCATATTGAGACTAATTCATGCTCCGATTTTAATGATATACCCCCTATATTGAAGCTAAAGACATCTAGTTATGTAACAAACTATAAAATGTACAAATTACAGGGCATTTATGGCAGTTTGATGACATGAACTGCAAAAATCAAACACTTACCCGTTTTTTTCTCCTAAAACACCTAAAAAATATGTTTAAAAATTCAGAAAGTGTTTTTTTCTACTATTTTTAATATGCTCTTTAATTGTGCATACCAAACAATTTTTTTAAAAAACATCGATTTTTTGAGTCAAAAAAAGTATAAGGGGTACCCCTTGTCATTTTTTTAACTCAAAAAACCGACATTTTTTAAAAATTTTTTTTGGTATGCAGAATTGTAGAGCATATTAAAAATAGAAAATAAAAGCTATTTCTGAATTTTTATAATTTTTTTATAGGTGTTTTAGGTACATTTTAAAGAAATGTTTGATTTTAGATTTTCATGACGTCATATTGAGACTAATTCATGCTCCGATTTTAATGATATACCCCCTATATTGAAGCTAAAGACATCTAGTTATGTAACAAACTATAAAATGTACAAATTACAGGGCATTTATGGCAGTTTGATGACATGAACTGCAAAAATCAAACACTTACCCGTTTTTTTCTCCTAAAACACCTAAAAAATATGTTTAAAAATTCAGAAATTGTTTTTTTGTACTTTTTTTAATATGCTCTTCAATTGTGCATACCAAAAAAAATTTTTAGAAAACATCGATTTTTTGAATCAAAAAAAGTATAAGGGGTACCCCTTGTCATTTTTTTGACTCAAAAAACCGACATTTTTTAAAAATTTTTTTTGGTATGCAGAATTGTAGAGCATATTAAAAATAGAAAATAAAAGCTATTTCTGAATTTTTATAATTTTTTTATAGGTGTTTTAGGTACATATTAAAGAAATGTTTGATTTTAGCGTTTCATGACGTCATATTGAGACTAATTCATGCTCCGATTTTAATGATATACCCCCTATATTGAAGCTAAAGACATCTAGTTATGTAACAAACTATAAAATGTACAAATTACAGGGCATTTATGGCAGTTTGATGACATGAACTGCAAAAATCAAACACTTACCCGTTTTTTTCTTCTAAAACACCTAAAAAATATGTTTAAAAATTCAGAAAGTGTTTTTTTCTACTATTTTTAATATGCTCTTTAATTGTGCATACCAAAAAATTTTTTTAAAAAACATCGATTTTTTGAGTCAAAAAAAGTATAAGGGGTACCCCTTGTCATTTTTTTGACTCAAAAAACCGACATTTTTTAAAATTTTTTTTTGGTATGCAGAATTGTAGAGCATATTAAAAATAGAAAATAAAAGCTATTTCTGAATTTTTATAATTTTTTTATAGGTGTTTTAGGTACATTTTAAAGAAATGTTTGATTTTAGCGTTTCATGACGTCATATTGAGACTAATTCATGCTCCGATTTTAATGATATACCCCCTATATTGAAGCTAAAGACATCTAGTTATGTAACAAACTATAAAATGTACAAATTACAGGGCATTTATGGCAGTTTGATGACATGAACTGCAAAAATCAAACACTTACCCGTTTTTTTCTTCTAAAACACCTAAAAAATATGTTTAAAAATTCAGAAAGTGTTTTTTTCTACTATTTTTAATATGCTCTTTAATTGTGCATACCAAAAAATTTTTTTAAAAAACATCGATTTTTTGAGTCAAAAAAAGTATAAGGGGTACCCCTTGTCATTTTTTTGACTCAAAAAACCGACATTTGTAAAAATTTCTTTTTGGTATGCAGAATTGTAGAGCATATTAAAAATAGAAAATAAAAGCTATTTCTGAATTTTTATAATTTTTTTATAGGTGTTTTAGGTACATTTTAAAGAAATGTTTGATTTTAGCGTTTCATGACGTCATATTGAGACTAATTCATGCTCCGATTTTAATGATATACCCCCTATATTGAAGCTAAAGACATCTAGTTATGTAACAAACTATAAAATGTACAAATTACAGGGCATTTATGGCAGTTTGATGACATGAACTGCAAAAATCAAACACTTACCCGTTTTTTTCTTCTAAAACACCTAAAAAATATGTTTAAAAATTCAGAAAGTGTTTTTTTCTACTATTTTTAATATGCTCTTTAATTGTGCATACCAAAAAATTTTTTTAAAAAACATCGATTTTTTGAGTCAAAAAAAGTATAAGGGGTACCCCTTGTCATTTTTTTGACTCAAAAAACCGACATTTTTTAAAAATTTTTTTTGGTATGCAGAATTGAAGAGCATATTAAAAATAGAAAATAAAAGCTATTTCTGAATTTTTACAATTTTTTTATAGGTGTTTTAGGTACATTTTAAAGAAATGTTTGATTTTAGCGTTTCATGACGTCATATTGAGACTAATTCATGCTCCGATTTTAATGATATACCCCCTATATTGAAGCTAAAGACATCTAGTTATGTAACAAACTATAAAATGTACAAATTACAGGGCATTTATGGCAGTTTGATGACATGAACTGCAAAAATCAAACACTTACCCGTTTTTTTCTCCTAAAACACCTAAAAAATATGTTTAAAAATTCAGAAATTGTTTTTTTGTACTTTTTTTAATATGCTCTTCAATTGTGCATACCAAAAAAAATTTTTAGAAAACATCGATTTTTTGAATCAAAAAAAGTATAAGGGGTACCCCTTGTCATTTTTTTGACTCAAAAAACCGACATTTTTTAAAATTTTTTTTTGGTATGCAGAATTGTAGAGCATATTAAAAATAGAAAATAAAAGCTATTTCTGAATTTTTATAATTTTTTTATAGGTGTTTTAGGTACATTTTAAAGAAATGTTTGATTTTAGCGTTTCATGACGTCATATTGAGACTAATTCATGCTCCGATTTTAATGATATACCCCCTATATTGAAGCTAAAGACATCTAGTTATGTAACAAACTATAAAATGTACAAATTACAGGGCATTTATGGCAGTTTGATGACATGAACTGCAAAAATCAAACACTTACCCGTTTTTTTCTTCTAAAACACCTAAAAAATATGTTTAAAAATTCAGAAAGTGTTTTTTTCTACTATTTTTAATATGCTCTTTAATTGTGCATACCAAAAAATTTTTTTAAAAAACATCGATTTTTTGAGTCAAAAAAAGTATAAGGGGTACCCCTTGTCATTTTTTTGACTCAAAAAACCGACATTTTTTAAAAATTTTTTTTGGTATGCAGAATTGTAGAGCATATTAAAAATAGAAAATAAAAGCTATTTCTGAATTTTTATAATTTTTTTATAGGTGTTTTAGGTACATTTTAAAGAAATGTTTGATTTTAGCGTTTCATGACGTCATATTGAGACTAATTCATGCTCCGATTTTAATGATATACCCCCTATATTGAAGCTAAAGACATCTAGTTATGTAACAAACTATAAAATGTACAAATTACAGGGCATTTATGGCAGTTTGATGACATGAACTGCAAAAATCAAACACTTACCCGTTTTTTTCTCCTAAAACACCTAAAAAATATGTTTAAAAATTCAGAAAGTGTTTTTTTCTACTATTTTTAATATGCTCTTTAATTGTGCATACCAAAAAATTTTTTTAAAAAACATCGATTTTTTGAGTCAAAAAAAGTATAAGGGGTACCCCTTGTCATTTTTTTAACTCAAAAAACCGACATTTTTTAAAAATTTTTTTTGGTATGCAATATTGTAGAGCATATTAAAAATAGAAAATAAAAGCTATTTCTGAATTTTTATAATTTTTTTATAGGTGTTTTAGGTACATTTTAAAGAAATGTTTGATTTTAGCGTTTCATGACGTCATATTGAGACTAATTCATGCTCCGATTTTAATGATATACCCCCTATATTGAAGCTAAAGACATCTAGTTATGTAACAAACTATAAAATGTACAAATTACAGGGCATTTATGGCAGTTTGATGACATGAACTGCAAAAATCAAACACTTACCCGTTTTTTTCTCCTAAAACACCTAAAAAATATGTTTAAAAATTCAGAAAGTGTTTTTTTGTACTTTATTTTAATATGCTCTTCAATTGTGCATACCAAAAAAAATTTTTAGAAAACATCGATTTTTTGTACCCCTTGTAGAGAATTGTAGAGCATATTAAAAATAGAAAATAAAAGCTATTTCTGAATTTTTATAATTTTTTTATAGGTGTTTTAGGTACATTTTTAAGAAATGTTTGATTTTAGCGTTTCATGACGTCATATTGAGACTGATTCATGCTCCGATTTTAATGATATACCCCCTATATTGAAGCTAAAGACATCTAGTTATGTAACAAACTATAAAATGTACAAATTACAGGGCATTTATGGCAGTTTGATGACATGAACTGCAAAAATCAAACACTTACCCGTTTTTTTCTCCTAAAACACCTAAAAAATATGTTTAAAAATTCAGAAAGTGTTTTTTTCTACTTTTTTTAATATGCTCTTCAATTGTGCATACCAAAAAAAATTTTTAGAAAACATCGATTTTTTGAGTCAAAAAAAGTATAAGGGGTACCCCTTGTCATTTTTTTGACTCAAAAAACCGACATTTTTTAAAATTTTTTTTTGGTATGCAGAATTGTAGAGCATATTAAAAATAGAAAATAAAAGCTATTTCTGAATTTTTAAATTTTTTTATAGGTGTTTTAGGTACATTTTAAAGAAATGTTTGATTTTAGCGTTTCATGACGTCATATTGAGACTAATTCATGCTCCGATTTTAATGATATACCCCCTATATTGAAGCTAAAGACATCTAGTTATGTAACAAACTATAAAATGTACAAATTACAGGGCATTTATGGCAGTTTGATGACATGAACTGCAAAAATCAAACACTTACCCGTTTTTTTCTCCTAAAACACCTAAAAAATATGTTTAAAAATTCAGAAAGTGTTTTTTTCTACTATTTTTAATATGCTCTTTAATTGTGCATACCAAAAATTTTTTTTAAAAAACATCGATTTTTTGAGTCAAAAAAAGTATAAGGGGTACCCCTTGTCATTTTTTTAACTCAAAAAACCGACATTTTTTAAAAATTTTTTTTGGTATGCAGAATTGTAGAGCATATTAAAAATAGAAAATAAAAGCTATTTCTGAATTTTTATAATTTTTTTATAGGTGTTTTAGGTACATTTTAAAGAAATGTTTGATTTTAGCGTTTCATGACGTCATATTGAGACTAATTCATGCTCCGATTTTAATGATATACCCCCTATATTGAAGCTAAAGACATCTAGTTATGTAACAAACTATAAAATGTACAAATTACAGGGCATTTATGGCAGTTTGATGACATGAACTGCAAAAATCAAACACTTACCCGTTTTTTTCTCCTAAAACACCTAAAAAATATGTTTAAAAATTCAGAAAGTGTTTTTTTGTACTTTTTTTAATATGCTCTTCAATTGTGCGTACCAAAAAAATTTTTTAGAAAACATCGATTTTTTGTACCCCTTGTAGAGAATTGTAGAGCATATTAAAAATAGAAAATAAAAGCTATTTCTGAATTTTTAAATTTTTTTATAGGTGTTTTAGGTACATTTTAAAGAAATGTTTGATTTTAGCGTTTCATGACGTCATATTGAGACTAATTCATGCTCCGATTTTAATGATATACCCCCTATATTGAAGCTAAAGACATCTAGTTATGTAACAAACTATAAAATGTACAAATTACAGGGCATTTATGGCAGTTTGATGACATGAACTGCAAAAATCAAACACTTACCCGTTTTTTTCTCCTAAAACACCTAAAAAATATGTTTAAAAATTCAGAAAGTGTTTTTTTGTACTTTTTTTAATATGCTCTTCAATTGTGCATACCAAAAAAAATTTTTAGAAAACATCGATTTTTTGAGTCAAAAAAAGTATAAGGGGTACCCCTTGTCATTTTTTTGACTCAAAAAACCGACATTTTTTTAAAATTTTTTTTGGTATGCAGAATTGTAGAGCATATTAAAAATAGAAAATAAAAGCTATTTCTGAGTTTTTATAATTTTTTTATAGGTGTTTTAGGTACATTTTAAAGAAATGTTTGATTTTAGCGTTTCATGACGTCATATTGAGACTGATTCATGCTCCGATTTTAATGATATACCCCCTATATTGAAGCTAAAGACATCTAGTTATGTAACAAAATATAAAATGTACAAAATACAGGGCATTTATGGCAGTTTGATGACATGAACTGCAAAAATCAAACACTTACCCGTTTTTTTCTCCTAAAACACCTAAAAAATATGTTTAAAAATTCAGAAAGTGTTTTTTTCTACTATTTTTAATATGCTCTTCAATTTTGCATACCAAAAATTTTTTTTAAAAAACATCGATTTTTTGAATCAAAAAAAGTATAAGGGGTACCCCTTGTCATTTTTTTGACTCAAAAAACCGACATTTTTTAAAATTTTTTTTTGGTATGCAGAATTGTAGAGCATATTAAAAATAGAAAATAAAAGCTATTTCTGAATTTTTATAATTTTTTTATAGGTGTTTTAGGTACATTTTAAAGAAATGTTTGATTTTAGCGTTTCATGACGTCATATTGAGACTGATTCATGCTCCGATTTTAATGATATACCCCCTATATTGAAGCTAAAGACATCTAGTTATGTAACAAACTATAAAATGTACAAATTACAGGGCATTTATGGCAGTTTGATGACATGAACTGCAAAAATCAAACACTTACCCGTTTTTTTCTCCTAAAACACCTAAAAAATATGTTTATAAATTCAGAAAGTGTTTTTTTCTACTTTTTTTAATATGCTCTTCAATTGTGCATACCAAAAAAATTTTTTAAAAAACATCGATTTTTTGAGTCAAAAAAAGTATAAGGGGTACCCCTTGTCATTTTTTTGACTCAAAAAACCGACATTTTTTAAAATTTTTTTTTGGTATGCAGAATTGTAGAGCATATTAAAAATAGAAAATAAAAGCTATTTCTGAATTTTTATAATTTTTTTATAGGTGTTTTAGGTACATTTTAAAGAAATGTTGGATTTTAGCGTTTCATGACGTCATATTGCGACTAATTCATGCTCCGATTTTAATGATATACCCCCTATATTGAAGCTAAAGACATCTAGTTATGTAACAAACTATAAAATGTACAAATTACAGGGCATTTATGGCAGTTTGATGACATGAACTGCAAAAATCAAACACTTACCCGTTTTTTTCTCCTAAAACACCTAAAAAATATGTTTAAAAATTCAGAAAGTGTTTTTTTCTACTTTTTTTAATATGCTCTTCAATTGTGCATACCAAAAAAAATTTTTAGAAAACATCGATTTTTTGAGTCAAAAAAAGTATAAGGGGTACCCCTTGTCATTTTTTTGACTCAAAAAACCGACATTTTTTAAAATTTTTTTTTGGTATGCAGTATTGTAGAGCATATTAAAAATAGAAAATAAATGCTATTTCTGAATTTTTATAATTTTTTTATAGGTGTTTTAGGTACATTTTAAAGAAATGTTTGATTTTAGCGTTTCATGACGTCATATTGAGACTGATTCATGCTCCGATTTTAATGATATACGCCCTATATTGAAGCTAAAGACATCTAGTTATGTAACAAACTATTAAATGTACAAATTACAGGGCATTTGTGGCAGTTTGATGACATGAACTGCAAAAATCAAACACTTACCCGTTTTTTTCTCCTAAAACACCTAAAAAATATGTTTAAAAATTCAGAAAGTGTTTTTTTCTACTTTTTTTAATATGCTCTTCAATTGTGCATACCAACAAAAATTTTTAGAAAACATCGATTTTTTGAGTCAAAAAAAGTATAAGGGGTACCCCTTGTCATTTTTTTGACTCAAAAAACCGACATTTTTTAAAAATTTTTTTTGGTATGCAGAATTGTAGAGCATATTAAAAATAGAAAATAAAAGCTATTTCTGAATTTTTATAATTTTTTTATAGGTGTTTTAGGTACATTTTGAAGAAATGTTTGATTTTAGCGTTTCATGACGTCATATTGAGACTGATTCATGCTCCGATTTTAATGATATACCCCCTATATTGAAGCTAAAGACATCTAGTTATGTAACAAACTATAAAATGTACAAATTACAGGGCATTTATGGCAGTTTGATGACATGAACTGCAAAAATCAAACACTTACCCGTTTTTTTCTCCTAAAACACCTAAAAAATATGTTTAAAAATTCAGAAATTGTTTTTTTGTACTTTTTTTAATATGCTCTTCAATTGTGCATACCAAAAAAAATTTTTAGAAAACATCGATTTTTTGAATCAAAAAAAGTATAAGGGGTACCCCTTGTCATTTTTTTGACTCAAAAAACCGACATTTTTTAAAATTTTGTTTTGGTATGCAGAATTGTAGAGCATATTAAAAATAGAAAATAAAAGCTATTTCTGAATTTTTAAATTTTTTTATAGGTGTTTTAGGTATATTTTAAAGAAATGTTTGATTTTAGCGTTTCATGACGTCATATTGAGACTAATTCATGCTCCGATTTTAATGATATACCCCCTATATTGAAGCTAAAGACATCTAGTTATGTAACAAACTATAAAATGTACAAATTACAGGGCATTTATGGCAGTTTGATGACATGAACTGCAAAAATCAAACACTTACCCGTTTTTTTCTCCTAAAACACCTAAAAAATATGTTTAAAAATTCAGAAAGTGTTTTTTTCTACTATTTTTAATATGCTCTTTAATTGTGCATACCAAAAATTTTTTTTAAAAAACATCGATTTTTTGAGTCAAAAAAAGTATAAGGGGTACCCCTTGTCATTTTTTTAACTCAAAAAACCGACATTTTTTAAAAATTTTTTTTGGTATGCAGAATTGTAGAGCATATTAAAAATAGAAAATAAAAGCTATTTCTGAATTTTTATAATTTTTTTATAGGTGTTTTAGGTACATTTTAAAGAAATGTTTGATTTTAGCGTTTCATGACGTCATATTGAGACTAATTCATGCTCCGATTTTAATGATATACCCCCTATATTGAAGCTAAAGACATCTAGTTATGTAACAAACTATAAAATGTACAAATTACAGGGCATTTATGGCAGTTTGATGACATGAACTGCAAAAATCAAACACTTACCCGTTTTTTTCTCCTAAAACACCTAAAAAATATGTTTAAAAATTCAGAAAGTGTTTTTTTGTACTTTTTTTAATATGCTCTTCAATTGTGCATACCAAAAAAATTTTTTAGAAAACATCGATTTTTTGTACCCCTTGTAGAGAATTGTAGAGCATATTAAAAATAGAAAATAAAAGCTATTTCTGAATTTTTATAATTTTTTTATAGGTGTTTTAGGTACATTTTTAAGAAATGTTTGATTTTAGCGTTTCATGACGTCATATTGAGACTGATTCATGCTCCGATTTTAATGATATACCCCCTATATTGAAGCTAAAGACATCTAGTTATGTAACAAACTATAAAATGTACAAATTACAGGGCATTTATGGCAGTTTGATGACATGAACTGCAAAAATCAAACACTTACCCGTTTTTTTCTCCTAAAACACCTAAAAAATATGTTTATAAATTCAGAAAGTGTTTTTTTCTACTTTTTTTAATATGCTCTTCAATTGTGCATACCAAAAAAAATTTTTAGAAAACATCGATTTTTTGAGTCAAAAAAAGTATAAGGGGTACCCCTTGTCATTTTTTTGACTCAAAAAACCGACATTTTTTAAAATTTTTTTTTGGTATGCAGAATTGTAGAGCATATTAAAAATAGAAAATAAAAGCTATTTCTGAATTTTTATAATTTTTTTATAGGTGTTTTAGGTACATTTTAAAGAAATGTTTGATTTTAGCGTTTCATGACGTCATATTGAGACTAATTCATGCTCCGATTTTAATGATATACCCCCTATATTGAAGCTAAAGACATCTAGTTATGTAACAAACTATAAAATGTACAAATTACAGGGCATTTATGGCAGTTTGATGACATGAACTGCAAAAATCAAACACTTACCCGTTTTTTTCTCCTAAAGCACCTAAAAAATATGTTTAAAAATTCAGAAAGTGTTTTTTTCTACTATTTTTAATATGCTCTTCAATTTTGCATACCAAAAAAATTTTTTAAAAAACATCGATTTTTTGAATCAAAAAAAGTATAAGTATTTTTTTGACTCAAAAAACCGACATTTTTTTTAATTTTTTTTGGTATGCAGAATTGTAGAGCATATTGAAAATAGAAAATAAAAGCTATTTCTGAATTTTTATAATTTGTTTATAGGTGTTTTAGGTACATTTTAAAGAAATGTTTGATTTTAGCGTTTCATGACGTCATATTGAGACTGATTCATGCTCCGATTTTAATGATATACCCCCTATATTGAAGCTAAAGACATCTAGTTATGTAACAAACTATAAAATGTACAAATTACAGGGCATTTATGGCAGTTTGATGACATGAACTGCAAAAATCAAACACTTACCCGTTTTTTTCTCCTAAAACACCTAAAAAATATGTTTAAAAATTCAGAAAGTGTTTTTTTCTACTATTTTTAATATGCTCTTCAATTGTGCATACCAAAAAAATTTTTTTAAAAAACATCGATTTTTTGAGTCAAAAAAAGTATAAGAAATGTTTGATTTTAGCGTTTCATGACGTCATATTGAGACTAATTCATGCTCCGATTTTAATGATATACCCCCTATATTGAAGCTAAAGACATCTAGTTATGTAACAATCTATAAAATGTACAAATTACAGGGCATTTATGGCAGTTTGATGACATGAACTGCAAAAATCAAACACTTACCCGTTTTTTTCTCCTAAAACACCTAAAAGATATGTTTAAAAATTCAGAAAGTGTTTTTTTCTACTATTTTTAATATGCTCTTCAACTGTGCATACCAAAAAAATTTTTTAAAAAACATCGATTTTTTGAGTCAAAAAAAGTATAAGGGGTACCCCTTGTCATTTTTTTGACTCAAAAAACCGACATTTTTTAAAATTTTTTTTTGGTATGCAGAATTGTAGAGCATATTAAAAATAGAAAATAAAAGCTATTTCTGAATTTTTAAATTTTTTTATAGGTGTTTTAGGTACATTTTAAAGAAATGTTTGATTTTAGCGTTTCATGACGTCATATTGAGACTAATTCATGCTCCGATTTTAATGATATACCCCCTATATTGAAGCTAAAGACATCTAGTTATGTAACAAACTATAAAATGTACAAATTACAGGGCATTTATGGCAGTTTGATGACATGAACTGCAAAAATCAAACACTTACCCGTTTTTTTCTCCTAAAACACCTAAAAAATATGTTTAAAAATTCAGAAAGTGTTTTTTTGTACTTTTTTTAATATGCTCTTCAATTGTGCATACCAAAAAAAATTTTTAGAAAACATCGATTTTTTGAGTCAAAAAAAGTATAAGGGGTACCCCTTGTCATTTTTTTGACTCAAAAAACCGACATTTTTTTAAAATTTTTTTTGGTATGCAGAATTGTAGAGCATATTAAAAATAGAAAATAAAAGCTATTTCTGAATTTTTATAATTTTTTTATAGGTGTTTTAGGTACATTTTAAAGAAATGTTTGATTTTAGCGTTTCATGACGTCATATTGAGACTGATTCATGCTCCGATTTTAATGATATACCCCCTATATTGAAGCTAAAGACATCTAGTTATGTAACAAAATATAAAATGTACAAAATACAGGGCATTTATGGCAGTTTGATGACATGAACTGCAAAAATCAAACACTTACCCGTTTTTTTCTCCTAAAACACCTAAAAAATATGTTTAAAAATTCAGAAAGTGTTTTTTTCTACTATTTTTAATATGCTCTTCAATTTTGCATACCAAAAAATTTTTTTAAAAAACATCGATTTTTTGAATCAAAAAAAGTATAAGGGGTACCCCTTGTCATTTTTTTGACTCAAAAAACCGACATTTTTTAAAAATTTTTTTTGGTATGCAGAATTGTAGAGCATATTAAAAATAGAAAATAAAAGCTATTTCTGAATTTTTATAATTTTTTTATAGGTGTTTTAGGTACATTTTAAAGAAATGTTTGATTTTAGCGTTTCATGACGTCATATTGAGACTGATTCATGCTCCGATTTTAATGATATACCCCCTATATTGAAGCTAAAGACATCTAGTTATGTAACAAACTATAAAATGTACAAATTACAGGGCATTTATGGCAGTTTGATGACATGAACTGCAAAAATCAAACACTTACCCGTTTTTTTCTCCTAAAACACCTAAAAAATATGTTTATAAATTCAGAAAGTGTTTTTTTCTACTTTTTTTAATATGCTCTTCAATTGTGCATACCAAAAAAATTTTTTAAAAAACATCGATTTTTTGAGTCAAAAAAAGTATAAGGGGTACCCCTTGTCATTTTTTTGACTCAAAAAACCGACATTTTTTAAAAATTTTTTTTGGTATGCAGAATTGTAGAGCATATTAAAAATAGAAAATAAAAGCTATTTCTGAATTTTTATAATTTTTTTATAGGTGTTTTAGG
>OX463758.1:30790239-30812306 GCA_949824845.1 Rhingia rostrata
GAGGATTACTTTTGCGCCACCTTGTATTATTAAGCATCCTAAGTAAGCAAAAAAAAAACATATTTTTAGTTCACCCCGAATCGACCTAACACCCCATGATAGTTAAATCAAACTCCCACACAATTTCAAATGTTTCGACTTTAAGCGCCTATATAGGTGTTAAAACTCAAGTTTTCTCCCAAATCCTTAGATTTTCTGACTAATTTACTGTTAGACACATGAATCAGCTAATCGAAGTCAGCACTTTCGGAAAATCGACTTTTTTCCGCCATTGCCCACTGTGGGGGAGGCGTTTAAATAGGTTTTTTCCGCTCCTTTAACCAACGCCGTCCATTATTTTAGTAATAAACATCAGAACGTCTTTTTCTTTTGTTCGCCGTGTCGCGCGCCGTAGATATAGCAGAAGTTGACGAAAAACTGATCGCTATCACTTGAGACGGTAAGCCTGTCAGACAGAAAAAAAACAAGAATCTGTTGCACCCGTTCACGGTACATCACGAAGATACTTCGAGGGTATAAAACAACGTCCACGGTGAGAAAAAAGGTTCGTGTCCCAACATCAAGGACGTCCGGAGGTAATTTATGATCCCCAACCTTCTTGTAGGTGAAAGATACCTCCGTACGTAAGCATTGCAAGCGGAGTACAACTATAATTGAGGCTTCAATAAGCTTACCATGTGTATTTGTCAACCATAATTCAGTAAGATGTGTTAAGGTTTTAATGTTTTATTGTCATTTTGTCTGAGAATTTAATTCTTTCACAGTTGAACGGTGACACTGAAGGAGACCGGTATATCTCAACATCAACTTGAGAGTAGAATTTTATTTTTTTAATTAATCCATGTGCGAGTTTTTAGAGTTTCATAAAACTAGTTCAGTT
This sequence comes from Rhingia rostrata, assembly GCA_949824845.1. Lineage (NCBI taxonomy): Eukaryota > Metazoa > Arthropoda > Insecta > Diptera > Syrphidae > Rhingia > Rhingia rostrata. The sequence goes on from OX463758.1 coordinate 30,791,120, forward strand.
TATGTGGTCTTATAAATTGGTTTGTTACTTGCGGCATTACTCAAGTTGATGAAGTGGGTTTTGAAGGGTTTATATATATATATTTTCAGAAAACTCATTTTTATAGATACTTTTCTGCCTGGGCCTTTGTTGTGTATTTATGAAGTGATCGTAAGTGATCGCAATGCGCCTGGGGCTGGTGGTATATTACTTTCCGGTCAATTGTGTTCACTTCCCGGTGACATTGAACAGTGAAATTTGGGAATGTGGTCGGAAGGCCAGTGAATTAGAGCATGGAAACTTGTAAATCAGGATTCTACGTTAGCATGAATATTTTATCAAGTAAATTTAATTGTGAGTCTAGTAAACCACTCAAGCTTAATTTGCAGACACCATATATCTGTAAATTCGATGGCGAGAGGTTTGTTGACTTGTTCATTTTTTTTTGTATAAATTAAGTTCTTTGAAGTGACATTCGAGTATTACATGAGAAAGTCCATCCGTTGAGTCCAATTTTCGATCACTCGTTCGAGCATTTCGACTGGTAACTGGCGAATGACACGCGTGATGTTTTCCTCCAAGGCCTGAATCGAAGCGGGTTTGTCGGCATAAGCTTTTGACTTTAGATATCCCCACAGGAAAAAGTCTAACGGTGTGATATCACACGATCTTGGTGGCCAATCGACCGGCCCAAAACGTGAAATTATGTGCTCACCGAAATGTTCTCTCAATAAGTCCATTGATTGATGCGATGTGTGGGAAGTGGCGCCGTCTTGCTGAAACCAAATGTCGCCGAGATCACGAGCTTCAATTTCTTCAGGCATCAAATAGTCGGTTATCATGGCACGATAACGGTCGCCATTGACGGTTTCGTTCGCACCGGCATAATTTTTAAAGAAATATGGACCGATGATTCCACCGGCCCACAAACCACACCAAACCGTTGTTTTTTCTGGATGAAGTGGCAGTTCTTCAATCTCTTCAGGTTGCTCTTCGTCCCAAATGCCGCAATTTTGTTTGTTTACATACCCATTGAGCCAGAAATGGGCCTCATCGCTAAACAAAATTTGCCTCGAAAACGTCGGATCTTCTTGGAACTTTTCAAGAGCCCATAGAGCGAAGCGATGTCGCTTGGGAAGGTCGAGCGGCTTCAGTTGTTGCACAAGTTGTATTTTGTACGCTTTCAATTTAAGATCTTGACGTAAAATGCGCCAAGTCGTTCCATACGTCAGTCCGAGTTGCTGCGAACGGCGCCGAATCGACTCTCTACGGTCTTCGTGTACACTCTCAGCTACGGCCGCTATATTTTCTTCACAACGTGCTGGACGTGGTCTATTCGGTCGAATATTATCCAATAATGAATGCTGGGTCTCAAAATGGGTGATGGTGTTGCGAATAGTACGCTCAGTAGGCCGATTATGTTGACCATAAGTTGAGCGAAGTGCACGAAACACATTCCTCACAGAACGTGAATTTTCATAATAAAGTTGAACAATTTGTAAACGTTGTTCACGCGTAAGTCTTTCCATTATGAAATGCCAAACAATACTAAACAAAAATAACATGACAGCATGACACGACTCACACGTGATCTGTCAAAAAAGGCTATTGAAAAAAGTATCTCTACTTGGATCACCCGTTATTTCTTGTTTTGAAACTTTTCATAATATGTAAAATAAAAAAAAAATGTTTAGACGTTGTTTTTATATTATAGTCCCAGCGATCTCAAAAGAGATCAGCTCATGAAACATAGACCCCTTAGCAAAAAATTATAATTTTTACAAAAAACAGTAATTTACTTATTTCTAAGCCAGGGTTATAAATATGGAAGGTTTGTATTAAAAAAAAAATAATTCAGGACTTATGGGTTAAAGAGAGTATAGGCGCACGTTTGGCGGCAATCCTCCGAGCAAATGGACCATAATGAGACTTGGTAACAATTTTGCCGAGCCTGGGACAGTCGAATGAAGACCTTACCATCGAAACCCTTCAGTTCGGATGGACCAAACAATCGCTGCTGTAGCTGCTACCGTACAAAACAATCCAAGCATTTCGAATGGAAGCTTATCAGCTCAAACGGGTACAAGTAGACAGTCATTGCAGTCAATTATTATACCACAATGATTTGGACTTATTGGAATTGGACTTATTGGACTTGGAATTTTGCCAGAAGATGCTTTAGATGATGGAAGAGGACGGAAACATGTTGAACTGTCTTCTTACGTCTAACGAGGCCCATTCCGATTTAAACGGGAAGATAAACAAACAAAATTGTCAAATTCGGAGTGCTTCCAACCAACAGAAGGAATTGCATCCACTTCGTGTCACAGTGTGGGGTGCAGTTTCATCACGCTGCATTGTCGGGCCCTACTTCTTCAAAGAAAACGGTCACACCACTACGGTGCTACATGCTACAGTACGTTAGGAGAGGTTTTCTATCCAGAATTACGCCGAATGAGAATTTTCGTCAACTCTGTGCGGTTTCAGCAATATGGTGAATCTCCTCACATAGCCCGGCCTGTTATGACTGAATTACGACGAAAATTTCCCAAAACTCCACATTCCAGTAGCCCCGAGGTCGCCTGTCCTTATTGCACCTGACTTTTTCTTGTGGGCTTATTGCAATTATTCTACAAAACAAAACCAACAAATTTGATTGAAATAAGGTAATCCATTCGAGAACCAATTGCGGCTATTCCTGTCTCAACTCTCCAAGTAGTAATGAAGAACTTTTTAGTAAGATGTCGCACACGCATCAACGAGCAGGGGGCATTTAAATTCCATTATTTTAAAGAATCGAATAAGCTTGAACATGAATAAAAGAAAAATGATTCCATACACTGAAAAAAAAGTTATTCGAGTTTCCTAATGTAGTCATATTCATCAGCCACCCGTATGTTAAGTGCAAGATTTAAGCAAGCAGACTTGCATGCGCTCAAACACAGACGCACGAATTAAAAAAATGGTATAGTGAAAGATTACTTCAAGGAGCTTCTTGACAAAATTTATGAGCGACTACCAAAGTACAAATGTTAAAATCGAGCTGCGAAATCACACTGCGATAGACAAGAGACACGCATATAGTATTTTGGATGTCCGAACATTCAGAGGAGCTAACATCGACTTAGGCCAATACCTTGTTGTAGCCACGGTAAGAATGCGGATGTCCACCAAGCCACAAAAATCCAAAAATACTTTAAAAAAAATTGAATGTCGAAAGACTGCAGTCGCAAGAGGCCTTCGAGCAACGCGTATCCCTTAACCCTTTGATTCAGGCCAAACCACCTGCATCGAAGCACAATGGCAACTATGCCAACAAGTCAGTAGATCAGCCGTAACTGACGTGCTAGGTCTGTGGCGCTCACCAGCAAGAAACACATACTTTGATAAGGAATTCCACATGATGCTCGTAGCCATGAATGAGGCCTAAACGGTTAAGTAGCAGGATAAGCCCAGAGCTGTTATTGAGCCCTATAAGCAAAGAAGAAGGAAAATTCTTTCTTCAGAAAGAAGAAAAGCGCGCGATCGAGGAGATAGAGAAGTACCACCACACGAACGATGTTCGCAAGTTTTACCAAAGTATAAGACCTCAAAGGCAAGTATACAAGGCTCGAACAGAATCCTGTCGAGATGAACAAGGAAATATCGTAGATGAGATGCAGTCGATGCTGAGGATATGAAAGAATCACTTCTGCACACTGTTAAACGGCGCTGACGAACAACATTCCACTGTCAGGCAAAGCGAACCATTCAATATTGGCAACGACAGCAAAAACCCTCCAGCCACCCGACTGGAGTGAAGTGATGATAACAATATCTAAACTCGAGCCAAACAAGGCTGACGTAAATGACGGTCTTCCCGCTGATCTTAATAATGCCGGCGGAGATGACTTGTTAAGTAATATCTACCAACTCATAAGCCAAATGGAACCTCATCATCGTTTACCCGATCCACAAAAAAGAAGACCACTTAACTGAGACATCTACCGCAACATGTGAAGACCTGAAACTGTTTACCAACAACCTGATCAGTGTGGTTTTATGCCAGGAATGTCCACAACCGATCAAATTTTCACACTTCGGCAGATCCTGGACAAAAAAACCGAAGAAGTCAAAATTCGATACCCACCATCTATTCACCGATTTTCAATCTGCATGAGACAACATTTAAAAAGACGAACTTGACATTGACATTGACATCACAGTACTTCGCACATGAATGCAACGAACTACAGACACATAACAGCACTGGCGACTGAGGCCATCGACTGGGAAGAGACGAACTATACAGAGCCAAGTCTAGATTTTGTATACCGTCCAAAATCCTCCGTTTGTATAGGATGACGATAAAAAATTCCGCTGCTCCATCAGGGTCGGAAACGACCTCACCGACACATTTGACAAACAAAAAAGGATTTAGGCAAGGCGACGCATTGTCGTGTGACTTCTTTAAATTGATTCTTGAGAGGATTGTGGAAACTCCCGGGCCATCACCAGAGTCACAATCTTTCAAAAATCAGTGCAACTACTAGCAAACGCCGACGATATTGACATCATTGGTAGGACCCAACGTGATGTCATAGCCACGTTTGCTAGTATAGAGAAAGAAATGGCAAAAATGGGTTCAGCAGTAATAAAGGGCAAGACGAAGTATATGCTGTCGACACGAAAGGACACACAACATCGACGAATTGGACAGAACGTCACCATTGACAGATATAACTTTGAGATAGTACGGGACTTTATCTATTCGGCTCCGCTATTAACTCTGACAACAACATCTCGTCAGAAATTAAACGAAGAATTACTCTTGCCAACCGCTGTTTCTTCTTCCTAAGGAGGCAATTTAGTGGTAAAGCCCTCACTCGAACTACGAAGGAAATCCTATATAAGACCCTGATCATCCCAGTCCTGCTCTACGGCGCTGAACCATGGACCGTATCTAAGGCAAATGAAGAAATCCTTGGTCGGTTCGAGAGGAAATTTCTTCGAAAAATCTTCGGCTCCGTTTTCGTTGACGGGCTATGGAGACGAAGATTCAACCAAGAACTATACGAGCAGTACAGCGACATGCCCCTATTCAAAAAAAAAAAAAAACTCCGCATTAGACGTTTAAAATGGCTAGGACATGTAAAACGAAGGGAGACCAATACTCCGGCTCGCAGAGTCTTCGATTCCCAGCCAGACTTCGGATGCAGTAGAGGTAGACCTCGTCTTAAGTGGCATGCATAAGTAGAAACCGACCAGAACCAACTTGGAGTGTTCAACTAGAGGCAATTAGTTATGGACCGGGATAATTGGAGACGCATGTTGGTTGATGCCCAGCTTCATTCCGGAGTGTAGCGCCAGTAACGTTAGTAAGTATTATGGTTGGGCCACCCTTTATATCACATTTCATCGTCCTTTCGATTGTAGAGATCATCTAAGCATTGAAACGAGCTTTTGATTTTGTTGCTTGAGAGAAACCCTCTGGACTAAAGGCGATATTTTGAAAGCTGTATGAAGTCCAGGCACTCGATTTATATTTTTCTTTCCTTCTTCAGAGATCCGCCTTGATTGACTTAGCATTGATCCATAACCCTTGTCCATCAATCGCATTGGCAAAGACTACTAGAATCTCGAAATATAGTTACTCGTTTTCTATTACGAATGACTATCGATTGATTAATCGAACAATCAATCACCTCTTAGCTGGTTCTGTGACGTGAGTTTAATAACCTCAATTACTTGTTATTTTTATCCAGCAAATTATTTGGAGTATTCAATCGGAACAGATAAAGGTTTTACCTGTTTGCGGTTGCCATGTGAAGGAGTTGAAAACTTTACTTGCTATTGATATTAACTTCCTGTTAAGCTTCCAATCTGTCATGGCTGTTATATGACATTATTTTGTTGTCCAAATATATGTCTAATTTTCCGGCGTAGTTTCTACCGAACCTAGTTGTTCATTGACTTTTAAAAAAAACATGTCGTTCCAGGATGTTCTTATCTCTTGCCCGATCAAACATACATGTTCTATAAACGCAAATTTGTCTCAAATAAATGATTGATCGAAAAACATGATTTAGCTATCCACACCAACGAAATTAAAGTGGCAGACCATAAATGGAGCCAGCTTAACCAGTCGATCAATTATTTGTTAGCCAAATGATGTGCAATAGCACCTTTCCGGTTTTTTGCTATCCATGAAATTAAGTTCAATTGACCTTTCGACAACATACCCAAACGAATAATTTATCTTTCAATCAATACCCGAGGGTGATACATTTTTGCCCGATAACATTCGATAATGAACCGGATCTACAAAATAATATCCACCCAAACATATACCCAGTGGCTATCCGCGAACAAAGCAATAGTCAGCATGACAGCAGGTAGAGCAATCTAACAACACATATGACTACCTAAAGTGGTAGCTGTGGTCATTTTGGTGTTTGGTGTTTTTTTGGCGACACTTAAACGATAAGAACCAGAACTAGGACCAGGAGCCAGTTAATTGGGGGCAATTTCGAGATACAATCGCTTTGAAGTTTACTCACCTGCAAAGGAACTTGAAGGCGCAGCAAACAACTAACATGTGTAACCGCACACGGTGAACGGGTACTCGTTGTCAATTAAATTATCCAAAGTAGGGTCATATCCGATGGGGTATTACGACACACAATCCTGTAAGTGACACAATTGTAGAATTACCCATTCCCGGCTGCATGGAACGATCGTGGACAAGTGATTGTGCCAATATTCAAATGTCATTTAACGGTCCAACGGAAGGCCATAAAGGGGCAAAAGTTAAAACTGTCTAAGACCACTGACCAGTGGATAGTTTTATGTATCCGGGAATCCAATTAGCTATTAAGGGCTTTTTATTGTCATATTTGGTGATTTATTAATGGGAGATACGGATACCCCACTTGCGCGGTTAGAAAACGTCTGTGGGATGGCTAATTAATGGTTCTTGGAAACGATGGACAGCGGCAGCAGGACATAAGTGGACAGGGAAATCTCATGACATTGCAAATAAATACCACGGCTATTCAGAAGTCTGAAGCTAAGAGTGGTCATTATGTCGTGGAATGACGTCTGAGTCATTCTAGGAAGTGAATTTATATTCACTCACTATATGTGAATTACATCTCGAGTATTTATTTAGAGCCAACGATGATGGAGGAGTCTTATTGTGCCTATTGACTTTGAATGATTTCAATTAATTTGTACTTGGGGGAGCGCCGTGATTATTCTCTGTCCACTTTGCGTAAATTTATTGTTTCTTAGGTGTAGGTAAGAATAAAGTACGTGTCACTTCATTGTTTAAGCTTGATACCACCCATATGGATATATGCAAATTTTGTCGGATGCCTGTATAAGGATTGCAGAGTAAGAGCTCCAATTCTATATACCAGAGACCAGAGGTATGTATTTCAAAATTCATTGAGTAGTTTTATGCTGATAAAATCTGTTAAAAGTGACCAAATTAGTATTTGCTTGCAATAATAATGTAAATCAGAAAATCATTTCCTATTTTTCACCTGGTAAATCTTATAAGGTAAGTCTAAGTTTCGTGAACGAGAAAATCAAACTTGGATAACGATGAAGAAGGATCCTTAAGAGTGAATTTGATAATTCAGTTGTATCGGTTGAACGGCTGCGAGGATTTCCTTCAAATTAATATTTTACTTACTTATTTACGAAGTTCGTATCTGTAGCTGGAATGTGAGAACAATGAACATGAGAGGTGCAAGCGAAGCACCAGCGGAAGCTTTAAGCTGCTACAGAGCAGAAATTACTGCCATCCAGGAAATACAATGGCCCTTCAAAAAAAGAGGATGAAAAAGTGTGACACAGTGTGCAGACACAGCGACTATTCGGAGTCGGATTTGTTATAAGTGGTTGAGGTCGGTTTCTACATGTGCGCGCCACTTAAGGCGAGGTCTTCCTCTTCTTCATCCGAAGTCTGATTGGGAATCGAAGACTCTGCGAGCCGGTTACTACTTGTGCGCGCCACTTAAGGGAGGTCTTCCTCTTCTGCATCCGAAATCTGATTTTGAATCGAAGACTCTGCGAGCCGGAGTATTGGTTTCCATTCGTTCTACATGTCCTAGCCATCTTAATCGTAGATTTTCGACCAGGGTATGTAGCTGATCAGATCGTTTATTTCTTGGTTGAGTCTTCGTCTCTAAAGCCTAACAACGCACGAATATTTTTCGAAGAATTTTCCTCGCGAATCGACCAAGGATTTTTTCATCCGCTCCATTTCTTCAGCGCCTTAGAGCAGGACTGGGATGGGTCTTATATAGGATCTCCTTAGTAGTTCGAGTGAGGGCTCTACTACTAAATTGCCTTCTAAGCCCGAAGAAACAGCGGTTGGCAAGAGAAATTCTTCGTTCGATTTCTGACGAGATATTCCTGTCAGAGTAAATAGCGGAGCCGAGATAGACAAAGTCCCGTACTACCTACAAGTTATATCTGTCAATGGTGACGCTCTGTCCAATTCGTCGATGATGTGTGTCCTTTCATGTTGACAGCATATACTTAGCCTTTTTTTTGCCGCTTCCTTCTCTATACTAGCAAACGTGCCTTTGACATCACATTGATGTCAATATCGTCAGCATATGCTAGTAGTTGTACCGATTTTTGGAAAACTGTGCCTCTGGTTTTGGCTCGGGAGTTTTGCACAATCCTCTCAAGAAACAAATTGAAGAAGTCACATGACAGAGCATCGCCTTGCCTAAATCCTTTTTTGGTATCGAATGTGTCGGTGAGTTCGTTTCCGACACTGATGGACTAGTCAGAATTCTCCATCGTCATATTACACAAACAGACAAGTTTGGGCGTTATACCAAAAACTAGACATGGCTTTGTATAGTTCGTCATTACAAATGATGTCGTATGTGGCTTTGAAATCGATGATTAGGTAGTGGGTATTAATTTGGACTTCGTGTGTTTTTTTCAGCATCAGCCGAAGTGTGAAGATTTAATCAGTTGTGGACTTTCCTGGCCTAAAACACACTGATAAGGGCCGATCAGATTGTTGGTAAACGGTTTCAGGCGTTCACAGCCGACCAGATTTGGTTTATGAGGTGGTGGATGTTACTTACTAAGTTATCTCCGCCGGTTTAATGCTCAGTGGGAAGGGCTTGAGTTTAGATATTGCTCTCCTCACTCCACTCAGGCCGGGTGATTGACAGTTTTTGTTCTCGTTGCCAATATTGAAGGGTTCGTTCTGCCTGAGAGCGGAATTTTGTTCGTCATCGCCGTTTAACAGTCTGCAGAAGTGATTCCTCCATATCCTCAGCATCAACTGTGTCTCAACTACGATATTTCCTTGTTCGTCTCGACAGGATTCTGTTCGAGCTTTTGACTTTTTACACTTTACCTGGTGTGGAACCTCTTTGTGTCCTCGATCGCGCGCTTTTCCTGCTCTTTTTTCTTTCTTCTGAAAAGCTGATGGTTTTCTCTTCTTCTTTGCCTATAGAGCTCAATGGCAGCTCTAATGTCCACCTGCAGCTGAGCCCTGCAGGCCTCGTTCTTGGGTGCGAGCATCTGTCGGCATTCCTCATCAAACAAGGGGTATCTTGTTGTAGGAAGCGAGAAACCTAGCTCACATTTGCGGCTGATCTAATGGCTTGTTGGCATCGTTCCCATTGTTCTTCGACATTCGATGATCGATGCTTGTGATATGGCTTTGATCGAGAGGTTAAGGAATACGTGTTGCGCGAAGGTCTTATCGGTCTCTTGCGAATGCAGTTTTTTTAAAATTACATTTTTTCAAAGTAGCTATTTCTGGATTGCTGGGCGTATTAGATATCTGCATTCTTACCTTTATGTTAGCTCCTCGGAATTTCTATCCTTATATGATCAAATTGGTTGACCGTTTGTTGATCTGGAGACCAGCATGTCCCCTTATGGATATCTTTGTGGGGAAACCGTGTGCTGGTTATAGTGATATTTCATTCGGAAGTGAAGTCAATTAGTCTCAATCCGTTCCCAGACGTGTGGTCGTGTTGGCTATGTTTTCCGACAACACTGCTTGTGATGTATTCTCTTCCTACCTTTGCATTAAAATCTTCGGTAGTCGCTCATAGGTTCTGTCCAGGAGCTCATAGAAGCAATCTTTAGTTATATTTTTCTCCGTCAGGGCGTGAGCGCATATAAGGCTTATGTTAGCAAATTTTGCTTGATGCCAATTGTTACAATGCTTTCGCGAATGTCTTGGAATCATAAGACTTATTGCCTATCTGTCACTTATGACAAGTCCACATTCGAATGGTCGCTGTTTCTGTTCACTATAACATGTAACAGTTTTTCATCGTCTTTTTGCCGGGTCCATCCAATCGTTTTTGCTTGGTGGAAGTAATTTTTGGTTTGTGTCAGCTTATGGCTTCCGCTTGTTGTTCGGCTGCATTTCACCTGTTTAATGTTTTGTCATAATACCAGGTATAGATACGAACGTCGTTGTCCTGTTTTTGTTTATCAGTGTCGTCCACAATTAAATCCGTCCCTTCCGAGGGTATTATTTTCATCATAACTAGTGATAAAATGGGTCTGTAGCTATCCGAAATCACATCCCCCATCATAGAGGGCCAGGTCCAACTTATTAGATACCCCTACGACACGGCGATATCATCATCCACTACGGGATAAAAATAGTGTTGTGTGCATTCAACATTAAGTATCATCTCCATATATTTGGATATATTTTACTTAGACTGAATATGAATTCAATAAGTTTGAATAAAATATTCATTTGGAATTACAAAACAGATCACAGATGATGAAGCTGGCATTCCGGTTATCAATTATAATCCCAGATTAACCATTTTAAATTAGCATGTTCCGCGTGGTGATTCTATAAAAATTATATCATAATATCCATTTCATTTTGGCTGTGGTTGTTTACCAAACTGAATATGTATGTATATTCATAAACTTGAATAAATTCACATACAAATGTCCAGTTTATATGAAGATGACATTTCAACCTAAATTCGGTTGCCAAGTTAAACCTAGTTACTAAAACCAAAATAAAGTTATTTTAAAAAATTGGAGAGATAACGCTAAATCGTGTTATACCGGCTAAAAATTCTTCTGATTACAAATACGTGAGTATCTACATCAACTGGCACTTAAAAAAATTGTGTTCCGGAATCGTATATTTCTAGCTGACTTGCTTTGATTGCTTTTGACATAACGGTTTTCGAAAATGGAAAGTTTCGATGAGAGTAGGTGTGGTGTATGTAGATATTATACTTTTACGTTTCAAATTTCAATGAATGTACGAATTATGAATTGATGAATCAGTCTCAGATAAATGCATGCACATATTTAAAATCTATTTAACTTTTGGACTGTTGAATGTCAGAGAGAATGCAATTTTAAATTGAAACCAAAGGATACAAAAATAAAATTGGACAACGGGTTTCTAAGCTTGACAAACTCGTTAGTATTATTGGGCTGTTAAGCCTGAGTTAAATATCATGAAAGTAGCCGTCTATTATCTTGCAAACTAAATACCGACAAAATAACGCGTTGTAGCTAGAAAGTTACATGCGTCCTGCTAAAAGAATTTCATCTGGATATTGTGAAATACACACAATATGTATAAAGTTATAAAATAAAATAAATTTATGGCGCAACAGGCTCCAGGGCTTAGCTTTTTTCTCACAACCATTCATGTGTGCGTGTGTACTTCTTAGCACGATAGCGGGACCTCCTGTTTTATGCCGAATCCGAACGGCTAAGTTGAGATAAGCTTTTCATGACAATTGATACTACTCGGATGATTTGTCAGATCATCACGAGAGGAGGGCCAGTGAAAAATCATTTAGGTGTTGCTACGGCTGGGAATCGAACCCAGACCTTCTGCACGGCAGTTCATCGCACTAACCATCGCGCCACTGAGCCCGTGTATAAGGTTCTGTATGCCGTAAAAAATTGTCAAGAAAGACAAACAGCAAAAGGATGATGAAAAATGTGATAAACGCGATGTTCTTATTAATTTATACTTTCTTTCGATAAAGCAGAAAGTTTCAACAAAATATATGAAATAAAGACCATTCTTAATATTGTTGTAAAAATTGATCCTATGCGTAAGGCTATAAAAATCACTTGTCCAGTGCAAGCGCTGCCCAGGATATAATCAAATCTACATTTTGAGAAGGAGCTGTGTCTCACTTACAATCATCTGACGGTAGATTGTAGGTTAGATAGGAAAACTCCTGCTATTTGAATTACTGCAAGGCTAGTCATCGCGCAAATTATCGATGAGTTGCAAAAAAAAAACAGACGAAATATACGAGCATTATTTCAAGGAAATTTAAAAGCCTTAAGTTCCACTTAAACATATCTCGAAGCCGAATAGGAGGGGTATAATCAAAAAAACAAAATTTACAGAAGTATTGGGGCCATCAGAAATCCGTTCAATATTTAACATACCAAACCAAATTTTCAAACTTATGTCCAAGCTGGAGTATGCCATAATGCTCAAAGTTGAAAAAAAGCGAATTGAATAAACTATATTTCGACAGGCAAGTTAAGCTCGAAAATAGTATTCGTAACTCCACCCTCAACATAAATAGAATATTCCTTCGAGGAATGCCAATGGCATTGCCAGAAACTTGAGGAACTTGACTCTAAATATATATATAAATCGATCCTTAAAAATGTAGTCGTTTGTCGCTGATTCACTCCTCAACGCATTTACCGTGAAGTTTTTTTTTTTTTTTTGAAATCGGCAAACGTGTGTGTTGTGCGTGCAAAAAAAGAACTCATGTATTTCAGTACAATTGCAGAACGTATAACTCACGTAGTTTTAAACCAATCTGATTGTTTCAAATAATAAAGAGAAGGGCATAGGAATTTTTTTTCCAACATCTGTTCACTGGAACTACCACTTTCCAAAATATACATTTTTTGGCTATACATTAAGAAATTTTGAAAAATTTTCTGAGCAAGATAACTAGACATCCTGAGTATATTTCGTCAACACAACAATATTTTTGCCAATCCCAATTTATGAAAATGTTTAAAAAAAAAAAAACTTTTTCGGTAAATTCACTTTCGATGAAAATACTTCCCCGATGTACGCACAGTGAAAGGCAGATAGAGCCATTTTGATACTAAAGTGTATGGATCGACTCAGAATCGCTAGCTGAGAATATTAAGCCATGTCTGCCTGTGTGCCTGTCTGTCTGTATGCCACCGATTTTTAGGACTTAGATTTTGAGCTAGGATAAAAATTTGGTATATAGGATCCATGTCCGAGGCTATGGAACAAGAATTTCAAAAAAAAACTTTTTGATGAAGATATTTAGCCAAACGGAATATCTATGCTTCTTTTACATAAAGCCTTTTGCCACGCCCATAAAGCCTATTTTCGGTCAAATTTCAAAGAATTTCGAGCAACTCATATAAAGGGTGACCCAAGTAGAGATACTTTTTTCAATAGCCTTTTTTTAAAAGATCACGTGTGAGTCGTGTCATGCTGTCATGTTATTTTTGTTTAGTATTGTTTGGCATTTCATAATGGAAAGACTTACGCGTGAACAACGTTTACAAATTGTTCAACTTTATTATGAAAATTCACGTTCTGTGAGGAATGTGTTTCGTGCACTTCGCTCAACTTATGGTCAACATAATCGGCCTACTGAGCGTACTATTCGCAACACCATCACCCATTTTGAGACCCAGCGTTCATTATTGGATAATATTCGACCGAATAGACCACGTCCAGCACGCTGTGAAGAAAATATAGCGACAGTAGCTGAGAGTGTACACGAAGACCGTAGAGAGTCGATTCGGCGCCGTTCGCAGCAACTCGGACGGACGTATGGAACGACTTGGCACATTTTACGTCAAGATCTTAAATTTAAAGCGTACAAAATACAGCTTGTGCAACAACTGAAGCCGCTCGACCTTCCCAAGCGACATCGCTTCGCTCTATGGGCTCTTGAAAAGTTCCAAGAAGATCCGACGTTTTCAAGGCAAATTTTGTTTAGCGATGAGGCCCATTTCTGGCTCAATGGGTATGTAAACAAACAAAATTGCCGCATTTGGGACGAAGAGCAACCTGAAGAGATTGAAGAACTGCCACTTCATCCAGAAAAAACAACGGTTTGGTGTGGTTTGTGGGCCGGTGGAATCATCGGTCCATATTTCTTAAAAAATTATGCCGGTGCGAACGTAACCGTCAATGGCGACCGTTATCGTGCCATGATAACCGACTATTTGATGCCTGAAATTGAAGCTCGTGATCTCGGCGACATTTGGTTTCAGCAAGACGGCGCCACTTCCCACACATCGCATCAATCAATGGACTTATTGAGAGAACATTTCGGTGAGCACATAATTTCACGTTTTGGGCCGGTCGATTGGCCACCAAGATCGTGTGATATCACACCGTTAGACTTTTTCCTGTGGGGATATGTAAAGTCAAAAGCTTATGCCGACAAACCCGCTTCGATTCAAGCCTTTGAGGAAAACATCACGCGTGTCATTCGCCAGTTACCAGTCGAAATGCTCGAACGAGTGATCGAAAATTGGACTCAAAGGATGGACCATCTGCGACGTAGCAACGGCCAACATTTGATAGACATAATCTTCAAAAAATAAATGCCAAAGAATGTTCTTTCAAATGATAATAGACATTTTCCATTAAATTTGAATTTTCTGTGTTTTTTTTTTTTCTTTAAAAAAGTAGGGAACCTCGAAATGGATCACCCATTATATGTCATTATAACCCACGCTTACTTTTTGAAGGCATTTTATAATAAAAACTATTTGTGCAAGAGTGGGGGTCTTTTTATAAACGTCGAAAATCTGCGCTAGTCAAATCGTCTTTCTTCTTTGTTGTATTGATGAACACACTCATTCTGCAGAACGGGTGCAGGCCTGCTTAAGTATAAAATAAACGTCAAACAAAAATTAGAAACGACCACGAAAGAAGTTGTGCTCAATCTTAATTGTAAATTAAAAACATAAGAGAAGATCGGATTAATCTTTTTAATGTCCTCTACAAAGATTTTATTTTCTTCTTCCCAGACTTGAATTCTTTTTCCATCAGAATTCCATTATGAATTAAAGGTTAAGTTTTCGTCACATTCCACAGTGCAGCTTCGTCTTTTTTTTTTATAATTTACACGTACTCAAGGGGTTATGAATATCCTTTTATATGTTACCATAGTACGAAAGATAAATTTTATTGAAGACACACAAAAAAAAACGGATTAAATTTTGTTTATCTCCTGCGCTTTCTGCAGTGAAAAATATATGGATGCACAATCTCCGAGATGAGACTTATGTGATGACGCTTATGAATATAATCTTCTGCACTTCACCTGGGTCTTTTCGATCAAAAATCTGTCTTTATGAACAGTTCTAACGCAGATCTTAGTGGGGCAGATAACACCCTGTTTCTTCTTTATCGGAGAATTCGTTATGCATCCGATAGATATTAAGAAACAAAATATCGTTGTTTTTACAAAGCTACAAGCAATTATTGCGGTTGCTTTCTTAATGTCCAGAATGAATGAATTGGATGTTGATATTAATTGTGATATTTTAGCCAATATCTTCGCTAACTACCGAGTTGTGGTCAGAGCAGAATTCAGTTAAGAATAGTGAATTAGTAGACAGGGTACATGTAGACAGGGTACAAGGTGCCGCAAAAATAACCTTCCAATGTTTTTGGCTGAAATTTAAAAAAAATGAAAAACTTTGATTCTTCTTGTGGATTATTTTTATTTGGTCTTTTAATTTTTTTTCCCATCAAGTCGAGAATATGATGTCATGCAAATGGCCGCCGCCACAGTTGATAGTCATTTGAGCCCTTTTTATGGCATTTTCCATCACTTTGGCCAAAACTTCCGGCGATAGGTCCTCACATTCTTGACGGATATTGTCCTTAAGAGCTGCAAGAGTCTGAGACTTGTTGACATAAACCCGCGACTTCAAAAAGCCCCACAAAAATAAGTCTGGAGCGGTCAAATCAGGCGATCTTACTGGCCAGTGCAAATCGCCAGAACGGGAGATTAGGTGCCCGGGAAATGCATCCTTTAGCATATCGGTTGTGGCACTTGTAGTGTGTGCCGTTGCACCGTCCTGTTGGAACCACAAGTTTTCCAATCCCAATTCATCAAGTTGCGGCAAAAGAACTCGTTGATCATTGCTCTGTAGCGCTCACCATTCACAGTAACCGTTTGGCCCGCGACGTCTTCGAAGAAAAAAGGTCCGATGACTCCTCCAGCGAAAACAGCACACCATACAGTCACTTTGAGCGGGTGTAATGGCTCTTCGTGGGTTACACGCGGATTTTCAGTGCCCCAGAAGTGTAAATTTTGCTTATTTACGTACCCGCTAAGATGGAAATGGGCCTCATCACTCATGATTATTTTTGATGAAAGCGTATTTTAGACGCGATTGGCGGTCAGCAGCTAACAGCTGATGCACCGTCTGGACTTTGTACGGAAACATCTTCAAATCCTGTACCAAAATTCGCTGTAAAGACCGTCGACTGATACCCATTTGCGTGGCACGTCGTCTGGTCGAAGTCGACGGCGCTTCCATGACATCTTCGGCTACAGCAGCAATATTCTCTGCAGAACGGCTACTCCGGGGTCTGCCACGCCTGGCAGCATCTCGTGTTGTGCCAGTCTCTTCGAGGCGAGCGGCTAAACGTCGCAGTGTTTCACCAGTAGGCGTTGGACGGCTAGGAAATCTGCGTCGAAATTCACGTTGTGACAAAGTCACCGACCGATTATTGCTTAAATAAATAGTCACCAATATTCCGCGTTCTGGCGCAGTTTAGCGTAACATTGTTTATTAACGTATATTTCGGATGTGTTTACTACACAAATGTCAAAACAGAACTGACATTAGGGGCCAATCGCAAAATTTATAGCATTTTCTGATAGGAGGATTACTTTTGCGCCACCTTGTACAAGCAATTGCGTTTTTTTTTTTTTTTTTTTATTTATTTGTGTATTTATATAGACTTAACAATTTTATATACGTTTCTGCGAAGCCTTGTGGCTTGTCTGCAGAAGGTTGTGTTTCTTTAGGTTTAAATTATATAAGTAAGCTTGAGAGTGAAAGATGTCAATATTTTCAAAAAAAACTAAGATAGTACATGCAAAAACTTTATGGATAAGTTAATGACTTGAGTTTAATAAGAAATGTTTAATGTTTTTTTTTCTAGTCTTGTAATTCTCTATGCTCACTAGTTCTCGAGGTAATTCGTTGATTGATGCTGGAACGCTGTATTGAAGTTGTCGTCTACCATAAACATTATAATTTCTTGGCAATTGAAGCATACCTTGGGCACGTCTTGGGGTGTTGATAACATGGTTTATTGGTCGAATAAAACGGTCATCGTCAAAGTACTCCAGTATTAGTGTCATCTTATAAATTTGCTCGACCTGAAGAACTTTGAACGTTCTTTCATCGTTGGGCGGATAGCTCGAGTTTATTTCTTTCAGCGCTGAGTTTTGAAGGCTTTGTAATTTTTTGATGTGGGTTGTTGCTGCGTTGCCCCAGGCAAGTATACCATACCGTAACTTGGACTCAACTAGGGAATAGTACACTTGTTTTAAGACAGGAACCGTGGCATGGTACCGCAAATGGGCCAATGCGTATAACGCCTTCTTCAGATCCATGCGAAGCTTGTCGATGTGTTTGCTCCATAGAATATGAGAGTCAATGATAACTCCAAGATATTTGTAGCTTTCTACTAATTCAATAGTTTCGTTTGCAGTGTTCGGACAGGCATCATTTCTCAAGTATATTCTACTCTGTGTGGGCTTGAATTGTGAACTCCGGATATGTATCATCTTGGTTTTTGATGCGTTAATAACTAGACCGTTATCGTGGCACCATTTAACTGCAGCATTCAATTCCTCCTGCATAATTCTCGTCGTTGTGTCGAGAGACCTGTGGCGTACCACAATCGCCGTGTCGTCTGCAAAGGCAAAAGGAATGCTTTGTTTAAAAACACGAAGTAGTTCATTCGTGTATAGGATGAAGAGAATTGGACCAAGTTTTGATCCCTGAGGGACTCCATACTGCACGTCTCTTTTCTCACTCATCACGTCCTTAATTTTTACGCAAAACATCCTGTTGTGTAAATAATCCTTGAGCCAATCAGCCATTACGCCTCGTATGCCAATCCGTCTAAGCGCTTCTAGTAACTTTGAATGGTTAAGAGTGTCAAAAGCTTTACTGAAATCCATGAACAGGACTAGAACATGATGGCTTTTGTTTAAACTATCATTGATACAGTTTACGAATTCACCTAGCAGTTTGCCTGTATTTCTGTTTTTTTTTAAACCCGTATTGACTTTTATGAATAAGAGAGTGCTTGTCAATAAAACTCTGCAATCTTTGCGAAATTACGCCTTCCAGACACTTTTCAACTACTGGAAGTATTGATATTGGTCTATAATTGCTTAGTTGATTTTTAACTCCATTCTTATAGATCGGCCTCACGACAGCGGTTTTCAGTGTTGACGGGATTTTTGACTGTGTCAGGCTAAGGTTAAACAGTTTACATAATGCTTGCTTAATGTCCAGAATGAAAGAATTGGATGTTGATATTAATTGCGATATTTTCGCCAATATCTTCGCTTACTACCGAGTTTCGGTCAGAGCAGAATTCAGTTAAGAATAGTGAATTAGTAGACAGGGTACATGGTAATATATAAGTCAAGGACAGATGGGCTACAACGAGAGCTGTCCGGGAAAAAAGAAAGAAAACATACAAAAATACCACATCACCATTAACCAGTAGCATTACTCAAGCTAATAAAACGTTAAACTCTACAAAAGATCTCCATAGCTGATTAAAATTAGGTAAAACCAAATCTTTTATATTTTACTTCACTTACGATATAATTTAAGTATTTATGTTGGCAAAATAACTTTTATGGTTCAACTTTTTCTTTTCGGATCAGTTAAAGCAGGGTTTTAAAATTAACTTACTTATCTTCGTAAGCCATCTGGCAATAGAGCATAGACCCAATCCACTGTTTGAATTGTATGCTTTTACTACAGCCTATGAGAAGGCTTATTCTGTAGTACGATGAATACATTACTTTGCTTTAACTGTATATACTAAATCTGAGATAAATGTACAATTTTGGTGTTAGTATGCTGTTTTTTTCATTTAGAGAACCAAATCAAACTATATTTGGACTCTGTTATAAGAGTTGACAGCCCTAATTAGAGGGTTACACTCTCAACATGACTGGGACACGAGTGTAGAAATATGTTGATATCACATGCGCAGCTTATAGTTCTTCAGATCACGAGTTTATGGTTTAAACTTTTTTTTTTAAATAGATTTTTGTCAGGTAAGGCGAACCCATACTGCTTCATATTGCTTCATATTGCTTCAGGAACCTGTATTCTAAAGTTCCTTGAGATGTTTATTGACTCTCCTCTAAAATGGTTGTAGAGTTTATGTTTCTTCGAAAGCTTTCTCAATTACATCAGTAATTCGATCAACTACTTCTTAACCCAAATTGATGGTCAGGTATAAGGGGTTTCTGGGTTTTAGGTATAAGGGGTTTCTGGTCAGGTATAATGGGGTGTAAGCGCCCGAGTAATATCCTCTCAAAAACTTTTGAAACTATTAGAAGAAGTGAAATAGGTCTGTAAGGTTTTATTTCATTCGGTGATTTTCCTGGTTTGAGAACCATAATCACTTCCGGAACTTTCCACTGCCTTGGTATGTATTCTAATCTATTCAGTGGATAATATTATTTGCATCATCAGTCGGTAATATTATTTGTAGGGTGGTCCATTTCGAGGTTCAGGAAAAAGTCTAACGGTGTGATATCACACGATCTTGGTGGCCAATCGAACGGCCCAAAACGTGAAATTATGTGCTCACCGAAATGTTCTCTCAATAAGTCCATTGATTGATGCGATGTGTGGGAAGTGGCGCCGTCTTGCTGAAACCAAATGTCGCCGAGATCACGAGCTTCAATTTCAGGCATCAAATAGTCGGTTATCATGGCACGACAACGGTCGCCATTGACGGTTACGTTCGCACCGGCATAATTTTTTAAGAAATATGGACCGATGGTTCCACCGGTCCACAAACCACACCAAACCGTTGTTTTTTCTGGATGAAGTGGCAGTTCTTCAATCTCTTCAGGTTGCTCTTCGTCCCAAATGCGGCAATTTTGTTTGTTTACATACCCATTGAGCCAGAAATGGGCCTCATCGCTAAACAAAATTTGCCTCGAAAACGTCGGATCTTCTTGGAACTTTTCAAGAGCATATAGAGCGAAGCGATGTCGCTTGGGAAGGTCGAGCGGCTTCAGTTGTTGCACAAGCTGTATTTTGTACGCTTTCAATTTAAGATCTTGACGTAAAATGCGCCAAGTCGTTCCATACGTCAGTCCGAGTTGCTGCGAATGGCGGCGAATCGACTCTCTACGGTCTTCGTGTACACGCTCAGCTACGGCCGCTGTATTTTCTTCACAGCGTGCTGGACGTGGTCTATTCGGTCGAATATTATCCAATAATGAATGCTGGGTCTCAAAATGGGTGATGGTGTTGCGAATAGTATGCTCAGTAGGCCGATTATGTTGACCATAAGTTGAGCGAAGTGCACGAAACACATTCCTCACAGAACGTGAATTTTCATAATAAAGTTGAACAATATGTAAACGTTGTTCACGCGTAAGTCTTTCCATTATGAAATGCCAAACAATACTAAACAAAAATAACATGACAGCATGACACTACTCACACGTGATCTGTCAAAAAAGGCTATTGAAAAAAGTATCTCTACTTGGATCACCCGTTATATAAATGTGCTCGGAAAACCTCTAAGCGATTCGTTCATATTCTTCAGTCGTTTGAAAATGATTTCTAAAAGCTTCTCGAAAATATACGAAGAGATATTTACTCCTAGTTTTCTGTGAAGAGCCAAAATTCGTCGTTAGAAGTTCAGTAAGTAAAGTGGTTATACTTTGGCATGTTGTTGCCTTCATACATATGAACACAATTTTTTGAAGGTCTTCGTTTATAGAGTTAATTTGTTTGCATCTTTGCTGGTGTACTAAAAGCGGTAAAAGGAATATCAAAACTATGTTTTCGGTTTTGAGTTTTTCACAAAAGAGGCGCACTTAAACAAGACTGAGTACATCAATCAAAAACTGTCTGAGAATTTTTGTTTAATACGAAGTCTCGTCTTTTCAACAGCTTT